>CM060694.1:48137450-48737450 GCA_030686995.1 Artemisia argyi
CATTACTAAGAAAATTGCACCAAAATGAAATGAACTTTTCTGTTTTTTAATTGTATGCAATGAAATCTTTAACACTTTAATATTACATGTTTTTGTTTTGTTATCATTGGATGTAGGAGTATTTTATTTTGCAACATTTGTCTAAGGTACTTCTTTTCTTTTACCATTTGATGTAACAAATACTACTAGTACTTGTTTTCAGCATTTTATGTAATTCTTAGCATATGAATATATGATGTATCATCTCATAGTTTTTTGTTTTACCATTTGATGTAACAAAAATTGTTTTTTAGCATTGACAGTTTTATTTGTTTTACCATTTCATATACCAACATATCTTAATTTTTTTATTTTATTTTATTTTATTTTTATTTTTTTACTATTTGATGCAATAACCCGAATACTAAAAAGGGTAATTAAGCTATCGGGTTGATCCGATTGACCTGAATAAGTTTTTTTCTTATTTATTTTTTTGATATAGATATTTTTTAAAAATTATCTATGTAAACTTATTGAAATAGATAATTTTTTTTAACATTTTACTCATATTCGGGCGGACCCAAACACGAGTAGACCCGAACAAGACTAACCCGAGATATTAATAGGGTAGGATTCGGGTATGTTTTTTCAGCCTCAATCCGAATTGACTTGACCCGAATTTACCCGAACCGACTAACACCCCTACATCTAATGGTAAAAACTAATGTTCATTACATGCACTGTCAAAAACATGAAAGATTATTACATTGCTGTGAAATTTTCACACTACATATATATAATCAATGTTTTGAAAACTAAACTGGGCAAGCGAACTGGTAATTTGTCAAACAATTGAATATTGTTTTGAACTTGAATATACAACTACAAGAGTTGGTTTGTTGACTTTGTTCACATACCTTTTGAAAAAATAACTGTAGCACACCACTTAAAATTCACCATTTTACGTTACAGTCATATAAGTTATAACATTGTCTGCAGTTTGTTTATTTTTTCAACATATTATTTCATCTGAGTTTGAACCTTTTGCATATTATGAGTTTTACAAATTGTAGGTGGTTGTGGTGCTTGTAATGTTCTAGTATCCAAGTACGACTCCGACCTCAAACAAGTTGAAGATTACAAAATCAATTCATGTCTTACACTTCTTTGCAGTCTAAATGGTTGTTCAATCACAACAACCGAAGGCCTAGGAAACAGCAAAGACGGGTTTCATTCCATTCACCAACGTTTCGCTGGATTTCATGCATCTCAATGTGGTTTCTGTACTCCCGGAATGTGTGTTTCACTCTTCTCAGCACTTACCAATGCAGAAAAAACCCATCGACCCGAACCTACTCCTGGTCTTTCCAAACTCACCATTTCAGAAGCCGAAAAGTCTATATCTGGGAATCTGTGTCGATGCACTGGTTATCGACCTATTGCTGATGTATGCAAAAGTTTTGCGTCTGATGTTGATATGGAAGATTTGGGGCTTAATTCGTTCTGGAAAAAGGATGCCAAACTTGATAAACTACCATTTTATGATACAAAACAGATATGTACTTATCCCGACTTCTTGAAAAATGAATTTAGATCGACGACGGTTTTGAATAACTCAGATAAGTCTTGGCATAGTCCACTATCACTACAGGAACTTGGGGTTTTGATGGAAGTTGAAAATGGTGTGACGGTAAAGTTAGTTGCTGGTAATACTGGAATCGGGTACTATAAGGAAACCGAGCGTTATGATAAGTACATTGATCTAAGGTTTATACCCGAGCTTTCTGTGATTAAAAGGACTGGCTCATATATTGAAGTTGGAGCAACTGTCTCGATTTCTAAGTTAATCTTGGCTTTACGAGAAGAAAAAAACGAGGATTTGGTGTTGAAGAAAATTGCTTCGCATTTTGAAAAAATTGCCTCTGAGTCGGTCCGAAATTTAGCGAGTGTGGGTGGAAATTTGGTGATGGCACAAAGGAAAAGTTTCCCCTCAGATATCGCCACGGTGCTTCTGGCTGTGGAGTCGAAAGTTACTATCTTGACAGGGGTAGGAAAGGAATTTCTTACACTAGAGGAGTTTCTTGCAAAAGGTGATATTGATTCAACAAGTGTGCTTTTGAGTGTACATATACCGTACTCGAAAGTACTAAAAAACGGGTTCTCAGAAAATTCTAACGCTAAACTTCTATTTGAAACTTATCGTGCTTCCCCACGTCCTCTTGGGAATGCGTTGGCTTATGTAAATGCTGCTCTCTCGGCTGACGTCTCTATGTGTGACAGTGGCGTTGTAGTTAACAGTATTCAATTAGCTTTTGGTTCTTTTGGGGTTAAACATGCAATAAGAGCAAGTACAGTTGAAAAATATCTTGTGGGAAAAACATTAAGTGTTGGTTCGATATACGAAGCTCTTAAGTTTATAAAGGCTGATGTGTCACCTGAAGAGGGGACATCGCATTCTGCTTATCGGTCAAGTTTGGCTGTTAGTTTTCTCTTTGAGTTTCTAATGCCACTAGTTGATGCTGGTGTATCAAATATCAACGGTGGCATTCATACAGATGATGAGTGTGAACGAGAAACCTTGTTGTCATCAGCAAAGCAGGTGATAGAATCAAGCAAGGAACATTTCCCTGTAGGTGAACCAATCCAAAAAACTGGTGCTGCCATCCAAGCTTCCGGTTTGTCTTACTTGCCTCGATCAATGACTTTTTCTTTTTTCAGCCACTTATTTATATGTCAATTATAATCATGTAGGCGAAGCTGTATTTGTAGATGACATTCCTTCACCATTAAATTGCCTTCATGGAGCATTTATTTGCAGTACCAAACCGTTAGCATGGGTAAAGGGTATTAAATTAAAGTCGGAAAAGGATGTAAATAGTATTGTTTCATTCAGAGATATTCCAAAAGGAGGGGATAACATAGGAGCTAAGACCGTTTTTGGTCCAGAACCTTTATTTGCCAATGACCTTACTGAGTGTGCTGGCCAGCGTATAGCATTTGCGGTAATTTAACTCTTGTAAAAAATATATGGCATATAATTCATGATAATGTGCATATAATCTGGAATGAAATTTTTAGGTCGCGGATACACAAAAGAATGCTGATGTAGCAGCTGAAACAGCCATTGTTGACTATAACACTGAAGATTTGGAACCACCCATATTAACTGTTGAACAGGCAGTCGAGAGATCAAGCTTTTTTGAGGTCCCGTCAATGTTATATCCATCACAAGTTGGTGATTTTGCAAAGGGAATGGCTGAAGCTGATCACCAAATCCACTCTGAGGTATTTAATAGCAAAACTATAAACGTGTGTTGTGGGTATTTTTCTTTCTTGAGTCCTTTTGATAATTTTTAGTTGCTATGCAGATTAGACTTCCGTCACAGTACTATTTCTATATGGAAACACAAACTGCTTTAGCTATTCCGGATGAAGATAACTGCATGGTGGTCTATAGTTCCATTCAAGTCCCTGAGTATGCACATAGTGTAATTGCACGGTGTCTTAACATTCCTGAACATAATGTCAGGGTCATTACACGAAGAGTTGGAGGCGGCTTTGGTGGCAAGGCTATTAAAGCTATGCCTGTGAGTATCAATTATTTCATTATATTCAGTTTTAACTATTGTACTTTTTTTTGTACATCTGAGTCATATAAAGGTGGTTTGTGACCAGTTTGGGTCGTTTTGTAACCTTAAATGTTTTTCAAAATGTGATGGTTTTTTTTTTTTTTTTTTTTTTTTAGAAAGGAAAATGTGATGGTTTTTATATAAAATTGTTATATCTGTGTACAAAAATGTGATATCGATATCTTATCTTTTATAATTATAAATGTGAAGATTGCACGTTACAATATGACCCAAAAGAGACACAAAACCATCTCAAAATGATAGAACCAGACCAATAGAACAGAGGTTGTTTTTAATAATATTTAATGCAGATTGCAACAGCATGTGCACTTGCAGCAAACAAATTGCGCCGCCCTGTGAGAACATATGTAAACCGGAAAACGGATATGATAATGGCGGGAGGAAGACACCCTATGAAGATAAATTACACAGTTGGATTCAAATCAAACGGGAAGATCACAGCCCTGCATCTGGATATTTTTGTCAATGCTGGCTTGTCAACTGATATAAGCCCTATAATGCCATGGAATATGATTGGTGCACTTAAAAAGTACAATTTTGGTGCCTTTTCATTTGACTTCAAAATATGTAAAACGAACCATTCAAGTAAATCTGCAATGCGTGGCCCGGGAGAGGTGCAAGCTTCTTTTATAGCCGAAGCAGTGGTGGAACATGTTGCTTCTTTTCTTTCTAAAGATGT
Source organism: Artemisia argyi (assembly GCA_030686995.1). Taxonomy (NCBI): domain Eukaryota; kingdom Viridiplantae; phylum Streptophyta; class Magnoliopsida; order Asterales; family Asteraceae; genus Artemisia; species Artemisia argyi. Next base: position 48,141,759 of record CM060694.1, read on the forward strand.
CGGTGTAGTAAGAGAGACGAATTTTCATAGTTTTGATAGTCTACGGCTATTTTATGGTGAAAATATTGCCGGTGAACCTTCAGAGTATACTTTACCAACTATATGGGATAAGTTAATGAAATCTTCAAACTTTGACTATAGAGTTGACATGGTCAACAAGTTTAATAAAAATAATAGATGGCGGAAAAGGGGTATTTCTCGAGTTCCCATTTTTCACGAGGTGTCCTTAAGGGCAACACCTGGAAAAGTGAGTATTTTACGGGATGGTTCAGTTGTGGTGGAAGTTGGTGGTATTGAGCTGGGTCAGGGGCTATGGACTAAGGTGAAACAAATGACTGCTTATTGTTTAAGTGCAGTTCAATGTGATGGAGTTGATAGGCTTTTGGAGAAGGTGCGGGTTATTCAAGCGGATACTTTGAGTATGGTTCAAGGTGGATTTACTGCTGGAAGTACTACTTCCGAAGCAAGCTGTGAAGCGGTTAGACTTAGTTGCAACATTTTGGTTGAAAGATTGGTGCCTTTGAAGGATAAGCTAAAAGAACAAATGGGTTCAGTTGAATGGGACTTTCTTATTATGCAGGCGAATTTTCAGTCGGTTAATTTATCAGCAAGTGCCTATTTTGTACCCGAGTTTACTGCCATGAGATACATTAATTATGGGGCTGCAGTTAGTGAGGTAAATTGATTCCACAAGATTACATTTTATGCTGTTATTAAAAGCTTAACTTAGACATTTAGCCAAAAAGCCAAACACTTCGACATTTTGACAAAGATCAAACAATCTTACAATTGACACAAAGTCCAACACTTCAACATCTTTAAAAAAGTCAAAACACGTTTAAACGTTGCAATTTTCATAGATTAATGGATATAATTTCAGAAGCTAGGGCCTGACCGTAGAGTGTCCTTGTAAAATATCTTGTATTCAAATTGTTTCTTGATGAATATCGTTATTTGATGCTAATTTTGCTGGAAAAACAGGTTGAAATAAATATATTGACAGGAGAGACCAAAATGTTGCAAACAGATCTTATATATGATTGCGGAAAGAGCTTGAACCCTGCTGTGGATTTGGGACAGGTTTGTAACACTCTCGTACATTTTTATAAATTATGTGCATAGTCAAAGTGCATTTATTTTTGGATGATGTGAATATAAGTAGCATGGCTTAATATTCTACAGATTGAAGGTGCATTTGTGCAAGGAATCGGGTTTTTCATGCTTGAAGAATATCTTACAAATTCTGATGGCTTGGTGGTTGCGGATGGCACATGGACATACAAGATACCCACAATCGATACTATACCTAAACAACTTAATGTTCAAATAATAAACAGCGGGCCACATAAAAAGCGTGTTCTTTCTTCAAAAGGTAAAAATCGTCTTTATAAACCCCATAATTTATACCTTTAAAAAATATATAATTAAATGTTATTGTTGTTGTGACTGCAGCTGTAGGTGAGCCACCATTACTTCTTTCGTCTTCTGTTCATTGTGCAACTCGAGCCGCTATTAAAGAAGCAAGAAAGCAACTGTGTTCTTGGAAGGGGGTAAACTCAGATGGTTCTGAATCAACGTTCCAGTTAGATGTTCCTGCTACCATGCCAGTAGTGAAGACACTTTGTGGGCTCGATAATGTTGTGTTCTACCTTCAAAGCATGTTGTCTACTTAATGAAGATGGTATGGATATACCTACATGAACATAATAAAGTAGGTAATGTAGCCTTAGTCTTTACATGGTTCTTTGTTAAGGTTGTTTGATATGTATATCATATCATCGTCAATAAGCATTACAGTAAGTTATAGCATAAAGTTCATCTTTACAAGCATGTTTCTCTATCAACAATTATGAACATGATATGGTTTTTTTCGGCTATACCTACATGAACATAATAAGTAGGTAGTTTTAGCTTGTATCTTTGCACAGTTCTTTGATTAGGTGGTTCTTTATGTACTTCGTATCATCGTTAAAGTTCATATTTCAATCATGTATCTTGATCATTACTTGTGAATGTTTCAATAGATGGGAACATAATCCATATCTCTAAGCATTTTTCATCAACATATTTGCTAGTTGTTTCTCTTTTCGAACACTCTCACCGTACACACTTGCTGGAGGTATCCTGGAAGCAGTCTCCTTACTTTCAGGTTTATCTTGAGATAGGGATAGGATCCGTCTATATTTTACCTCCTTTTACCTCGTCTCGGCGAGATTGGGTATGTTGTTGTATATTTGCTAGTTGTTGGATTACTTTCAGGTTTATGTTGAGATAGGGATAGGACCTCTAAGCATTTATCATGAACAACATTAACATGTTCGATTATGCATCAACACGTATCTGGCCGGCCAGTAGTATCCAAAAGTGACCACAAACCAAGATATGGTGAGTTCAAATCACAAAAGATCAGTATCCCAAAGTATCTTCTATTAAAAAGTAAAAACATAAAAAGGAGACATGGTGATTCAATAAAGCACCAATCACATAGTTACAAAATAAGTAGGGCATCTCCAATGGAATAAAATGATGATAGCTCTTTGCTTTGTCGATTTTTCTTAACTAGCAGGGTACCGTGCGATGCAGTTGCGGACACCTGTAAGTTAATTTTTTCGGTTAATAATTTATTTTATTTATACGTTAATTAGTCTTTTATGGCAAAAGTTTGATGAAATTTTGCTTAGTTTGTATTATTTTATTTATTATTATTATTTTTTTGTTTATTAGTTTGCTTGGTTTGTACAATATATGAACATACTTTAGTTTATTATGTTCTTTTTGACAATAAATTTACGGATATCAAAAATTTCGTTTAGCTCGTGTCCGTTCGGGCTCGAGCCCGTTTTACCCGTGCCCGTTCGGGCTCGAGCCCATTTGGCCCATTACCCGTTCGGGCTTGAATATTTGTATAATATGCTTTATTATTTGTATTAGTGACATTTAATGCATGAATTATGTTTAAGTTGGTTGTACAATATGCTTTATTATTTGTATTTCTTATGTAAGGGGTGTTTAATAAGTGCATTAATTGTATTTATTGACCAGTTAATTAATTGTATTTAATGTACATAATGATTTATTTATTGTATTTAATGTTAGTATTAATTGTATGTTAGAATTAAATATGAGGGGAATTTCTATAAATAGCATTGGTTGGTGTACTTATAGCTTTAGAAGTTGTAAGGCTTAATTTTAAGTATTCTAATAATAGTAGGTATTCATGCTTTATATATAGTATGATAACAAAATTTTGAAAGTGTGATCAGATAAATAACAATTTTATTGTTCTTTGTTGTAGAAATTTTGAATAAAACAGACCGATGTTGATAAACAAACGGAACACATTAACTCTCGATATCATAAACCAACAAAACGTGCTAGAGCCTATTTATCCACTAATAGAACATAGAAGCAATGTCATAAATAAATAAATAAAATCATCTATCTACTCGAGTCACTTAATTTTGCATACTCTTACTTTAGTGTTTACCAAAGGAAAAATCTCCACCATTTATCTAGTTTAATCTAATTGTTGGGATTAACATAAGATTAAATATGGAAACCTAAGTTCATTTTTTTATTTGTCTTTGTGTCTTTCTTATTTTTTTATTTATTTATATTTTTTTTAATTCACTTTTTTTCTTTCTAGTTCACTTTTCCCCCTCTCAATCTCTCCTTTTCTTTCTTCCCGCTTTCATACGTTTTTACTGTTTTCATACGTTTTCGTCTGTTTTCATACGTTTTCGCCCGTTTTCGTCCGTTTTCATATATTTTTGTCTGTTTTCTTTTGTTTTCGTCCATTTTTTATACGTTTTCGTCCGTTTTCAGACGTGTTTTTACGCTTTCATATGTTTTGTCCGTTTTCATACATATTCATCCATTTTCTTGCGTTTTCATCCGTTTTCTTACACTTTCTCTGTTTTCATAAGTTTTCGTCCGTTTTTGTTCGTTTTCATATGTCTTTGTCCATTTTTATCCGTTTTCTTTCGGTTTTTTCCTATTTTTTTTATACATTTTCGTCCTTTTTCATATGTGTTTTTACGCTTTCATACGTTTTTGTCCGTTTTCATACATATTCTTCCGTTTTCTTACGTTTTCATCCGTTTTCATTCATTTTCGTCCGTTTTTGAATGTTTTTGGCCATTTTCAGACGTTTTCATACGTTTTTGAATATCACAAGTGATATTCTGTGATATTCAGAATATCACACAAGTGATTAACTGAATATCACAAATGATATTCTGAATATCACAAGTGATATTATGTAATATTCAGAATATCACAAGTGATTTTCTGAATATCACATGTGATATTCTGCAATTTTCTGAATCTCACAAGTGACATTTTGTGATATTTAGAATATCCACATGTGATATTCTGCAATTTTCTGAATCTCACAAGTGATATTCTGAGTACCACAATGATATTCTGAATATCATAAGTGATATTCTGAATATCACAAGTGATTTTTAACTAATGTTTGTAACATGAAAATCACAAGTGATAGATATTTAGAAAATCACAAGTGATATTCAAAATATCACAAGTGATATTAAGAAAATCACAATTGATATTCTGAATATCAATTGTGATACTAAAAAACGGACGAAAATGTAAGAAAACAGAAGAATACGTATGAAAATGGACGAAAACATAAGAAAATTACAAGTGCCATTCAGAAAATCACAAGTGATATTCTGAATATCACTTGTAATATTCAGAAACGTAAGAAAGCAGACAAAAACGTAAGAAAACGAACGAACACGTATGAAAACGTACAAAAACGTATGAAAGCGTAAAAACACATATGAAAAAGGACAAAAACATATGAAAAATAGACGGAAACAAAAGAAAGCCAATGTGTTAGGTCACCATTTTGTAAACACAAGTATGATTTAGAAAGAAATAAGATGAGAAATGAGATTGGTTGATTATAAGACAATATGAAAGGTGAGAGTGCAAGAGTTTCCTTAAGATAATCAAATAATCAAATGAAATGTTTACACAAGCTCTCTATTTATAAGGAAGGAGTTAGGGCAACACTCCCTTCCTTCCTTATCTCTTAATTCGTAGGCTTTAAGGCCCATAGGGCTTTAACACATAAGACTTGTAACATAAACTAAATGAAATAAATACTAAAGCAACCTATTACAAAATGTAATGACCGAGACTTGACTAAATACAAAAGTATGGTTCCAACAATCTCCCCCTAAGGGTCGGTCATCACGGTTGCTTGACGTCTTCATCTTTGTCGTTGACTTGTGACAAGTAAAACTCTAGACGTCTTCAAAAATGGTTGAGTGATAATGAATATACTTTGCTCTCTGTCTTTGTTCTTTGGTGATGATGTAGTGATTGTGTTATGAAGTAATCTGCCGTTCGTCACTCCTGCGTCTGTGGTGGTTGTCCGCCATTCCAACATACTCATACATCTTTGGACTTAGACTTTCACGTGCAAGAAGTTCCTTTTGATACATTGAGATCTTTGTCTTTATACTTTGTAGATTCTTCTTATTGTCGTAGAATCTTTCTTGGAACTTTATGTTGTTAAGATCTTTGGGGGAACTATCTTTTGCTTCAAGGTGTATGTATGAGCATGTTGGAATCTACCATCATGGAAGTGAGGTACCTGCGAGTAAACAGTTAGCAATAAAACAACCGGTACTTACGGATAAGGAATTAGAGCTCATCAACATCATATTGTGAAGACTCCTTCTAATCCTTATCCAGGCCGTTCCCATATCAGATACTCCCGAAGGAGCTTACGAGACCTACTAAGTAGCTCAATGACTGGGTGAGTCGCTAGGGATCACTCCACGACTGTAGATCGCTATGAAACCACCGCAAACACTAAGTGTAACCCTTGTGAGGTTACTGAAGTGACCTGCTGTCAGGGCTGTTTGATGTTGACCCTGGCAGGATTTCCGTTCAATCATTGAGAAATACAAAAGTAATCCTCTCATAAACGTTCTCGGCAGATTGCTAAGATCTGCGAAGGACTCGATAATTTACAGCTGGTGTCCATTGATGTAGAACACCAGTTGTAGAAATACTAAGTGTTCCTAAGAGATCTTTGATGTATCTCATGGCTCTAGACTCTATAAGTGCACACTTAGGTTTCCTATGCGGAGACTAGGGAGGGGTCTCCTTCTTCAATATCAACCGTCTCTAAGAGATAGGTCGATAGATTACACAGGTTCCCCGTGAGAATGAAACAAGCTCTTTTAAGAGAACTTGAGTGGTTAAGAAGGTTTAGTGCATTGCGTCACTGGGTCCATGACGGCTTAATCTTCAATACCGGTGTTGTCTGTTGCAACAGCCAGTAGCATACGTATTGAACCCGGTGTCTGCCCTAAGGTTGAACATATGGAGGGCTATTTCTTTTCACCCTTTTCTTTGCTTTTCTTTTTAATTCTTCAACTCCTTCTTTCCCTTTCATTCTTTTCTCCTTTTTCGTATCATACCTAAGGACTTCTAATTCTAACTATGGGAGATGTCCTTGGGTAGATCCCTCCGGCTCTGGCGGATCATAGGACGGATATACCTATCTTAATCACCTTATAACTCCGACAGTAGCCAAGAAACCTTTGATTGAAAATCTCTCAAAGTGTTTGTGATAATCAAATATTTTGGTTAACACTTTGAGAGTTTTGTGTACACTTTTGAAGGGCTCCCCCTGCACATGTGCTCATAAGTGTTTAATAAATTTGCACATGTGGGAGGAGCAAGCATTTTGAATTGATCCACTTTCCGTGAACAAGACCGATTCGAGACACGCTTACATCACTAGTTAGACTAGCTTGAAGTTATTACCCGGCCTGGTCAAGTCCACAGAAAGTTTCTCGAGACGGTACTTTTCTACTAAGACTAATCCTTTTCGAGACACGCTTACGTGGTTAGTTAAAGAGGTACATTGTCAGCTTTTAGGTGACAACTAGCTCTAGTAACTAACTTGATGTTATTACCCGTCGAGGATAAGTCTTTTCGATTTAACTAACTTTAATTGTCTCGTCAATTCCTGGGTGAATCTGAGTCTAGCTCACACAAGATACAACTTTCAGCTTTTACTTCGTATATTTTAATCACTTTTTCATTTTCTCCCCCTCAAAAATAGCATATGAGATGTTGTTTTTGTTAAACTTTTGATTAAAATATGCTTTTTGAGTCTTATGGGGAGATTCACCAAGAACTTTTGATTTTGAACAAAGTATTTTGTTTTGACAAGTGCTCCCCCTCAACAAGTGATTAGGTCTTATTGAGGTGAAATACTTGTCCTTTTGAGCAGAATTATGAAAAATCATAAATGTTTGATTAATTCTACTCAAAAGTAAGAAGCCTTCGCTCCTTATATTTAGGATTGAGGCACTGATGCGTACCTCAGGGTCCTTTCTTTATAAGTACGGGTTGTGCACTGTTATATGTGCACAAGCCATTATGAAGTAAATTATTGACAAATCAAATCAAATTCTTACAATTTTACTACCAATCAGGTCTCTGAAATGTCAACACCGGAAACTTCTGTCTGCCTCCCACATAACTTTCCAACCTTCGAAACTGATCCCTGCGCTTCAATCTGTTCTCAATCCTTAAGATGAATCTGCGAGCATCCTTGGCTTCATTGGTGTTCCACCTTTTGGATTTCCCCAGTTCTATGTCATTGATTCTGCCTTTGATCCCATCTCTGACGAACTTCAGGGTTTCATCACCGAACTTATGAATTTCTTCATAACCCATAAAGCAGTTGCGACCGTTAATACTGCGGTAGGTGAACCCAAATGGACGTCTGATCAGGGAGTATTGGGGTAGATGTTGAAGGTCGGGGATGTCAAACAGGTTTGGTTTGGTGAGATTGAGCTTCTTATGATAACTTTCTACTCCCAACTGAAGATCTTCAACTCTTTCTCTTATGACAATCTGCCTGATGAAGATTAGAAGAGCTTGGATAAAGGCAAGCTGCATCTCTTTAGGCAAGCCTCAGAGTTTTCCTTGAACTTTGAGCAGGTACATGTCTTCGATGTCGTTGAGACGTAGTCGTGGAAAGTCGGACTCGGAAATATCGTACTCCTTTTCATCAAGTCTTTTCAGTGTGATTTTACTGAGGAAGGGGTACCCAAAGAAAGTGACAGTCGAGATGAATTGAATGGAGACTATCTTCAGATCACTTTCTACATCACCCATCGTCTGATTAAGTCTGCTGCTTCGATAGTACTGTGCCCGGTTGTTTGGCCAATGATGTATGCCGTAAAGAGCATTCCGGTCATATTCAACAATTTTGTCAACGAATAATGCTGAAGCTTCTTCTTCGATGGCATTGTTGAGATATCGAGCTGCAGGGAGAAAGGCGAGTGAGGTAACGTACTTCTTCTCAATCTTGCTGCCAAGTTTCAGAAATTCCAAGTCTGTGTTGTAGAAGAACTTGTATGGGATCTTTGGTTCCTTAGGCTTCCCAATCATCGGTAGTGGTTTGGACCAGTCAGTAATGTAAGGTGCGGTTTTCTTTGTGACCGGATCGACATATGATTCAGGATTGATCCAGTCAATATTGCTTGACATAGCTCGAGCAATATTGTCCAGATGGTATTCAAGCTCGATTGAGTTGGCAGACCTATCTTTCAGAAGATCGAAAGCATCATTCTTGATTCTTCGCAGCTCTTTCTTATTCATCTTTTTCATCTTAAACTTTTGCTGAATCATTTGAGCATATTCCACCGTTCGACCATCTTGAGGTTCATGATTGTCTTCCAGTGGTGGTTGCGAATTGATCATCTTCTCAAACCAGGAGTATTCGGCACTGTTGTCTTGATCTAGCCAGCTAAGGACTGTTTTAGGTTTCTTTGGTTCGGTGCCTTTAGATGAGGTGTCTGGTGTGGGTTGATGATGCTTTCCTTTCTTATCTTTCTTCTTCTTCTTAGGAGACGGTTCTGGAACTTCATCGAGTTGAGGTATGTCGTCACCACCAGTGTATTCGAAGTGGTCGTGTGCCTTGGGAACAGAACCTGATGCCTTCGGTTGTTGTGAGGAAGTTGTTGTGGTTGGGGGGATTACCGGTGTTTTGGACTGAGATGAGGGTCCTTCGGTTTGTTTTTGTTTCTTTGCCTGAGAATTCGGATCCCTGTCTTCATCGTCTATTTGACGTTTCAGTTTATCGGCCTCTGTGCTGCACGTATCTTTGTTCATCTTGTCTTTTAATGCTTCCAGGACTTTGGCTTCTTCATGAGTCAAGGTGAACTTGTTTGCCAGCTTTTCTAAGAGTTGAGCTTCCAATTCATCCAGAGATAGCCCTGGTAGTGGAACAGTGGACTTGTCAGCTCGAAGAGTGAATGTGGTTGATCGGATCACTTTCTTGACTGCTTGCTCTGCGAACTTGGTGAGTTCGTCTCTCATGGGTGCCAGCAGATCTTTCAACTCAGCAACCAGGTGTTGTGCCATGTATTCTTGTGCTTGAGCTGCTAGTGCGGCTTCCAAGTTCTCCTGTACGTCTTTAGCTAAGAAAGTATCAACTTTGTCTTGCAGCTCTTGGACGTTCGAGTTCAGCTTCGTCAATTCAGCAACTTGGGTTACAAGTGTTGCAACTTGATCTTCCAATCTGCTTCTCTTCTTTTCATGTACTCTTTTGAAAGCTGACTTGAGTAACTTTGATGCAGCAGAGGCTTTGGTGCTCGGTTTCTTGATTGATTTGTCATGTGTTGATTCAGATGCAGGAGGAGATGACTGTGATGATTCAATGATGGTGGTAGAGTCTTTGTCATCTCCTTTCTTTGGTTCGGGTTGTTCAACTATCTTTTCTTTGGCTGCTTCTTCTATCACCCTTTGTTCTTCAGCCCGTTTCTCAGCTTCGGCCTTAAGCCTTAGTTCTTCTGCAAGCCTGGCTTCTTCTTCCTTCTTTAACTTTTCTTCAGCCAGCTTGGCTGCCTCTTCTGCTTTCCGGCTCTCTTCCATTCTGATTGTTTCTTCCAGTTTAGCTTGAGCAATCTCTTCAAGCCTGGCCTCTTCAGCTTCTTGTTTTCTTTTCAGTTCCTCTTCCTGAGCCCTTTCTCTGAGCTCCATTTCTTCCATAGACATAAGTCTTGGAGCATCAGTATCCATGGGATCTCCCTCTTCTTCCTCTCCCATAGTCATTTCAATGTCGGTGGGAGACACTGAGGGATTGTTATAAACAACTAAGTCTGTGGCGATCCTTGTGGTAGGCTCAGGAATGCTGCTAGATCCGCCAGCTTCGGTGGTCTGAGAGAACACTGGAGGTAGAGGTAGATCAGCATTGAATGTATCAATTCGGCTGTGGAGGAGACCTAGGTTGAGAGCCCGTTCATTTTCTTCTTCGACTGAAAGGCCTTCAGTCTCATGTTCAGCAGATACTGGTTGCTTCATCTTTTCTCTTCTAATCCTTTCTTCTTCCAAAATCGTCTGAGCTTTGGTGAGTGGTTGTTGATAGAGATGTGCGGGGGATTCAACATGATCAGCAGATTCGTCAATAATCTTATCCCAATCTTCGAACGTCAAATCCTTATCGTCAATTTCATCAAGATTGAATTTCTTGGTGATATTGGCATAGGCTTCACTGTAAATAGGACCTTCGTCGGATTCGGTTTGTTCAGAGTCAGCAGGTTTTGGAGAAGGTTGTGGTGATGGAAACCACCCAGGTTCAGCAGTTGGTTTCTTTGCAGGAATTCTGATCTTAAGTGATCCCTTTTTCTTAGGTTTGGTCTTGGTAGAACTTTCTGAGCTGCCAGATTTGCTACCTTTCTTTTCTTTCTTCTGCATGTAAGACGGTAGAACAACTTCGTCCAAGAACCCAACTTTATCTGCTTCAAGAGCTTGAAGGTAGTACTTGTAGTTATTGCATTCTTGAACCTTCTTAGTCAGGAGGCAATCAGGAAGTTTCTTTCCTTGTTTCCTTGTACTAGTATCCATTCTCTTGATGACCTTAAGTGTGTCCTCATTCTTGTATGTGTGCTGAAACTCATCATTAAGTCTTTGAGGTATGTCATCATATTCATGGATGAAGCTTGCAATGAGAAGCTTGGTGAAACGGACGAATGGAATATTGGTCGTCTTGTGTTGTATGTGCCACACAATGTCTTCCCAGATAATGCTGGCATAATCAACATTCTTGACATTAGCAATAGCCCAAAACAGCTTGAGATGTTGGAGCTTAGGGTGTTCATGGCCTGTGTCTCTGCCAGATAGTGACTTGGCAATGATGATGTAGAGAGTTCTCCAAGGCTGTGGAAGAAATCTGATATTGACCTTATAGTGCCTAGTCATTACCTCTTCAGACTCATCATACCCAATATCTCTCAGCCATTCTATCAATTCTTCTTCACTGGGAACTTGGTCATATTCTTTATTAGATTCAAGTTCGGGAAGTCCAAGAACACTACGGAGAAGATCCTTGTCGACCGTGACTTGTCTCATGTGAAGCATACAAGTAAAGGATTCTTCAAGGAGGTCCAAGTGGAGTGTGTGCCAAAACTGATGTATGTAGAAGCATGCCACTGCAGCAGATTTGGTGAGTAGAACTTTGCACGGGTGATAGATAAGAGCATCTACCGCAACAAGGCAAGAAGACTCATTGCATGTAAGGTTGTTGAAGTTGACTCTCAGATTGTTCTTTCCTATCTTTCTGGAGTAGTTCTCAGGAAAGGTGTCTTCCCATGCACGTATGGGTTCAGGTTCTGGTCCATAAGGAATGTCATTGTGTTCTGCCATCTGGTTTGATCATAAACAATCACAAACATAGCAATGATATACTTTGTTAGCACAGACATTCAATTACTAGATTATGAACACATTATTGATTGATCAGTGGGTGTTTGTGTGTGAAAAACTTTTGTTATATGACAAACTTATGTTTGAATCACATGATAGAAACTTATAACACTTAAGTTACAACATGAGTTCATCACTACAAGAGGTTACACATTGGAAATATTACAACACTTAGAAAATTTCATGAATTTGACAAGTTTACGCGTAAGTAGAAAAATCTACGCATAACTTATATTACGCGTAGGAAATGAAATTATGCGTAGGTTTAATTTCTACGCATAACTTTATATGTTACGCCTAAGTTCAACTTCTGCGTAAGCTTAATTTTACGCGTAGGATTAAATCTTAGGCGTAAGATTAGAACTTAGGCAAAGAATTGAACTTTGAGCGTAAGATATAACTTGTGCGTAGGTTTAAACTTATGCGTAAGATCATAACTTACGCGTAAGAAACAACTTAAGCGTAAGTTATTCTTTTATGCGTAAACAATGTCTTATCCAAGACATTGTTTTTCTTCGTGTCAAATCTTACGCGTAAGATTCAATCTTACGCATAGGATGAATAATTTGTGCGTAGAAATGCCTTTTTCCAGAAAAATCACCTTTGAAATTCGAGTTGTATGTTTCCTGAAAGTGTACAAACATTACCACTGATCAATAATTAACCCAACACACTTAATTCACACATTTAAAGCGTAAACATGCCAAAATCCAACTTAACGCGTAAACACGCATGAACAACTAATCACAATCACAATCAAACATGAATCTGGGTATGTCTAAGCATAGGGAAAATGATTCTCACAACATAAGGATCATATGGTTCAAATATAAACACAAATCATCCACAGAATCTCAAGATGAAATATGCTAGTGTCATACGAACCCTAAACCTTAGATTCAAGAACTAAACATGATTAAGATGCAATTAAACCAGATACAAATGATCCTAGGCATACACAAACACTATCCCCATCACTAATTACAATCCTAATGCTCAAACTCAAGAACTCCCAAATCCTACGTATGAACCCTAATCTCAAACTCGATCGATTAGTGTATCTGGGTGTGATTGGGGTTAAGAGACATGTTGATAAACATCCAAGGACCATTTCCCACTAACAAAATCAATTATAAAACAACTAATCTCTGGGTTCTAATTTTACGCACAACTCGAAAAAACAAATTAAACGATTGTGATTGATTGAGCCGTTGGATTGTTATGAAAATTAAAACCCTTGTTAGCAATAATGATCAAAGCATGTTATCACTTACAGATTCGAAGATGGATGATTAGATCAAGAGAATGATTGTGGATCGTTAGATTGATTAGGTGAAAGTGTAAATGCTATTTGCAGGTGCAGTAAATGCGTGGGTCAAGTGAGTTTTGACCAATAGTTAAAACATGTTTGAAAACTTGACACAATTGGTCCCTTAACCTTAACTAACATTTATTCTTAATGCTTTAAACACTTAATCACATGTAACTTTCGTTAGTTAACACCAAGACATGATAAGAACAACTTGTGCTACTCCCCCTCGACCTTAGACCGTAGTCAAGACTGAAAAATTAATTATATTGGTTAAGGAGAGTAATCCGAAACACTTATTGAATCAACACATATGATAAAAACGTATTTATTTTTGGTAAAATGCAAGTATAAAAGACAAAATATCGTAGAGAAATTTGAAAAAACATGACTTTTCCTCCCCCTCAACACTTGTTTTAAATAATTGAAGACATTTTTATAAAATAGTGTTGAAAGAGGTGGTTTATACTTGCATTTTTTTTTTTTTTTTTTTTTTTTTTTTTTTTTTTTTTTTTAAGAAAGTGCAAAAATCTTTTTGAGTTTTTGATTGGTTTTATATTTTTGTATTTTGTTTTTGAAAAAATATTTACAAAGATAGTTGTGATGTTTAACGATCAATTGTATTTTAAAAACTTTTCCAGATCCTCTGGAGTCAAACATCGCATACCAATTTGGTGAACTAGACTAGCAAACCTTGATGGTGCTAAGGATTTGGTAAGTAAGTCCGCCAATTGGTACTCAGTCCCAACAAAATAAAGTTCAACGATACCCTTTTCCACATGCTCTTTGATGAAGTGATATCGGAGATCGATGTGTTTGGATTTGCAATGATGTACGGTGTTGCAGGAGATAGCAATTGCACTCTTGGAATCACAGTAGATGGGAATCTTGTTGAATAAGTAGCCGTAATCCTTAAGTTGTGATCTCATCCAAATGACTTGAGCACAACAGGCGGACATGGCTACATATTCAGATTCTGTTGACGACAATGATGTGCAGTCCTGCTTCTTTGATTGCCATGACACAAGTTTATCTCCTAGAAATTGTAATCCACCAGATGTGCTTTTGCGTGTGTCTAGACATCCTGCATGGTCAGCATCTGAAAAAGCAATTAGTTCAAAGCCAGAATCCTTCGGATACCAGATTCCCAAGTTAATGGTTCCCTTTATGTATCGAAGGATTCTCTTGACCTCACTGAGGTGTTTTTCAGTTGGTTTGGACTGATAACGAGAGCACATGTAGACAACAAATACTATATCAGGTCTACTAGCTGTGAGATACATGAGGGACCCAATCATATTACGGTATTTGGTAGGGTCAACGGGAGTCCCATGTAAGTCAGCATCTAGTTTTGTGGTATAGCCCATCGGTGTATTATAAGTATCACAACTCATCATCCCATGTTTCTTTAAAATTTCAAGAGCATATTTGGACTGATTTATAAAAATTCCACAGGGTGATTGATGAACTTGTAGTCCTAGAAAGAACGAAAGTTCACCCATCATGGACATTTCAAAATTATCTTTCATTAATTTTGCAAAATCATTAGAGTAACTTCTTTTTGTTGAGGCAAAAATGATGTCATCGACATATATTTGAACAACAAGTAAGTCCTCCCCGTAGGTTTTTGTAAACAGTGTTGGATCCACCGATCCTTTAGAAAATTTATTGGCCAGGAAGAAAGTGGACAGTTTGTCATACCACGCCCGTGGGGCTTGCTTGAGTCCGTAGAGTGCCTTTTTGAGTCGGTAAACGTGGTTAGGACGCTCAGGATCAACGAAGCCTTCAGGTTGACTAACATAAACTTCTTCACGGAGTTCTCCATTAAGAAATGCGGTTTTCACATCCATTTGGTAAACAACCATGTTCCTGTGTGCTGCATAGGCCAAAATCTAGTCACACATATATAAGCACTAAACATATATAAGCAAAATCTAGTCCTTCCAGTTGAGAGTATCCTTTCGCTACCAGGCGTGATTTGTTGCGTATGACAGTCCCTTCAGCATCAAGCTTATTCTTCCAGATCCATTTTAACCCAATGACAAAGACTCCGTCAGGTCTTTCAACTAATTCTCAGACTTCAAGTCTTATGAATTGCTGAAATTCCTCTTGCATAGATTCAATCCAGTTGTCATAAGTCATTGCATCTTTAATGTTCTTCGGTTCTTCGTGACAAACTGTGAGGGTATAGATACAAGTTTCTCCATCGGTGTGAAGTCGTTGTCTTGTCATAACAGGTGCATCTGGATGGCCAATAATATGAACTAGTGGATGGTCTCGAGTCCATTTGTGTGTGGAAGGGTGTAGTTGATAGGTATCTCGCATGTTAGCAGGATCCAAATTGCGTGTTGACGACTCAGCTATGTCAGGAACAATAGGAGCCGGTGCAAACGGATTAAAGAACGCATCAGGATCTTGCTCTGCTGGTTGGGGAACTGATTGTGGTGTGGGATCTTCAGCTGAATGGTGTGAGTTAGAAACAGTTTGTTCTACTGTAGATGGTGATGCAATTGGAGGACCGTTTCTCTCAACACTTGTAGTAGTTTGTTGAGGTGAGTCTGGTACTGGAATATTGTCAGGTTGAGCAGCGGAATTAGGTGAGACCTCAGTAGAACGGTATACAATTGTACCATCAAATAGTGGAGCAAACAAGGTTTCCAATTCTTTGCGGTTGAGTGGCAATGGTTCAGCCGAAGATTCCGGAGAGTTTAGACGGTTGAATTCGGGTCCTAAGCTGTGTTGCTCAGAAGCCATTTGTGTGAGTTCATCAAAATTAGCGTGAATGGTTTCTTGAATTTCTCTTGTACGACGATTCCATATCCGAAAACCTTTGGAATTTTCACAGTATCCAACGAACACTCCAATGTCAGCCTTTGCTTTAAGTTTACCTAAATCATCACGATCATTTTTCGGATAACAAAGTGCTCCAAATACATGAAAGTAATCGATGTTCGGTTTTCTTTTGTGAACAATTTGATATGGTGTTTTGCGATGGCGTTTTGTGATCATGCAACGGTTTTGAGTATAACATGCGGTTGAAACAGCTTCTGCCCACAAGTAATATGGTAATTGAGCATTAATCAACATAGTTCTAGCAGCTTCCACTAACGTCCTGTTGCGTCTTTCAACAACTCCATTCTGTTCTGGGCTTCTAGGAATAGATGTTTGATGTTCAATTCCCACTTTCTCATAATAAGACCGAAGTGTCTGATTCTTGAATTCAGTTCCATTGTCAGTTCTGACTATTCGTACCGTGTTGCGTAACTGAACTTGAATTTTAGTGAGAAAGGTAATGATCATTGAAGGAGCCTGATCTTTACTTCGTAAGAAATAAACCCAAGTCCATCTGGAGAAGTCATCTACAATTACTAGTATGTAGCGTTTACCGTTGATACTTTGAACACGCATCGGTCCACATAAATCCATATGAAGTATTTGTAAAACATGATTCGTACTTTGCTCAGGTTTAGAAGGAAAATGAGCACGAGTACTTTTTCCTTGTTCACAGGCTGGACATAAGTGATCTTTGGTAAAACGGAATCTTGGAAATCCATCGACAAGTTTATAACGAGCAAGGTCAGTCATAGTTCTGAAATTCAAGTGTGAAAGACGTTTGTGCCATAACCAAGATTTAGTTGATTCTGCTTTGGAGAGAAGACATATCGGAGATGTTGCAATCATATCTGACATTGATATTGTATAAAGATTGGAGCCACGTGAACCCGACATTATATCGTTTCCTTGTAAGTCACGAACAAAGCAGGTTTTCTCACGAAATGCAACTTCTAGATCCCCATCACAGAATTGACCAATAGAGAAAAGGTTGTGTCCAAGGCCTTCCACATAGTAAACACGACTGATTTCAATGTTCCCGCTGATATAGTCACCATATCCCATGATTAGAGCGTAATGATCATTCCCGAATCTGACAGTACCAATGAACTTTGAGACAAAGTTGTGTAACAGTTTGAGATTGCCTGTCATATGTCGGGTGCATCCGCTATCAACAATCCAGAGAACGAGCTGTACCACCTGTATCACAAGAAGAAGACACGGATCGAACAGAAGTAAGGGTGGAACCCAAAGACAATGCGGGTTCCTGTTGGTTAGTAACACATGTATTCAACAATTTAGGAATCCATTTAAAGTCTGGTTTGTATTGTAACCAACGTTGCCAGTTCCAACTAGTTTTTGCTTTCTTAATGTTAAATGCACTAGTAGTTGGCTCATTCCTAGATTTGTTCTCGGCACCTATGGGGGTAACTGTGATATCATTGGAAACCGTAGAAGACGGCTTTCCTAAGTTAGACTTAGAGGCAGTAGTGGGCCTAAAAGGAATGCGTGTCCTACGTTTCTTATGACGATTGAGAAGAGAATTAGCTAAACATTTTGTATGATCACTAGATGATACGCTTTTACGACAAAACACACAAGATGCATTAATATTCAAAACATTCAAAGGTTCATCATTCGTTACATTTAGATTTTGATTACAATTTGCCAGATTAGAATCTAAATCTGATGCAACATGAGTTTTATTCAAATTCCTAAGTTGGTCTTCTACTTCTTGAGCTTCTAGGTGTCCTCTCTTACGTTGCAAGATCCTATTCTTCTTTTTACTTTTTCGCTTGGGTCTGCTAACGCTAGAAGTGGAGACTAGTCCTGTAGAAGTGGAGTTATCAACATTAGTGTTTTGAACAACCTTTCCTTTATCAGTTTTGTTTAATTGATACATTCCTGGTGCTATCACCGTGGTGTCAACCATTTTTCCTTTTTGAAGTAGCTTAACTTTCTCTTTCAAATCAATGATGATGTGATTTTTGTCCTGAATTTCAGACTCAAGTAAACCATTGCAATATTTGATGTCATCGCGGTTTTGTTGCCATTCGGTGTTTTCAATTTTTAAATCCGCAATTTCTTTCTCGTATCGGAGACACCGATCTTTTAAAGACTCGTTGTTTTTGCAAATCTGACAAGAGTTTGAAACATTTTGACTTTGAAACTTCAATTCCCTTTCAAGACTTTTAGCTTGACACCATTCAAGCCTTTGATTGAGTTGACAAATTTCTTTTGAAAATTGTTTTGTCACATCATCATTTTTAATTCTCAACTTATCATTTTCCTGTTTAAGTGTCTCAATTTCCTCATTCAACAAGTTATTATCAACACAAAGATCATCCATAAGCATAGAAGTACCAGATTTATAGAGATCATTCATGATAACAGACAAAATATCAGCATTGAGAACTTGTTCCAAGAGTCGATCAACATCATTTTTTAAAACTCTATTTCTTTGCTTTTGAACCAAAATGTCATTTTCAGTTGCATTGAAAACGTTTATCATATTTTTGACCTCCTTTTGAAGTTCCTGATCCCAACGTGTAGCACATAGACGGAGGTGTTGAACAATTGGCTTCATTTGTTTTTGAAAAATATCTCTCTTTTCTCGCTCGTAAGCGGATTGAAAAGTTTCAATTTTAATTTCAGAATTACGTTCAATTGTTTCCTCCAAAATTTCGATGTCTTCCATAAAAGTTTTGAAATAATTTAAGACACGACACGTTTTCGGTAAAGGTGTAAGTTCACCGGATGATGGTAGAGGACCATTTATTTGTGCTACAGTTTGGACAGGGGCCTCATTATGAGATGAAACATATGACTCTTCGATAAACCATGATTTCTCAGGTAAATCCTTTTGAGTAACAAAAGATTTAGAAAGAGGTGGAGCTTTTGAATAGTCATATGGTGTCCAGTGTTGAACATAACTCATTTTTGATCGACTCTCGTCTTCAAGTTCTTCTTCTTCCTCAGTATCAAAAACAACAGCACGCACAATTGTATTATCAAACATATGATCAATACTGTAAATCTTAGGATTTTCTTTAAAAGCTGTGTGAAGAAACATTGATTTGAAATCGCAAAGTGCAAATCCTTTATCGGGTCTCGGTTTTAAAGCAAATTTCTGAATTGTTGTGACAGAGTTCCCGTGTTTGTAAACAATGTGACGAAATTCTTTGAGTTGTTTTTCAAGATCAACAATATCACCAAGTAAGTCATCTATATACTTCCTTTTTCGTGTTTTATGTTCACAAAACTCCTTTTTGCAATTTGACAATTCTGTTTCAGTTTTTGAAAGGTCTCTTTGAAGATGTTCAACTTGCATTTTCAATTCACACTTCTCACTTTCAAGTTTCGAAATCAACTTTCCGTTTGACTCAATTAAATCTTGCATTTTACGTTGAAGATCTTGTTCTTTGTTGTAAGAATCTTGAAAAGCTTTTTCAAAACTTTTTGCATGTTTAATTTTGTCTTCCTGATTTGAAAGCTGAATTTTATAACACTCAATATCTCTTGCAAGTGACGCATTTTTTTCTTTCAAAACTTTATTTGTCTCGTTGCATTTAATGATTTGCAATTGTTGATCATCCAGTTGTTTAGATAACAATATTAGGTCAGGGTCTGGATCAAATGATGGTTCATGTTGTTCTAAATGATCATGTTTATCATTCTCAATAGGATCATCAAATGAAACAACTGTGTCATCATCAAATATGACAACTGTGCTTATTTGTTCATCTGTTTGAGACGATGAAGATGATTTACATGGAACAACTTGCGCCATATCTGATTCACAAGCAGAAGGTGAGATTATTTCATTAATAAAGCATGCATTGAGGGCATGTACCCGAGACAAGCCGTCAGTGTCATACACTGGACCTGAATCATTGAGCTTAAGTTCCTGCATGTTGGCCATAAGCATCACAGCAGCATTGGCTTCCAGATCTTCCATGTCATCATCGTTGTTCACATTTGCCATGAAGTTGTTATCCTGTTCAGGGAAATGTCCATCTTTTTCATCTTGAAGAGCCATGAGTAATGCCTGCTTGTGAAACTTACTACCCCGAGTTCTCGGTTTGGGACATGCGGTAGCAATATGACCTTGTTCATTGCAGTTATAGCACCATACTGCATTCCCTGAGTTGGAGTTTCTAGTTGCAACTGGTTCAGACCTTTGCTGAGAAGATCCTGAGTTGTTCCTGAACCCTCCATTGTTACTAAACCTCTGACCATTCCCATAATTTCCTGAAGAGCTTCCTGAACCAGATCGACCATAGCTACGATTCTGAATTTCCACTCTTCCATCATTAACAACAGCTTGATTCCTTGTGTTAGAAGATGAACGTTGACGGTTGTTTGTTTTGTTGGAGAATTTGCTGAAAGCACGAGCAATAAGAGCAAGTCCCTGATTCAACGTATTAAAGTCATCATCGTCATCATCATTGGAGTTGGAGTAGTACACAGCATCATTGTTGTTTGACGGAACAAGTTGAGTAGAAGAATCTTGTTGAGATGAATCATAAGGGACCATTTGGTTCGAGGTGGAAGATTGTGGATAACTGAAGTAGTTCTGCTCTTGAACATATGCATGATTTGACAGTGGTGGTGGAGCATAGGGAGATTGAGCTACGAGAGCCAAAGAATTTGGTGTTGGTGTTGGTGTTGGTGTGTATCCTCCTCGTAGAGCTCTATCTTTTTCCACTTCAGGTTCATGGTGTTTCAGAAAATCATACAACAAGCCATATGGAGCATCATGAAGATTCTTCGTTTGACGAACAAATGTCACATATTTATGCCAATCAGGGCCAAGACTACCAACAAATTTGGAGTTCACCGCGATCCTTGGTACTGTGATTTTGTGACGTTCCATATCATTCACTACATTTGTGAAACGATGATAGTAGGATTCAAGGGACTCTCCTGGTTCAATTGTGATGTCAGTGTATTCCATGTAGAGTTTGGATTCCATATCATCTTTGTTCAATTGAGTGCCTTCCATAAGGAGATGAACGTGTTCCCACATAGCTTTGGCTGTTTTCTGAGCATCGACACTTCGATAGATTGGATTTGGTATACCTTGAAGTATATAAGCCATTGCATATTGATCAGCATCACGATGTAGTTTCTGTTCTTCAGTGAGTGAAGTTTCTGGAAGAGGTCTATCACCAGGAGGACGTGGAGGATCAGCAGTTGGATCACCAGCTTCAAATCGTGTTGGCCACTCAAATGGTCCTTCAAGTATCACTTGTTTCAAGAATTTCCCATGAGGTTGCTTTAGTTCAAGAAATCTTAAGAATCTACTTGACCATTGAACATAGTTTCCAGGTGTAAGCATTGGAGGTGTTTCAAGTGATCCTGCCTCATGTCGGGATTGTTGAGTTGTAATAACTTCACACATTCTGTCAAACCAGTGAGGTTGTTTGGAGGAAAACTGAGTGTTTTGTAGTGGCACTTGATATGGTTGTTGTTGAGGAATGATCTGATGTTGTTGCATCATTAGGTAATGATGTAGTGGATTGTATGTTTGTCTTTGAGAAGGTTGTTGATTCATTTGGTGCGGAAGATATTGTTGTTGCTGATACTGCTGATGTTGAGGTTGCTGATACTGCTGATGTTGAGGTAGCTGAGTATGAGGGAAGTAATGATTAGGTGGTTGAGACATCTTAGAACACTTGTGTAGAAATGGATCTTTGTAGAAGATTGAAATGCACGTTCCTTTGAGTAAGTTCCAAAATCCTTGGGGTAAGTTCAATTCTTACGCGTAACTTAATCTTACGCGTAAACTTTAGGTTATGCGTAAAGAGTAGGTTATGCGTAAACTAATAGTTTATGCGTAAGTTTTCTCTTTACGCGTAAGCTTAGGCTTATGCGTAAGTTTAGACTTATGCGTAAGGTTTAAACAACCAAACAGATCTTTCAAACTTATCCAAGCTTGAAAGATATCCGTAGTCGAAGTATTCCACTAACTTATCCAAGCTAGGGAAGTACTGAGTCACCGGTACACGAGGAGAAGATCGTTGATGAAGCTTAAGCGTAGATTCTGGCAAATTACGCGTAAATCAGACTTACGCGTAGGATCTAACTTAAGCGTAGGTTTAAGGCGTAGATGAGCAAGTTACGCGTAGGATTAGGGTTTTAACTACAGTTACGCGTAGGAAAAGGGTTTAGACCTATTTTACGCGTAAGAAAAGGGTTTAGACCAATTTTACGCGTAAGAAAAGGGTTTAGACCAAAACTTAAGCGTAAACCGACCAAAAAACACTGTAGACAGCTGGAATTAGTACTTTTATCGACCAACTTACGCGTAAAACGTACTGTTCATCCAAAAAAATGACTTTTTGATGAAAAAATAGCCTAAAAACCTATCAAAGATCAATACTTTATGCAATATCTAAGCTTCTAAACACTATATTAACCTTAAAACTTATCCAAGCTTTAAGATTTGAGTGTAAGAAACCAAGAAAAAAGCAAAAAAGATGAAGAACTATGATGAAAAACCCCACGTTAACAATAAGAACAACACTTCAATCTCTATTAGGCGAATGATACCACTTGTTAGGTCACCATTTTGTAAACACAAGTATGATTTAGAAAGAAATAAGATGAGAAATGAGATTGGTTGATTATAAGACAATATGAAAGGTGAGAGTGCAAGAGTTTCCTTAAGATAATCAAATAACCAACAAATGAAATGTTTACACAAGCTCTCTATTTATAAGGAAGGAGTTAGGGCAACACTCCCTTCCTTCCTTATCTCTTAATTCGTGGGCTTTAAGGCCCATAGGGCTTTAACACATAAGCCTTGTAACATAAACTAAATGAAATAAATACTAAAGCAACCTATTACAAAATGTAATGACCGAGACTTGACTAAATACAAAAGTATGGTTCCAACACAATGAAAACGGACGAAAACGTATGAAAACGAACGAAAACGTAAGAAATCGGACGAAAACGTATGAAAATGGACGAAAACATAAGAAAATGGATGAAAACATAAGAAAACGGACAAAAACGTAAGAAAACAGATGAAAATGTATGAAAGCGTAAAAACACGTCTAAAAACGGATAAAAACGTATGAAAAAAACTAAAAACGAACAAAAACATATTAAAACGAATGAAAACGTACCAAAACGAACGAAAACATAAGAAAACAGATGAAAGCATATGAAAACAGACGTAGACAGGTGGAAACGTAAGAAACAGACAAAAACGTATGAAAACGGACAAAAACGTTTAAAAACGGACGAAGACGTATGAAAATAGACGAAAACGTATGAAAATGAACAAAAACGTTTGAAAACGGACGAAAACGTATATAAACGTATGAAAACGGACGAAAACGTTTGAAAACATATTAAAACGTATAAAAACGGACTAAAACAAACGAAAACGTTTGAAAAGAGACATGAACGTAAAAAAATGGATGAGAACGTATGAATAGACGAAAACGTATAAAAATTGACGAAAACGTATGAAAACAGACGAAAACGTATGAAAAGAAAAAGGAAAAAAAAAGAACGTGAATTAGAAAAAAAGACGAAAAATTAATAAAGAAAAGAAAAGAAAGAACGTGAGGTAGAAAATAAGAGAAAAAAATAATAAGAAAGACAAAAAAAAAAAAAAAAAAAAATAATAATAAAAACATGGAGTTTGGTTTTCATATTTAATCTTAGGTTAATCTCACCATTAGATCAAACTAGATGCATAGTGAGGATTTGTCCCTTGATAAGTACCAAAATAAGAGTGAGCATTTGAACTTTTCTCCTATCTACTTACACTATAAATACAAAAGAAAAGGTCACAAAATGCATTTCATTGTTATCCTAAGTTTATCGTATTTATCTTACATGCTACCATTGATATCTATTTTATACAAATTTGAACTTAGCGAGTATTCTGTTCGGCTTGTCGAAGTTTTCTTTTTTCTTTTTCTCTTTTTTAATGGCTGAAATATATTAAAACTAGCAAAAAGCTAGTAAAAACAATTACTAGATAGAGTTAAGTAAAGGGTTTTGGATCAAATTGAATCGAACCTTAGAATATTTATTTCTAGAAGAATACCACGAAAACGAAACATCGACAATTTGATCAAATCCTTTTGAAGCATCTTCTTGTCCCCAAAAATTTTGATGTTATGAAACTGCCATAACATCCAAACCACTACACTGAAAATATAATGCATAATATTCTTAGAAGCTGAATTAAGACGTGCATGATCAAGCCAATCGAAGACGTCATTCAGGTTGTCCGAATCTGGAAGAGGAAGATCCATCCATTTGTAGATAAGACGCCAAACTGAAGTAGCCAGGTTGCATGACCAAAAAAGATGTGAAGAGGAGAGGTGTAGCAAAGAGGGCAGAGCAAAGAAGGAACCTTAAAACCTTTCATGCTTATATTCCATAGTGTAGGAATTCGATCTCCCAAGACACGCCAAACCAAAATATTAATTTTTCTATGAATGAAAACACCATCTAGTCTAAATCGGTAATTCTGAAAGAGAAATGGAATCAATATAAATCTGAAAATCTTTAACCGTGAGATATTCGAGCCTATTAAACTCCATTGACACGCATCTTGACCTTCTGTAAGTTGAACAATCACTAACACAGAGTTCAGCGAATCCAATTGAGAAATGGTAACTCCTCCATAAAAATTACGCATCCAACAAGAAAAAGAAAAAGATATTTGACTCCAAGAGAACCTAACACCGAAGTAATCAAGGTAGATGATACGTGGGAATTGCACCAGGCTTTACCTCTCAAGGGATCTTGAGAAGCTTACAACCCCCACCAGGCAGTGTACCTGATCGTTGTAGTATAGTATAGTGACAAGTACCGGGGGATTGATCGTTCAGCTAGGAATAGTGTCACTAGGATTAGAAAACCTAAATACTAGTTCTAAAGGTGAGGGATGATTATTTTTGTATTTTTATATTTTTTTTAGAAAGCAAGTAAAAATCTCGGGTTTGAAGGATTTGGGCGGAATTAGTTGCTAGTCAACTAACCCAATACTAAAGATGCAATCAAAATAAAATACTAGAAATGAAAATAAACTAAATTAACTAAGGTTGTGAGCAATAAGTGGAGAAAATGTGTTTACTTAGATTTCACTACTCCCTAGATATCTTTTACACGTTAATTATTTGTTATAGTTGCGTGGATGACGGATTGTATTCCTTAATACCATTCATGGGGTGTGATTCGTCTCAAACGGTCAGATAATTATTGGTCAACCACTTGTGAATGGTCAAGTATAATAGTCAAACAGCTGAGGCAAATGCTTCCGTGAAATACAGTGTTTTCCCGGGTCGTAATGTCCCAACGAGGTGTGCGATGTTTTATTATAAACGAGTTTGTGATCGAGTGAATGTGAACAGGAAAGGTATAAAGTGTGTGTGAGTGATTTAAACTAGGGTTTTATAACTTAAAATAACTTAGGAAAACTAAATTAATGATTACGTGAAACCTAGGTATTTAAAACGTACACCAAATTAAAATCAGACGCGATTGCGTACTGAGAAAAAGGTGAGTTTTAATAAAAATAAACTATAAGGGTTAAAAATGAAAATCCTACAAACTTAAACTTAAAATAAAAATTAAACTAAAAAGAAAATTATTTTTTAGATTATTTTATTATTTATTATTAATTATTTAATTAAAAACTAATTTAACTATTTAATTAAAACTAACTTAATTAAAACTAAAAATAATAAACACTACAAATTAAACTAAAAACTTATAAAAATATTTTCTAAACCTAAAATAGAACTTGAAGAAAGTATAAAAAATAAAAATAAATGTTTTTGTCTTTTTATAGATTTTTTTATTAATTAAAAACTATTTATATTATTTATACTAATTAAACTATTTTAAATTACAAATAATATTAAACTAACTTAGAAAATTATGAAAAAATTTATAAATCTAATTAACCATCATGGGAATCCTAAAAAATTATGAAAACTTTATTTTATATATTTTTTAAACTAGTTAACTAATTATTATTCTATTTATTAGTTAATTACCAATTACACTAATTAAATTATAAAAACTATTAAATGAACAGTATAAATTCTATAAAAATTACTAAAATTCTATTATGACTTATAAAAGCTATAAAAAAATATAAAAACTAGGTGTTGCTATATAAAAACTAATTATGCTAATTATAACTTAATTATTTATTAATTATTAATAAAACTATTATTAATTATAATAAATACTAAATTACAAGATAAAAATCTGAGAAAATTATTAAAAATACTTTAATATATAAGGAAATTAATAAAAATATAAAAATACAGATTACTTAATAAAAATGTAAAAATGAAAATTAAAATTAAATTAAATTAAATAGAAACTATCACTTATTTTTATGTTTGTTTTTCTGGATTTTTCTTTTACCAACCTATATTATACATAAAAATAGACAACTTTTATAAAAACAATAATTTTATAGCTTATTATTAAGCATTGTGGAAAGCAATAAGCTCCACAGTTGACTTTTGTTGACTTGAAAGGGAAATAAGCTCAAATGAGCTTGTGTGGGACCCACTATGGCTAATTCTAGTTTTAATAAGGTAGTTGGACTTGTCAAAGCTTAATTTGGTTAAATAAGCTTAGTAGATAAGCTAATAAGCACAAATAAGCTAATCCAAAACTCAAAAACAACACAGAATAGGGACAAAGTTTATGGGTATTTCTAGGTGGGGTCCACTGAGGCACAGGTCAAACAAATGGTCAATCTAAGTTCCTTGGTAGGAGGGGGGTTGAGGGAAACTAATTTGGACAGGTGGGGCCCACTGAGGTGGTCACAAATCACCACCAAAGTGGTGGTGATGGGACTGAGCTGCTGATGCAGGGGAGCTTGTTGCCCTGCAGCTGTGTTTAGGGGTGTGTGGGGCCCAGTACAAAAATCCTAAAAATATAACAATTGTGGAATCTTAAACACAAGGTGGTAGAGTATTACCACAATAATTTTCAGACCTTAAAACCTTTTACACAATTCTACAAAAATCTCTCAAGATTTGAGAAAATCTGAGAGATGAACTTTTGACTTTTTGTAAAACTTACCTAGTTTGACTTTATTGAATTTTAATTGATCACTACTGATTTAAACTGATATAATATGCAATTATGAGACTAAATCAAGTTACTTAAACAAGTTTTAAAGCTATTGTGATGATTTTGATTCACCAAACCCCAACAGTTGACTGTTAAGGGTTGATGAGAGTGATTTTGACTATTGGGTATAAGGGTAACTAATCTAATGACCTAAGTAGCCTAAATGAACCTAGAGGAATCTATTTATGAGGAGAGTTCACCAAACAAAACACAAGAGTGTACTGACTTGGCTTAAACCAAACACTCCCTTATGTATACTAACTTGTTATCTAATGAAGAAAGTACTGAATTTAAGCTCATAAACTAAACCACAGATATATATTAGCTTATATTAGAACTAATTAATAATATAAAACATAGGAAAGCACATGGTAAACTGAAATAAGTATATTGCATAAAAAATATAGATTAACTTACAAGATTTCCAAACTGAGAAAACAAAGAACCACAACCAAGAACTTTCCTAACCGTCTTCCACAAGACTTCTAAACCAGAAATAATCCAAAACAACACCCTGCTCAATATCCTTCTTCCTCTTTACTTGATTTTCTATTTTTTTTCTATTTTATTGATTTTCTTGGTATTT
Organism: Artemisia argyi; assembly: GCA_030686995.1. Lineage (NCBI taxonomy): Eukaryota > Viridiplantae > Streptophyta > Magnoliopsida > Asterales > Asteraceae > Artemisia > Artemisia argyi. Next base: position 48,169,385 of record CM060694.1, read on the forward strand.
TTCTTCTTTTATAATCTAAATAGATGATTGAGGTTTTCTTAGACTTTTATGAGCTTTGTCAGAGCTTATTAAAGCTTATGAAATCATACAACAACAACAACTAACAACATACAACTTAGTGAGATTTTTGATATTTTAATGAAAATGTATAAACTGAGACAACAACTGATAATTGAAATTAACTTTAACTAAGGATTCAAATACATAAGATTAACTGATACAAACTTGTTTTAATTGAAAATACAACTGAATTTGAAACTTACATTACCTACGACTTAATTAAACTAAACCTAAACTAATACTTGAACTCTTCTGCCTTCTTTCCTTTTGTAGCTATTTTCTGAGCTTGTGGGACCCACTGGGTCATTTCCCACCAATCCAGAGCCTTTGATATGGTCAAAGTAATCCACTCCCTTCAAATCACCTTTTCGCGCCAAAAGTCGTGGGGGGTACTGTGTTTGCGTGGAGAGGTTTCCAATGCTTTTGGAAGGTTGTGGAGGTGGAGGTGATGAGGTGGAATGAGTGGGGAGCAAGTTGGGGGTGAAACCAGATAGGTGGTGGTGGTTTTGGGAGGGAAAAGGGTAAAAGGGGTGGTTTTGTTTGTGGGGTGTTGACCGGGTTTGACCCTGGGGTGGACTGGGCTAAGGTTGGGCTTGGGTAAAATAGGAAGGGTGGGCTTGGTTTAGGTGTTGGATTAGTTTTTTTTTTTTGGGGTTTAAATAATAATAAGGTCCGGATTTGGTTTGGTATTTTCACAAGGACTAATTTTGTAAATTGTGAAAAGTTGAGGGCTGTTGTTGTAAATTCCCATATGTAATCACAAGGACCTATTTTGCCATAATTGAATAGTACACGGTTTATTTTTGATGTTTTTCATTTTTTTAATACAGGGGACTATTTTTGCCAAACTTGCAAAGTTGAGGGACCAATCATGTAAATTCACCAAACTTCACACCAAGGACCATTCCTGCAAAAGATTATTAGTACAAGGACCAAAATTGAATTTCTCAAAGTTTTTACATCCCAGGAACCATTTCTGTCAATTTCCAAAGTATAGGGACTAAACTTGTAATTTTGTGAAACTTTGCACCAAAGGACTAAATATGTAACTTTATGATTAAAAAGGACCTTTGATGACATTTTCATTTTTTTAGAATAACCAGGGACTAGTTTTGCCAATTTATGAAACTTGAGGGACTGAAACTGCCAATTATGCAAACTTTGTACGTTTTTCATCTGTTTTTGCATATTTTGTATTTGAAACATATAAAACACAACTTTAAGATATTTTAAGTATTTTGATACATATTTGAGTGTTTTTGTATGTTTTGGCAGTTCAGATTAGTATAAAATGATGAGTATTTAGACACTCATCAATCCCCCACACTAAACTATTGCTAGTCCCTAGCAATCTATTTGAGAAAAACTTAATGGATTTGAAAAACTCTTTACCAAAAGCCATCACTTCTGGAGTAGCCAGGTGTAAGAACTGTGGCACACCTGATAACCGTGTGATTTTGAGCAAATCACCAGCTGTCAACGGATTTGATTAGTCTTTACCAAAAGCCGTTTGCTTCTGGACTAGCCAACTCTTGATGGAATAGTCAACATCTTGGTGAGCTGATTACCAATTATGGTTTTTCCACAGCCTTTACCACAAGCCATAATCTTGCGGGCTAGCCAACTCATTAGCTTTTGAGGATAATGGGGAGTTGAGGAACCATACAATTTTTGGCAAATTGCAAGCCATAAACGGGTTTGAATTATCTTTACCAAGAACCGTTTGCTCCTGGATTAGCCAATCCTGTTGTGGGTTAGACATGGAGGATTGATACCATTTATTGCGTTCTAAGTGAGAAAAAATTTTAAAATTTGGGCTAAAATGGGGGTTCTTGATGGAACATGTGTTTAAATTCGTTAGAATAACGAATCTCCCCCCACACTTAGAACTGAATATTGTCCTCAATATTCAAAGTACCGGGTGTTAAACCAACACTTAGAACGTAAGAAGAAAATACTCTATAGCCTTTATTTAAGTTTATGTGTATATACATACATATATTTTTTAGATAAAACTTCTTAAATAGAAGCTATCACTATATTTACATTTTTTTTTCAAGATATATATATATATATATATATATATATATACAACATGTGGGGTATCTCCCCCACACTAGGGTGTTACACACGGGTGAAAACCTATGTACATGCTACTGTTTTTTATTACCGAGTCGCTAACTTGACTCGACCCCGAATTCATTTGTCCATGGGGAAGCAAGTGGAAGAGACAATCTCAATCGGACTTTCATTCAAGATGTTTGGATAAACATTTGAAGCACGTGAAAGTTCCACACCGATGAGATATACAGAGAGACCCTAGCTCATAATTTATAAATGAGAATGCCGGGGTCAAAGATAATGTCCTCACTCCCGAAAGAGTGAAGAACAGGAGAAGCTACAGAATATATGAAGAAAAGAAAGAAAGTCATGATGAAAATCATAACTAACTCCTCATCATCAATAGGAGAATTCATTGTTTCATGAATCTCCTCTTTTAAGCTCGTTTGATCAAGACATATTATGGGTATGTCTAGATCAAAATAGAAATTATCATACTCCGGTGGAGATATGATATAATTGAGTTCATCGGAGAACTCATCAAAGGTGAATGATTCGTATTCGGGATTGATTTGAGTGAATTCACTTAGGAACTCCTCAATAGTAAATGATTCATAAACGGAAAGAGAATTATAAGAATGAGAAGTGGTGATACCACTTATCTTCTCTTCCGTTTGATCAAAATGGAACGTTTGCAATTCAGGAATAGAATCATTGATCAAAATCTCACTATCCTTGACGGGGATAGGAGATGAAATAGGCTTTTCATTAAAAGCCTCGATTCTAGAAATGAGAAAATTAGCATTTATTAAGGTAAGACGAAGAGATTCGTCTTGGATAATTTCTTCCTCATTCTCTTCTTCTGAGTTGACAAGCTCAGAAGGTAATTCCCCCACATAACTTATGTCTCCACAAGATAAAGAATAGTTCTCATCAGAATCAGAGAATATCTCAATATGATCATTTGGAAAGACAAGAGGGGGAGGAATATCACACATGTGATCAAGAATTCCCTGTGACTCTCTTGGGATTGAAACAAGGTTCTCAACACTAGACTTTATTAATTCGTCAAATTCCTTTACAGGAACCGTGTCAAGATGCTCGTCCCCCATGCTCAGAGAGTGAGTGGGAACCTCGGGTGTGATAACAGCAGACTCAGGGAGTTGAGAAGGACTAGCAGTAATGGATTCTACAAGTTTCATTATTTCTACTGCTGGTGATTCATTCATTTCTCCCTGTATTTCTACTGAAGTAGCTTCAACTGAAGTTGAATCAAAAGGTTCCTCAGACACCTTTGGGATTGGAACAAGTTCATTTATTTCTTTAAGAGGAGTTACTTTGAAGTGCTTGTCCCCCATTATTAAGATATCTGAAGGGTCATTTGAGTTTTTGTCTTCAATTGGTTCATCCTCGTCACTTATATACTCAAGATGTATTGAGTTAACAAGAGGTTTTTGTTTCTCAAGAATTAGATCCCTAAGAGTGTTTATTCCATCTTGAATGGTTTTGTTGACTTGACTTTGAGCCAAAATCATTTTTATCAATTCAGCTTTAGCTGACTCGTCCTGAGGAAGTGATTGAGGGTTTGTGTACTGTGAAGGCTGGTTAAAACCAAATTCATGATTGTTACAAGGAACCTGTTCATAGACAAATTGATTCCTAATTTGACAATCAAAACTGTAGTGTGAACTACCACAATACTCACAACAGTCAAACTGCTGAGTCTCATGGTGTGGAAGCTGATGGAATGAATTAGTCATGTCAGGGTAGGAATAGGGATTCTGGTTATAGACAGACCCGTTTCCTGACTCTACCATGCCACAACTGGGGCAATTACCACCATTATAAGGACTACCACAACATTGACAGACAAGAGGGTGAGAATAAGACATAGAAAGAAGCAAAGGGTTTAGGGGGTGAGAAGTGAAGAATCAAATAGGTAGGAGTGTAAAGGTGAATATTTTTGGTGTTTTTGATTTTTTTTTATTTTTTATTTTTATTTTATTTTTATTTTTTTTTTAGTACTAATAATAAGGAAAATATTTTTGGTTTTTTGTGTTCGTTGAAAACTGATTTTAAAAAGTTTTCGGGAACTGTTTTTGGTTTTATATGATAATAATATGAACAAGGGTGGATAAATATACAAAGATCGTGTATTCAGGTTCACTAATACGCAAAAACGTTTAGAATAAGCGCACAACCTCCCCGGCAGCGGCGCCAAATTTTGATTCGTCTCAAACGGTCAGATAATTATTGGTCAACCACTTGTGAATGGTCAAGTATAATAGTCAAACAACTGAGGCAAATGCTTCCGTGAAATACAGTGTTTTCCCGGGTCGTAATGTCCCAACGAGGTGTGCGATGTTTTATTATAAACGAGTTTGTGATCGAGTGAATGCGAACAGGAAAGGTATAAAGTGTGTGTGAGTGATTTAAACTAGGGTTTTATAACTTAAAATAACTTAGGAAAACTAAATTAATGATTACGTGAAACCTAGGTATTTAAAACGTACACCAAATTAAAATCAGACGCGATTGCGTACTGAGAAAAAGGTGAGTTTTAATAAAAATAAACTATAAGGGTTAAAAATGAAAATCCTACAAACTTAAACTTAAAATAAAAATTAAACTAAAAAGAAAATTATTTTTTAGATTATTTTATTAATTATTTAATTAAAAACTAATTTAACTATTTAATTAAAACTAACTTAATTAAAACTAAAAATAATAAACACTACAAATTAAACTAAAAACTTATAAAAATATTTTCTAAACCTAAAATAGAACTTGAAGAAAGTATAAAAAATAAAAATAAATGTTTTTGTCTTTTTATAGATTTTTTTATTAATTAAAAACTATTTATATTATTTATACTAATTAAACTATTTTAAATTACAAATAATATTAAACTAACTTAGAAAATTATGAAAAAATTTATAAATCTAAGTAACCATCATGGGAATCCTAAAAAATTATGAAAACTTTATTTTATATATTTTTTAAACTAGTTAACTAATTATTATTCTATTTATTAGTTAATTACCAATTACACTAATTAAATTATAAAAACTATTAAATGAACAGTATAAATTCTATAAAAATTACTAAAATTCTATTATGACTTATAAAAGCTATAAAAAATATAAAAACTAGGTGTTGCTATATAAAAACTAATTATGCTAATTATAACTTAATTATTTATTAATTATTAATAAAAATATTATTAATTATAATAAATACTAAATTACAAGATAAAAATCTGAGAAAATTATTAAAAATACTTTAATATATAAGGAAATTAATAAAAATATAAAAATACAGATTACTTAATAAAAATGTAAAAATGAAAATTAAAATTAAATTAAATTAAATAGAAACTATCACTTATTTTTATGTTTGTTTTTCTGGATTTTTCTTTTACCAACCTATATTATACATAAAAATAGACAACTTTTATAAAAACAATAATTTTATAGCTTATTATTAAGCATTGTGGAAAGCAATAAGCTCCACAGTTGACTTTTGTTGACTTGAAAGGGAAATAAGCTCAAATGAGCTTGTGTGGGACCCACTATGGCTAATTCTGGTTTTAATAAGGTAGTTGGACTTGTCAAAGCTTAATTTGGTTAAATAAGCTTAGTAGATAAGCTAATAAGCACAAATAAGCTAATCCAAAACTCAAAAACAACACAGAATAGGGACAAAGTTTATGGGTATTTCTAGGTGGGGTCCACTGAGGCACAGGTCAAACAAATGGTCAATCTAAGTTCCTTGGTAGGAGGGGGGTTGAGGGAAACTAATTTGGACAGGTGGGGCCCACTGAGGTGGTCACAAATCACCACCAAAGTGGTGGTGATGGGACTGAGCTGCTGATGCAGGGGAGCTTGTTGCCCTGCAGCTGTGTTTAGGGGTGTGTGGGGCCCAGTACAAAAATCCTAAGAATATAACAATTGTGGAATCTTAAACACAAGGTGGTAGAGTATTACCACAATAATTTTCAGACCTTAAAACCTTTTACACAATTCTACAAAAATCTCTCAAGATTTGAGAAAATCTGAGAGATGAACTTTTGACTTTTTGTAAAACTTACCTAGTTTGACTTTATTGAATTTTAATTGATCACTACTGATTTAAACTGATATAATATGCAATTATGAGACTAAATCAAGTTACTTAAACAAGTTTTAAAGCTATTGTGATGATTTTGATTCACCAAACCCCAACAGTTGACTGTTAAGGGTTGATGAGAGTGATTTTGACTATTGGGTATAAGGGTAACTAATCTAATGACCTAAGTAGCCTAAATGAACCTAGAGGAATCTATTTATGAGGAGATTTCACCAAACAATACACAAGAGTGTACTGACTTGGCTTAAACCAAACACTCCCTTATGTATACTAACTTGTTATCTAATGAAATCATACAACAACAACAACTAACAACATACAACTTAGTGAGATTTTTGATATTTTAATGAAAATGTATAAACTGAGACAACAACTGATAATTGAAATTAACTTTAACTAAGGATTCAAATACATAAGATTAACTGATACAAACTTGTTTTAATTGAAAATACAACTGAATTTGAAACTTACATTACCTACGACTTAATTAAACTAAACCTAAACTAATACTTGAACTCTTCTGCCTTCTTTCCTTTTGTAGCTATTTTCTGAGCTTGTGGGACCCACTGGGTCATTTCCCACCAATCCAGAGCCTTTGATATGGTCAAAGTAATCCACACCCTTCAAATCACCTTTTCGCGCCAAAAGTCGTGGGGGGTACTGTGTTTGCGTGGAGAGGTTTCCAATGCTTTTGGAAGGTTGTGGAGGTGGAGATGATGAGGTGGAATGAGTGGGGAGCAAGTTGGGGGTGAAACCAGATAGGTGGTGGTGGTTTTGGGAGGGAAAAGGGTAAAAGGGGTGGTTTTGTTTGTGGGGTGTTGACCGGGTTTGACCCTGGGGTGGACTGGGCTAAGGTTGGGCTTGGGTAAAATAGGAAGGGTGGGCTTGGTTTAGGTGTTGGATTAGTTAGTTTTTTTTTTTTTTTTTGGGGTTTAAATAATAATAAGGTCCGGATTTGGTTTGGTATTTTCACAAGGACTAATTTTGTAAATTGTGAAAAGTTGAGGGCTGTTGTTGTAAATTCCCATATGTAATCACAAGGACCTATTTTGCCATAATTGAATAGTACACGGTTTATTTTTGATGTTTTTCATTTTTTTAATACCGGGGACTATTTTTGCCAAACTTGCAAAGTTGAGGGACCAATCATGTAAATTCACCAAACTTCACACCAAGGACCATTCCTGCAAAAGATTATTAGTACAAGGACCAAAATTGAATTTCTCAAAGTTTTTACATCCCAGGGACCATTTCTGTCAATTTCCAAAGTATAGGGACTAAACTTGTAATTTTGTGAAACTTTGCACCAAAGGAATAAATATGTAACTTTATGATTAAAAAGGACCATTGATGACATTTTCATGTTTTTAGAATAACCAGGGACTAGTTTTGCCAATTTATGAAACTTGAGGGACTGAAACTGCCAATTATGCAAACTTTGTACGTTTTTCATCTGTTTTTGCATATTTTGTATTTGAAACATATAAAACACAACTTTAAGATATTTTAAGTATTTTGATACATATTTGAGTGTTTTTGTATGTTTTGGCAGTTCAGATTAGTATAAAATGATGAGTATTTAGACACTCATCAGGGTGGCACACTTAATTCCCCAATCCTATGAGTGCCTACTTCACTCCTATGTCGAGCCGGCTAAGAAGCTCCTAACATGGGATCATTAGAATTTACTCATGCATTAAATACAACCAATAAAACCTAGTGCACGTCAGTTCATGTTTCCTAAGACGTTCAACCAAGTTACCATTTGGAAGTCTGCCAGTTTTCTTAAGCCTAACATCGAAATCATTCATCCAATACAACCATAAACAAGTAATCAACACATAATTAACATCTAGGTTTCATTAGATCCAAGCAAACACAAGATAGATCTAGCCTAGCATGATGGAATTAAGACAAGAACAAGATATAGACAACCAACACATAGACATATTGATTGAATTAAAAGAACACTTATCTCAATTACACATGAAAGGGATCAAGGGCTTAGAACCCTTGAAAAACCTGTAAAATTCGTACCAAGTTCGTACTTAGGGTTTCTCCAAAACTTCTCCTTTTTTTAATGTGAAAATTAGAAAACTATATATAGGAAATAGGGTCTGACGGCGTCAAGACAAAATTTGTGATGCCGTCATCTCGCCGCCAAAATACTTCTCGGACTGCCTTGATCTACTTTTGACGCCGTCATGTGTTAGCATTTTCCAGGCCGTCATGCATTTTACTCTTGACGCCCTATCTTGTGACGCCGTTAATTCTGTACTGGGTCGTCATGGAAATTACTCTTGACGCCGTCAGAAATTCCTTCTTGACGCCGTCACCTACTGTTCCCAGCAAGGAAAATTAAGACTTTGGCGTTTTCTTCACTTTTATGCTCCAAAAACGTCCGAATTGCTTCCTTTTCCAGATTTCTCTCCCAAAGTACCTAAAATCACAAAAGGAACGATTTAGGGCAATATTTGATCAAATAAATTCAATTCCGGGCTTAAATGACTCCCTAAAAGTGGTTCATTTTTCGCCTCATTATATACCCTTACACTTGAGATTTGCTTGTCCTCAAGCAAATGCGCTTTTATTCTACTCAAAATACAAGTTAGGGGTCATTTAACACTAATATAAAAGTAATTACAACAAATAATCGTTCCACTAAAGACCAAAGACAAGCACGGAGGTCATACACTAGCACCTCACAAATAGTGTTTAGATACTCACATCTCTCGGGTGTAATAAAGTAATATCACAATATGGAAACGGAAGATATCTCTCACTACCTGTCATAGCAAAATAGATTACCATAGGCTTGGGAAAGGATCAAACCTCCACCAAATGGCGTAAACACCTAGGATAAACTATCAAAGAGGTCTTTTAAAGGGTTGTAACGTTTGGTGTAGGGATATGAAATACACGGTTTTGTTGGATAAAGGAAGTTTTACTGGTGGCGAGTTAACAATCTTGGTTAATTACATGTACAATATGGCGTTGCTAAGCCAAGACTAGACTCGACTTAAGCTAATAAATCAAAAATAACAAAAACATAAAATGAACATAGAATGAAACGGGATGGTAGTCCGTATGTTTTTCCTCTTTTCTTTTTCTATTTTTTTTCTTGATTTTTCGATTTTTTTTTTCTTTTTTTTTTTTTTTTTTTTGTGCATACACTCTTACCCTACCATCCAAAATAATACATTATAAGGAATGAACATTTCCCTTACACTTGAATTTTTACATACTTTACAATAACTAATCTAATGACTCGAATTAAGAAAATCAAAACACTTGGAGTACTTTTAAGATTAACGCACATATGGGGGTAATAAATGATGTTCTTCTTCATTACTCCATAAAATAAGTACTTACCCATGAGTCCCAATCGTCCCAAAACAATATGTACAAGGATATGACTCGACTTAGCAACCATGTAATCAATTAGATAATTAACTTAGGGTTTAACAAATAACAATAATGCACTAAAAATGAGCGCATACACGGAAGGCTAAGGCGATTTGGTTGTACATTTAAGTGGGGTGTAACAAATTCTTCCTTTAAGTAAAATGCTTAAAGTTAGAAATGAAAAGATAGGCTCGGAGGGGTGTACTAGGGGTTTCGTGTACTAAAAATGAGTACAACGCTAAGGGTGTGGGAAAAATTAGTTGACTTAACTAGCCAAGTAATATGACTTAAATGGTCAAGTAATTATAATACGGGTTTAACACAAGGGTGATCCTAATGCCTCTTATCATGTAGTACACGAATGTAGTCTCACTAGCGGTCTCGGGATGCATCACTAACGCAAGTTCTAGAATCTAAATGCTACCGGTACACTCATAAGCACTAATAGTAAATGCTTTTCCTATCAAATCTAAAGGCGAACCTCACATATTTGGGTGGAAAATTTTTCTGAATATACGGTTATGTGCTAGTCATACAATCTCCTATCCATGAGACGCTTGCTATGGCTAAAGTTTCACTCCTAAATGTTGTAAAAAATTTTAAATTTGGCGCTAAAATTGCACTAACAAGTATTTCTCATAGTTTTATTATACATCTACCATTAAACAAAACAAACTTAAGCGAAAGTGTACATGTAAGGTATCATCATTTTACCCTCCCCTTACACTTAGGATGAACATTGTCCCTAATGTTCAAGTAAAGAATGTAAAAGTGAAATAAGTAAAACGAATGAAATCAAATACTCCCCTGATTCGCTCGGTATGGATAATAAGGTGGCCAGGTTAAATCTTCCTCCAAGAAAATGAACAATCAAAGCTTCCCTTCCAGAATACGAATCATCTTCTTGTCATACATAACCTGTAAATCCTGAGAAAATAGACAAGACAACCTCGCATAAAATCGGCGGCAACCTATATAAGTTACTAAATCCTAGAAAACAAAATAAGATATAATGCTTGTGGAATGAAGTTTGCAGATTTCCTGGAGATTGTAAAACTTAATAATTCACAAAAACCATAAGACTCCATTAGAAAAACAAAACCGATAAAATTTCCAGATTTTTACACGTGACGCCGTCAAGAATTAATTCTTGACGCCGTCAGAAGTGACCTGCAGAAATTCTTATGTTAAGTTTCCGGAAAATTTCTGGAAAAACTTGGTCCTACTTCCTGGAAAATCCTGCAAAACTTCATTATGACTCAATACAAGCATTTGACTCTAACAAATACGAATACACATGTTCATTTAATATTGTGGAGAATCATGATCGGTTTGTTTCTTAAAAACATATTTGGGGTTTCCCCTTACACTTATCTTTTGCAAAAATACTTTTAGGTGGAGTTAAGACTAGGCCAAAACAACAAAGTAAAGTATTTCCACTGTTTAGTTTAGAAACATGATCAACCAACAATAAAAATAAAGCATGCATACGGAAGCAAATCAAACAAACAAAAATAAAATCACACAAAACATGGGTTGCCTCCCAAGAAGCGCTTTTCTTTATTTACGAGTCTTGTAGCTAGACTCAAGGTCATGGGTTACTATGTGACCTCATCGTTGGTTCCACTCTCTAGGTCGTCTTCTAAACCAGTTTTGTATTCCGGACCTAGTTGCAAGCATTCTTTGTAGAAAACAAGCATCCTATTCTTTACATACTCTACTCCTCTACGTCTATCCCCCTCATTCCTATAATAAGCCGCTTGCTTGTGTTCCTTTTCGAAATTGGAGAGAAGGCGGTATTGCTCAATCTTGTAGGGCATTTGATAGGCAACCTCATCATTCTCTGCCTTGAATCTAACTATCCCTAGCATCTGATCATAACTCATCCTAGTGGCCTCAACAAATGGTTTTCCAAATATTATTTGGCTTAGGCAATCATCTATCACCGGACGAGTGTCTTCCACTATCATAAAATCAATCTCATAGGTGAGATTACCTATAATCACATGCAATCCCTTCACTCTTCCTACAAAATTACTTATCAAATTCCTATTGGGCATCATCCTAAAATCAAGTTGTTTCTTCATCACCCAATTGTAATAAGTCCTAGTCATGATGTTAACAGGAGATCTAAGATCGATATAAGCTTTCCATATATGCATGTGCCCAATATTGCATGGTATGTTAATGTTAGAGGGGTCTCCCATTTTGATAAGGGGTGTGCCAAGGACATATGGTCTCTCGGGACTATCGAATAAATCCTTATGGTATTCCCATTCTTCCTTGGTGGGAAACTTATCAAAGTACTTCTCTTTAGGCTCTACTTCCTCTAATTCCTCTTCCTTTTTAACCTCAACTTCCCTACTTTCATCCCTAGTCTTGGTTTCTACTCCAACTTCATCCTTGTCACTCCCTTCTATCTCCTTATCTATTAGCTTAATGGTGACAACATTGACAAAATGGACATGTTTGGATGATAAGGGGTCCTTAATTTGGATTCCGTTATTGGTGTCCCTAGTGTCTTTCCTAGGTGTGGCTAACGCTTGGTTGTTGAGGGCCTTCAACAAGTTGTCGATCTTGTTGGTCATCTCCGTTTGTTGTTGGTTGAATTCGGTTTCAAACCTAGCTATGCGAGCTTCTTGAGATGCCATAAACTTTGACATCAATCCTTCAAGATTGTTGGTACTACCATAGTTGTTAGAAGGATTGTTGTTGAAAGTACGGTTGGAGGGTGGACCGTTTAGTTGGTAACGATTAGGCGGATTGGAAGAATTGGGTTGATTTTGTTTCCACCTAAGGTTTGGGTGATTTTTCCAAGAGGGGTTGTATGAATCACCGTAAGGGTTTGGCTCGGGCTTGAAAGTGTACCACTTATCTCCTGCTTCGTCGGTACGCATGGATGCGTAGTCCGCAAAAGCTGTTCCGGGGAGTTCCACACAATCACGAGTGTCGTGGGGACCACTACATAATTCGCATGAAGAAGTGATTTTGTTCACTTGGCTTGAAGGCTTAGGAGTTTCGTAAGATTTCATGAGAAACTTGACTTGGTCCTCAAGTTCCATGATCCTACGATCGGGAGTGCTAGAATTGTTCGAAGGCAAAGATATTGCCTTGACCGTTTTGTTCAAATCACGGGGATCATTCCAGCTTTCGTTGTCATAGAGAGCAAGATCTTCTATGAGTTCCCATGATTGTTCCGCACTTAAATCACGTAGCTTACCACCGGCCGATTGGTCAATGGCTCGCCTCGTGGAGAGATCGATATGGTCATAAAAGATTTGGACTTGGAGCCAAAGATCTATGCCATGATGAGGGACTTTTTGGAGTAAGTCCTTGAAACGAGTCCATGCTTCATAAAGAGATTCATTTTGACGTTGTTGGAACATCAAGATGTCATTTCTAAGCTTAGTAGTTCTCCCCGGTGGGAAAAATTGAGCAAGGAAACGAGTGGTGAGATCATCCCATGTGGTGATGGATCCCGCGGGTAAACGCTCAAGCCATTGACTAGCTTGATCCCGTAGAGAGAATTGGAATAGGCGTAATCGGGTTGTCTCTCTAGTTTCAACATCTAGGTCTACGGAATCTACGATTTTGAGGAAGTCCTTAAGATGTTGGTTTGGATCTTCGGAACGAAGTCCATGGAATGCACATCCGCTTTGCACCAACCGGATGGTGTCGGATCGCAAGGGAGTCACATTGGCTCTGGTGAGCTCAATGGTGTTTCGGTAGCCTTGGTGGCTAGGTCGGGAATACTCTCCTAAGGTTCGGGGCCTAAGAGGTTCTAGTGGTGGGTTTTGTTGTGGTGGGATGACGGGTTCAAAGATGTTCCCATCGTCCATGATGTCGGGTGGTGAAGAGTTACGAACAAAAACACAAAGAAATAAGATAGACTAAAGAAAACCTAAAAATAAAAATAAAATCTTACTAGAAAGGAATCTAGCAAGTAGACCTAATAAAAAGAGATTCTAACCTAGACAATAACTATTCCCCGGGCTGCGGCGCCAAAAACTTGATACGTGGGAATCGCACCAGGCTTTACCTCTCAAGGGATCTTGAGAAGCTTACAACCCCCACCAGGCAGTGTACCTGATCGTTGTAGTATAGTATAGTGACAAGTACCGGGGGATTGATCGTTCAGCTAGGAATAGTGTCGCTAGGATTAGAAAACCTAAATACTAGTTCTAAAGGTGAGGGATGATTATTTTTGTATTTTTATATTTTTTTTAGAAAGCAAGTAAAAATCTCGGGTTTGAAGGATTTGGGCGGAATTAGTTGCTAGTCAACTAACCCAATACTAAAGATGCAATCAAAATAAAATACTAGAAATGAAAATAAACTAAATTAACTAAGGTTGTGAGCAATAAGTGGAGAAAATGTGTTTACTTAGATTTCACTACTCCCTAGATATCTTTTACACGTTAATTACTTGTTATAGTTGCGTGGATGACGGATTGTATTCCTTAATACAATTCATGGGGTGGCGCACTTAATTCCCCAACATTATGAGTGCCTACTTCACTCCTATGTCGATCCGGCTAAGAAGCTCCTAACATGGGATCATTAGAATTTACTCATGCATTAAATACAACCAATAAAACCTAGTGCACGTCAGTTCATGTTTCCTAAGACGTTCAAGCATGTTACCATTTGGAAGTCTGCCAGTTTTCTTAAGCCTAACATCGAAATCATTCATCCAATACAACCATAAACAAGTAATCAACACATAATTAACATCTAGGTTTCATTAGATCCAAGCAAACACAAGATAGATCTAGCCTAGCATGATGGAATTAAGACAAGAACAAGATATAGACAACCAACACATAGACATATTGATTGAATTAAAAGAATACTTATCTCAATTACACATGAAAGGGATCAAGGGCTTAGAACCCTTGAAAAACCTGTAAAATTCGTACCAAGTTCGTACTTAGGGTTTCTCCAAAACTTCTCCTTTTTTTAATGTGAAAATTAGAAAACTATATATAGGAAATAGGGTCTGACGGCGTCAAGACAAAATTTTTGACGCCGTCATCTCGCCGCAAAAATACTTCTCAGACTGCCTTGATCTACTTTTGACGCCATCATGTGTTAGCATTTTCCAGGCCGTCATACATTTTACTCTTGACGCCCTATCTTGTGACGCCATCAATTCTGTACTAGGTCGTCATGGAAATTACTCTTGACGCCGTCAGAAATTCCTTCTTGATGCCGTCACCTACTGTTCCCAGCAAGGAAAATTAAGGCTTTGCGTTTTCTTCACTTTTATGCTCCAAAAACGTCCGAATTGCTTCCTTTTCCAGATTTCTCTCCCAAAGTACCTAAAATCACAAAAGGAACGATTTAGGGCAATATTTGATCAAATAAATTCAATTCCGGGCTTAAATGACCCCCTAAAAGTGGTTCATTTTTCGCCTTATCAGTAGACCTACCACCGATAGAAAGCAAATTTGCTTTCCATTGCAATAATATCTTTTTGAACGTATCAATCTATTCTTTAATTCTCGATATGTTAGAACCTACTGGAATTCCCAGGTACGTAAATGGGAGTTGTTGGGGCGTTGTTGAAGCATAATTCTGTCGGGCGGGTCTTCACGGCTCTTACGTGCCATTCATCCTCGTCTCAAGCCTAGAAGTGTGCTACAAACACGAAAGAACACGTTAGATGGGGTCACGAGGCCGAAGCCCCGGAACCACCCTCCGATGGTCAAGTTAGAACCTGGTAGTTAGAGGATTTTGGGAGAGAAATCTGGATCCCGAGATCATCCCATGTGGTGATGGATCCCGCGGGTAAACGCTCAAGCCATTGACTAGCTTGATCCCGTAGAGAGAATTGGAATAGGCGTAATCGGGTTGTCTCTCTAGTTTCAACATCTAGGTCTACGGAATCTATGATTTTGAGGAAGTCCTTAAGATGTTGGTTTGGATCTTCGGAACAAAGTCCATGGAATGCACATCCGCTTTGCACCAACCGGATGGTGTCGGATCGCAAGGGAGTCACATTGGCTCCGGTGAGCTCAATGGTGTTTCGGTAGCCTTGGTGGCTAGGTCGGGAATACTCTCCTAAGGTTCGGGGCCTAAGAGGTTCTAGTGGTGGGTTTTGTTGTGGTGGGATGACGGGTTCAAAGATGTTCCCATCGTCCATGATGTCGGGTGGTGAAGAGTTACGAACAAAAACACAAAGAAATAAGATAGACTAAAGAAAACCTAAAAATAAAAATAAAATCTTACTAGAAAGGAATCTAGCAAGTAGACCTAATAAAAAGAGATTCTAACCTAGACAATAACTATTCCCCGGGCTGCGGCGCCAAAAACTTGATACGTGGGAATCGCACCAGGCTTTACCTCTCAAGGGATCTTGAGAAGCTTACAACCCCCACCAGGCAGTGTACCTGATCGTTGTAGTATAGTATAGTGACAAGTACCGGGGGATTGATCGTTCAGCTAGGAATAGTGTCGCTAGGATTAGAAAACCTAAATACTAGTTCTAAAGGTGAGGGATGATTATTTTTATATTTTTATATTTTTTTTAGAAAGCAAGTAAAAATCTCGGGTTTGAAGGATTTGGGCGGAATTAGTTGCTAGTAAACTAACCCAATACTAAAGATGCAATCAAAATAAAATACTAGAAATGAAAATAAACTAAATTAACTAAGGTTGTGAGCAATAAGTGGAGAAAATGTGTTTACTTAGATTTCACTACTCCCTAGATATCTTTTACACGTTAATTACTTGTTATAGTTGCGTGGATGATGGATTGTATTCCTTAATACAATTCATGGGGTGGCGCACTTAATTCCCCAACACTATGAGTGCCTACTTCACTCCTATGTCGAGCCAGCTAAGAAGCTCCTAACATGGGATCATTAGAACTTACTCATGCATTAAATACAACCAATAAAACCTAGTGCACGTCAGTTCATGTTTCCTAAGACGTTCAAGCATGTTACCATTTGGAAGTCTGCCAGTTTTCTTAAGCCTAACATCGAAATCATTCATCCAATACAACCATAAACAAGTAATCAACACATAATTAACATCTAGGTTTTATTAGATCCAAGCAAACACAAGATAGATCTAGCCTAGCATGATGGAATTAAGACAAGAACAAGATATAGACAACCAACACATAGACATATTGATTGAATTAAAAGAATACTTATCTCATTTACACATGAAAGGGATCAAGGGCTTAGAACCCTTGAAAAACCTGTAAAATTCGTACCAAGTTCGTACTTAGGGTTTCTCCAAAACTTCTCCTTTTTTTAATGTGAAAATTAGAAAACTATATATAGGAAATAGGGTCTGACGGCGTCAAGACAAAATTTGTGATGCCGTCATCTCGCCGCCAAAATACTTCTCGGACTGCCTTGATCTACTTTTGACGCCGTCATGTGTTAGCATTTTCCAGGCCGTCATGCATTTTACTCTTGACGCCCTATCTTGTGACGCCGTCAATTCTGTACTAGGTCGTCATGGAAATTACTCTTGACGCCGTCAGAAATTCCTTCTTGATTCCGTCACCTACTGTTCCCAGCAAGGAAAATTAAGGCTTTGGCGTTTTCTTCACTTTTATGCTCCAAAAACGTCCGAATTGCTTCATTTTCCAGATTTCTCTCCCAAAGTACCTAAAATCACAAAAGGAACGATTTAGGGCAATATTTGATCAAATAAATTCAATTCCGGGCTTAAATGACCCCCTAAAAGTGGTTCATTTTTCGCCTTATCAGTAGACCTACCACCGATAGAAAGCAAATTTGCTTTCCATTGCAATAATATCTTTTTGAACGTATCAATCTATTCTTTAATTCTCGATATGTTAGAACCTACTGGAATTCCCAGGTACGTAAATGGGAGTTGTTGGGGCGTTGTTGAAGCATAATTCTGTCGGGCGGGTCTTCACGGCTCTTACGTGCCATTCATCCTCGTCTCAAGCCTAGAAGTGTGCTACAAACACGAAAGAACACGTTAGATGGGGTCACGAGGCCGAAGCCCCGGAACCACCCTCCGATGGTCAAGTTAGAACCTGGTAGTTAGAGGATTTAGCATGAATATAAGGGATAATAACCTTAAAAATACTCTTCTGCGTATTGAACAATTTTTTTTGCTTGTACAGGTACTAAACTTTTAAATTTGGACTTTTTGAGGTACTAATCTTTCAAATTTGGTCTTTCTGAGGTACTTTGTGACATTTTTGCCCTTGGATTTTTAATTATTTGAAGGGCAAAAATGTCACAAGTACCTCTAAGAGTCCAAAATTGAAAGTTTAGCACCCATATAAACAAAAAAATTTGTTCGATACCCAGAAGAATATTTTTGGAAAAATATGATATGTTTTAAAGTTATTATCCGTAAATATAAGTATGTAATGTGTTGTAGTATGGTGTGTGGGGTGAGTGTAGAGAGTATATATAGAGAACGAATGTAGAGAGATGTAGGTGGTATGAAATCAGTTAGTCAAGTCATAAATGATGTTGGGGTATTTATACTACCCCAACTACAGTACTTGACAAAATGGGATAGAGTAAGCCGAGCTACTCCTAGCATAAGTACTAGGCGTCAAGCCACGTAGGGGACAAGATCTCGCAATATCCGGTCTTGGCGCGCTAGCACGGTTCTTGAAACAAACCGTTGGATAAAGATACTTACCTAGATAAAGGAGTGTATACCTTTACTATCCTTCAAGACATGCCGTTCGGATAAGTATAGCATATGTCTCCTAGCACAGCACATGTCCTTCGAACACATACATCAACCTGTCCCCCAATATTGCATTATCAGTAAAAGACTGATGGTGCAATACTTAAAGTATACCTTTATGGTCCTTCGGCACATGCCCTTCAGGCAAGTGTATCATTTGTCTCCCTGCACATGTCCTTCGGACACGCACGTCAACATTTCCTCCTAGTAAATGACACTTGTTATATAATGATATGATTAAATCAATGTTTTGAAACCTGGGTCGACCTAGCCGGGTTAACCGGTTGAACTGGTTCCGGCAAAAAAAAAGGTAAAAAAATAGGGCTTTTAAAAAGGGGTTAACCGGTTAGAACCGACGGGTTTTAAGTGACCCGGGTCAACCCGGTTCTCGAAACCCGACCGAATTTGGTTTTTTTTCATTTTTTAATAGAAAACCGGGTTGATCCGGTGGTGGAACCGGATAAACCGGGTTGACCCAGTTGAAAAAAATAGTTTTTTTTAATAGAAAACCGGTTTGACTCGACGGTCGAACCGGTTGAACCGGTGACTTGAGACGGGTCGATAAAAGCCCGATTTTTAAAATATTGGTTTAAATTATTAAATAAGGGAACTTTAACTTTATTATTACAGTAGAAAATTAGAACTAATTAAGGTAAGTTTTAAGATCAACGAGGCCTTACGAACTCGTGCGATACACCGGCTGTGCTTTTGGGTGAATATGTACATGTGTCGTATGTAACGTTTGTGCATATGTATTTATATTTTTTTTTCAAAGTTGCGTGAACGTTTATAAAATAATATTTTTATAAAAGGGATAATTAGTAAAATAGACCGGGCAACCAAGTGCAATCTGGTTCCTAACCTTGGATCTGAAAATGTCTTTTTTAGACCAGGGCAACTCGTACAATTGGGCAACTGACGAAGTGTCACTTTTCTGCAAGTGACAAGTGTCGCTTGTCTGTCAGTTTTTTGGGCAACTTGTGTATTTGTTTGGGCAACAGCCGCCATTTTTTGGACAACTAGAGACACTTGTTATCATATGGGTTGAGTTGCCCAATTGTCTGGTCTAAAAAAGACACTTTCAGATCTCGAGGTAGGAACCGAATTGAACTTGGTTGCTCGGTCTATTTTAGTAATTATCCCTTTATAAAAAGTTATATGTAATATATTAAGTTATTCATAATGTTTTAAACTTTGTAATTTGTGGTATTATTTTTTGTTATGGATTGATGTTGATACTATCTTCAATACGTTTGTATATCTATGCGCAAAAATCATGTTATGTAATTAAAGGAAAATTGATTCATGGGGAGGTAATATTGGATAAGCCCAATTTTGTTTTATTTGGGGCTTAATTATTAATTTAATTATATTGAACTTTATTATTTCTTTTTATGTCCTTTTAATATTCCGTCGTACAGGTTATATATTCTTAGTATAACATGGACATTTACATTATAAAAAAACAATACAACTATGACTTCTCCTATTGTTTATGCTCTTGTTTTGTTAGGCCGGTTAGTAAATGAAGCTAAGTTGAGTTATGTCAAAGATATAAAGGAATTGAAGGTTGTTGGTATTGATGGTTATTCGGTTCAAAGTAAGGGTGAGCATTCCGACCGTTTGGACCGGACCGACCGACAAAACCGACCGGACCGCCGAAGGACCAACGGTCCAGTCTCGGTCTGGGATTTTTCATTAATTCTGTCCTCGGTCCGGTCTGTCCGGTCCGGTCCGGACCGACCAAAAAACCGAAAAAACATGCCAAAATCTTGCCTAATCGGACCGGACTGACCGAAGACCGACCGGACCGAGACCGGACCGACCACATTCGGTCCGGTCTCGGTCTATGGTTTTTCCCAAAGTCGGTCTTCGGTCCGGTCCGGTCTTGGCCGGTTCGGTCCGGTTTTTGGACCGTGATCACCCCTAGTTCAAAGTGTTGTGTATTTGAGGAGAATGCAACATGAGGATTTGGATGTAGTTGATAGGTTGATATTTTTTGTAAGACAAAAACATATTCGTCTTTGTGAATTGTTATCTTTTATCGAGAAGTTCGAGGCAATGAAGTTTTGATATTTATTTTAATTTTTTTCATGTAATGTATTTATTTAATAATTAAGATGTTTTGGTGCAATGATATATGTATTTTTTTATATTTGGGCAATGGTTATCATAATTGGAAAACTTTGAGGGTTAGTTATGTTATATTGACAAATTTATATGTATTTTTTAAAAATATTTGTATCATAAATGGAAAGATTTTATGTGTCATTGCAACACTTATTCTCAAAAACGTATTGCATATTTCTGCATGGGAAAACAAACCAACTCTGTGAATTAATACTCCAATTAAGTTTTGCAATGATTAAACTCATTCAGTTACACCCGACATGCATTATATACATTGGGTTAGTAATAATATATTTACTAATTCCTATTAAATTTTCCAACTCAAAAGTCTTCTGCTAACACATCAATCAAGTTAATGGCTGAAGATACCCCTCTCATCAATGAGCTTAAAGATGCTTCTGGATCAGACAAACTTCATAAATGATTCAAGTTTCTTTTCATTCAAGAACACACTGAAGACGAAGCCTTCATTATGTGGCTTGGGGAAAAATGCAATGAGTTACAGAGGAAGATTGAGAAACGTACACAGAGAATGGCTGAGGTTTGGTCATTGAATCATGATGAAGAGGAAGTAGGTGGTGATACGTATGAGTGTTTGCGCGAGAAGCATGTCAGGGAGCGTAGGAGGTTGGAGGCGTTGACAGTTGTGTTGGTTGAAGTCCGTGATGATCTCACTGAGAATCATGATCATATGAACAATATGGACTTTTATGATTAGGTCATGGTTGGGTAGGTTGTTTTGTTGGGTTGTTATATAGTGATGGTTTTGTTGTTTTTTGGTGGTATGTATGGGTTCCTCTTGTTCTGATGGTGATGGTCACATGAATGGTAGCTATGTATGAATGGTAGCTGTGTAATCAAGTTAATATCAATGGAAATATTAAGTGTAGTTTCTTTAATAAAAAATGTTTATGTTTATTTCTTTATTTATTTTTAATTTTTTTTGTTTGAATTTTATTTATAATTTTTATTAAAAGGGTATAAACAGATTGTGGTTTGTTAGTTTGACTATTTCTCTATCATACATAACAATACACGACACCATTAGATCTGATCGTTCAAAAAAATGTGGCAATCCAAAATAGGGTTTTCATCGATTTACGGTTTTATGAAATCAAAAAAGATGAATCAAATAAAGTATAACCGTTTGAGGGTTTGGGTGAAATGGACACCGAATATCCTATAGTAACTTGCGAAATGAAGATCCTCTTTATTCTCAAGTGTGTACGTTAATGATATACCATTATATTGATTTGTTTGATTTTGGATTCGTTTGATGAATTTATTGTTTTTGCTTTTCATATGTTTAAACCTTGTAAGTTGGTTAGTCAAATCCATCTCCCAAACAGACCATCTTATTATTGATTTGTTACAGTCCAATTTATTGATTTGTTGGATTTTTGGTTATCTTGATGAATTTAATTGTTTTTGTTGTGCCTAAAACACATTGAACATTGATTTGTTAAGAAATAAGCAATGTTTAATGTGTTTTAGTTTTAGTTTAAGAAATAACAATGTTCAATGTGTTTAGAACCCTAATACATTCTGCTTATAAGGGTTTTTTCCCCAATATGAGATTAGCAAATTGTAAACAACATCTTTAACATAGAAAGCTTTAAGTAATTACGAATGATGAACATAGCACTATTTGGAATAGAAATTGACAGATTAAGATAAGTTTGTAAACGTCTCTTTGGAAACGATATTCCTGGTTCGGTTCTTGAATTCAGTGTCTTCATCCTCCTTCATTAGGATCTTCAGGCCATTGGGGCTTGTAACTCTAGAAGCTGCCACATAAAGTTGTCCGTGACTGAAAATATGGTCTGGCAAATAGACGCCTACATAAGAAAGCGATTGTCCTTGAATCTTGTTAATGGTCATTGCGTAACACGGTTTTATAGGGGACTGTCTTTGTTTCATTATGAATGGCCATTGTGTTTGTGTGGATGTCAGGGTGATTCTGGGAATAAGGACAATGTCCCCTATTTTTGACCCAGATAGGATTTTTTGCTCGAATAACAAATTCACCAAGATCGGTGATGATAAGCCGAGTTCCATTACATAGGCCCTGTGCTGGGTTAACATTTCTTAAAAGCATGACGGGTAATTCTTTTTAAGCACAACTCATGAGGTGGCATTCTTGGGAAGTTTAAGGAATTTAGGAACTCGACTGGATATTTTTGCTGTTGGTCTAGAATATTAGTTGATGATTTACACACTTCGTCTGCACTATTGTATGTTTTAGTTGCACCTTCCAATTGCTTAAACATATAGGCATTTATTGCATCAGTGATGCGAGGATTGCGGCCACGCAAACGATTTTACTTCTCAAGGGATCTTGAGAAGCTTGCAATCCTCCAGGCAGTGTACCTGGTCATTGTAGTGTAGTATAGGTATGTCCGGGGGATTGATCGTTCTCTAGGGAATAGTGTCGTTAGGTTGAAGTATATGTCGAATAAGCCTAACGGCGAGGGATGATTCTTTTTGTATTTTTATATTTTTATGAAAGCAAGTAAAAATCTCAGTTTTGAAGGAGTGGGTGGAATTAGTTGCTAGTCAACTAATCTAAAAAACCAATTAATAAATAGAAAATAAAATTAACAGGAAATAAATGTGGCGAACTACTTATGAGAAGATAAACGTGTTTACTTAGACTTAATTACCCCCTAGTTATCTTTTATTGATTCGTTGAATGTCACGGTGCAGTTGTTTTAGTTGAAGCGCTGTATTCCTTAATACCAGTCGTGTGGGTGTGCTAACATCCCCAACTATATGAATATCAATTTCTCCTATGACCGCACGTTAAGTACACTATCATAGAATCACTAACATCAATTCATGCATTACATACAACGAGAAAAACCGTATTGCACATACGATTATATTTTTTAAGACGTTCAGGCTAGTTACACAAAGGAGATCTGACAGTTTTCTTAACCTAAACGTGAATCAATAAACTAAACAATAGACAAATATTCAATAATCAATAACTAGGTTTCATTAGATCTAAGCAAATACAAGATAACTTAAGCTAACATGTTAAAAGAAAGAAAAGAAAAAAAAATCAAACAACACATAGACATATTGAATGATTAAATGATTACTTATCTTTAATTGAACATGGAAGATAGAAGGCTTTGAAAGCCTTACAATGAAGTGCAAAATCGTCCTAGGGTTTGTGTCTCCCAAAAAGTGGATAAAAAGTTCGACATAATAAAAGAAAAATCGAATTCTATATATAGTTTTTTTTCTTCTAACGGCTTCAGCTTATAGCATCTGTCGCCCTCAGGTTGCCGCCATTAGGGTTTCATCTTGTGCAAGTCATCACTCTGACACCGTCAGTCCTTGAACTCTGAAGCCGTCAGCTCAAGGCTGACGCCTTCACTCTTTACTTCGTTTGGGCTGTCACTTGTAATCTCAAAAGCGTGATGCCCATCTTCATTATAACCTGACGCCGTCAGGTGTAAATTCCAATTTTGTTTCTGAATCGACGTGTGTTAATTCTTCTAGCTCCAAAATAACAAGTGACGGTGTCACAAAGCATAACGTGACGCCGTTTTCTTCACTTTTTTTTTATCCAAATACATCCAAAAAGCTCCGATTTCTAGAATTTGCGTCCCAAGTACCTAAAATACGAAAAGAGACGATTTGAGGCAATATTTGATCATATATTAACAAATTTACACTTAAATGATCCCTTAAAAGCGTATCAAATAAATCCTTATCAAATATCCCTACTCTTGGGATTTGCTTGTCCTCAAGTAAATTAGCTTTTATACTAATTAATTTACAAGTTAGGGGTCATTTAACATTAAATAAAAGTAATTACAACACACATTTGTTACACGATAGTCAAAATAAGCACGGAAATTATATACGTGCACCTCACAATAAGTGTTTGGATTCTCTCATCTCTCGGGTGTTATAAAGTTATATATCACATATGGAAACGGGAAAATGTAACACTCTCTACCTGTTATAGTACATAGATTACCATAGGCTTGGTCAATTTAAAAGGTCAATTATCTTGGTCAATTACATGTGTAATGAGGCGTTGCTAAGCCAAGACTTGACTAAACTCACTAACTACTAAATCTTTTTGTATTTTTCAAGACACTATTTTGACTTAAACATAAATAAAAGATGCGGATGGTAACCCGTATGTTTTTCTCTCTTCTTTTTCTATTTTTTTTTTCATTTTTTTTTCTATTTTTTTTTCATACACTCTTACTCTACCATCCAAAATAATACATCAAAGGGAGCTTGTTTCCTCCCTACACTTGAACTTTTACATACTTTACGAATAACTATTTTAATGACCCGAATTAAGAAAATCAAAACACTTGAAATACTTTAAAACGTTAACGTATATAAGGGTAATGATTTTGCTTTCACTTTGTAACGACTAGTACTTTTACCCATGAGTCTCAATCATCCCAAAACAGTATTTACAAGATATGACTCGACTTAGCAACCATGTAACCAATTAGACAATTGAACAAGGGTTTAAACATGTAACAATAATGCACTCAGCGCCACGTCAGCTTTCTCTCCTCTTATTTCCCCTCACCTCCACTCAACTTTTTGTGGGCAAGGTAGTCACCTTGGTTACCTTAACTCTCATTTCTTTTAATACTTACAAAACTAAAAACATAAACATAAACGTAAACATATAAATACAAATACAAATACGTAAACATACGAAATAGAAACTTTTATTCATAACTTAAAAACATCACACAAACTTAGAAATTAAAAATACTACATTAAAAACTGGAATTAAATATTACGAGACAAATAGTCGACCAAATCGGCACGAAGGTTTTGATGCATTTGATGTGATCTGATGTACCTAATAACTTTTCACATTTCTTCATTGGAACGTATGAGGTCATCCGGTTGATGTGCTTCTTCTGGGTACCATTAGGGAGATATTGCATTTTTTTTGTCTTTTCGAATCATATTATGTAATATGATGCAAGTATACATCATATTAACTATTCTTTATTTTTTCATGATTTTTGTGGGAGTGGCAAGTACCGCCCATTTCTTCTTCAAAACACCAAACGCCTGTTCTATATCTTTCTTTGCCGATTCCTGCATTTGCTTCTACCTTATTCTCTTGTGGTCATCATCTGATGGTTCTGGAATCGTCTTAACGAGTGTTGCCAATTTCAGATATATTCCGTCAACAAGATAGTACCCAAATGGGTGAGTTACCCCGTTAGCAACAAATAGAATCTCCGGTGCGATTCCTTGTTTAAGACCGTTAAATAAAGGAGAACTATCCATAACGTTGATGTCGTTGTTTACCCCAGAAGTACCAAAGAAAGCATGCCATATCCATAAGTCTTGTGACGCAACCGCTTCCAATAGAATGAACGAATTCAGACCATGATCACGTCTAACATATTGACCTTTGTGTGCATTCGGACAACCAAACCACTCCCAATCTGTATAGTCAAGGCTTTCTAACATCCCCAGAAACCCGTGTGTTTCTTCGTGATGTCGATAAAACTTTATGACATCAGTCATAGTGGGTTTCCTCAAATACTCTGGACCAAAAATTTCCATAACAAAGTTACAAAAATGATCAAGACATCGACGAGAAGTTTTCTCACCCATCTGCAGATATTCGTCTAAAGCATCAGGAACCGTGTCGTATACCAATTGACGAATTGCGGAGGTGCACTTCATCAACGCTGAAATGCCTTCTTTCCGGTACAATCAACACTACTACTAAAAAATGGATTATGAATAGTTACCTCCCGAACTATACATTTGAAAAGAGATCGATTCATTCGGAACCTCTTTCGGAGAGTACGTGCATCGTAGAACGGGTTCTCAGTAAAATAGGCATCGACTAAACGGTCATGAGCACCATAATGATCTCGAATAAGGCGTTTTATTGCCGGGCGATTTGCTTTTCGTGTATTTTTAATAAACGACAATGATCTTGCAATAAAATTCAATCTCCGACTTGCAATTTCTTGTTCTTCTTCTGAGTCCATGAACATAAATATATTGGAATTCATTTGAAAAATAAAAAGGAATGAGATATATGTTGTTTGAATGATTTATTAAGAAGATATGTATAAAAAGGGTGTAGTTCTGATGTATTTATAGAGAAAAAAAAAAGGTAGCGAGGTTTTTTTTTTTTTCTTATATTGAAACGGTAACTTCCTTCACATGGGGCATTTTTTTTGTTTTTCGCAAGGTGATCAATTCACCATAAATTGCTTTGGGAGGAGTTACTCGCGCGTGAGATGGGATAGAGGGCAAGGGCATCGCGTGTGAGTTTTGGTTGCAAGGTGAAGGCTTCACTGCCTTGCCATCTAGCCTTATAAAAAAGCCAACTTTTGTGAGTACAAGATTCTTGGAAAGCTGACCACTTACACATATCACTATAGATCATCCTCACTTTCTGTTCCTACATTTGCTTACAACTGTTATAACCAACCCAACAAAAACAACCTTAGTATCATTTCAAACAACATATGGATGAACAAGAAGATGCTATGACAAAGACAAAAACATGTGTGGAACAAAGCCAACGACTTGTGTTTGCTGTTAATGATGAACACTTTGAGTTGTCTAACGTTGACCCTTCAACTACTTTGCTTTAGTTTTTAAGGAATGATACAAGTTTCAAGAGTGTTAAGCTTGATTATGGTGAAGGTTTGCTTTTGTCTTGATTTTGATAATGAAATGAGATTTTTTAAGGAATGATACAAGTTTCAAGAGTGTTAAGCTTGGTTATGGTGAAGGTTTGCTTTTGTCTTGATTTTGATAATGAAGTGTAATGAAATGAGATTTCTAGAGTGTTTGTTTTGTGTGCTAGTGAGAGTGTTTGGATAAGGTGGTTATGTATGTTTTGTAATTTGTATGCTTGTTTTTATCCTTCTGTGTTTTGTTTGCTTATCCTTGTTATTTCTCCTTATCACACATGCACTTATTTTTTAGCACTCTCACCGCACACACTTATCGGAGGTCTTCTTGAAAGCAGGCTCATTACTCTCGGGTCTATCTCGGATAGATATATGACATGTGTACATTCTACCTCCGATACCTCGCTTTAGCGGGATTAGGTATGTTGTTATTGTTGCGGCAGATAAGGTGGTGTTGTGGTTGTGTTTTGTAAAGAGATGAAAAGTATGGGTTTGGACTTTTCAAGAGGTGACAAGGCATGTTTTATATAAGCATGTGATGAGTGTGTAAATACGCATCATTTTTAGTCAAATCTGAACTATAAAACGTTTAAAAACACTCAAAAACGCACCAAAATACGAAGAAAATCCCAAAGATTGCGTTTTATATGTTTCAGATGCTAAACGAGTAAAAACAAACGAAAAACGAACAAAATTTGCATAATTGGCAGTTTCAGTCCCCCAACTTTCAAAATTAACAAAACTAGTCCCTGAGCATTTATTTCAAAGAAAAGTCAACCCAAACTCTTTAAAAGTCAAATGATAACACAAATGATCTTTGGTTAAAACGTTTTCAAAAGGTTACACATTTGGTCCCTATACTTTGGCAAATTGGCAAGTTTGGTCCCTAGTGTTTCAAATTTTCGAAAATTGCATCTATGGTCCTTGGAATAGTGAATGTTGGCAAAATTGGTCCTTATGATATCTTTGGGAAAGTGGCAACTCAGGTCCTTGGAATTTCAGCTAATTGCAAAAGTAGTCCTTGTGATATTAAAACAAACCAAACAGACCAAGTTATACTATTCCACCAAAATCAAAACAAACCCAACACCCTCATCAGCCCACCATTACTCTTGGCCCAACCAACCCCTAGCCCACACACCCTTTTACGTTTTAATATTAAAAACGTACACTTGACCTGTGATGAGGCGAAAAATGAACCACTTTTAGGGGGTCATTTAAGCCCGGAATTGAATTTATTTGATCAAATATTGCCCTAAATCGTTTCTTTTGTGATTTTAGGTACTTTGGGAGTGAAATCTAGAAAAGGAAGCAATTCAGACGTTTTTGGAGCATAAAAGTGAAGAAAACGCCAAAGACTTAATTTTCCAAGCTGGGAACAGTATGTGACGGCGTCAAGAGGAAGAAGTTGACGGCGTCAAGAGTAAAGATCATGATGACCCAGTACAGATTTGAAGGCGTCACAAAGAAGAGCGTCAAGAGTTAAATGTGTGACGGCCTGGAAAAATGGAATACATGACGGCGTCAGATGTAGATCAAGGCAGTCCGAGAATTATTTTGGCGGCGAGATGACGACGTCACAAGGTTGTGCTTGACGTTGTCAGCCTCTATTATCTATATATAGTTTTCTAATTTTCATTCATTAAGAGGAACAAGTTTGGAGAAACCCTAAGGCCGAACCATATACGTATTTTACAGCTTTTTCAAGGGTTTTCAGCCCTTGAACCCTTACATGTGTTATTCAGATAAGTATTCTTTTAATTCAATCAATATGTCTATGTGTTGGTTGTCTATATCTTGTACTTGTCTTGATTCCACCATGCTAGGCTAGATTTATTCTTGTGTTTGCTTGGATCTAATGAAACCTAGATGTTGATTATGTGTTGATTACTTGTTTATGGTTGTATTGGATGAATGATTTCAATGTTAGGCTTAAGAAAACTGGCAGATCTCCAAATGGTAACATGCTTGAACGTCTTAGGAAACATGAACCGATGTGTACTAGGTTTCATTGGTTGTATTTAATGCATGAGTAAATTCTAATGATCCCATGTTAGGAGCTTCTTAGCCGGCTCGACATAGGAGTGAAGTAGGCACTCATAGGATTGGGGAGTTAAGTACGCCACCCCATGAACGGTATTAAGGAATACAATCCGTCATCCACGCAACTATAACAAGTAATTAACGTGTAAAAGATATCTAGGGAGTAGTGAAATCTAAGTAAACACATTTTCTCCACTTATTGCTCACAACCTTAGTTAATTTAGTTTATTTTCATTTCTAGTATTTTATTTTGATTGCATCTTTAGTATTGGGTTAGTTGACTAGCAACTAATTCCGCCCAAATCCTTCAAACCCGATATATTTACTTGCTTTCTAAAAAATATAAAAATACAAAAAGAATCATCCCTCATCTCTAGAACTAGTAATTAGGTTTTTCTAATCCTAGCGACACTATTCCTAGCTGAACGATCAATCCCCCGGTACTTGTCACTATACTATACTACAACGATCAGGTACACTGCCTGGTGGGGGTTGTAAGCTTCTCGAGATCCCTCGAGAGGTAAAGCCTGGTGCAATCCCTACGCATCAAGTTTTTGGCGCCGCAGCCCGGGGAATAGTTATTGTCTAGGTTAGAATCTCTTTTTATTAGGTCTACTTACTAGAATTCTTTCTAGTAAGATTTTATTTTTATTTTTAGGTTCTCTTTAGTCTATCTTTTTTTCTTCGTGTTTTTGTTCGTAAGCATTACCATCATCCATCATGGAAAACGCGAATCCGCAAAATTTTTCAACCAATCGACCAAATCCATTACATAATCTACCCCTTCCACTCCAAAATGACATCTTTATGTTCCGTCGACATAATGGTGAATCTTTTTCCGATGCATGGACTCGTTTCAAATACTTACTAAAAAAGGTCCTTCATCATGGTATTGACTTATTGTTTCCACTTCAAATCTTTTACACTCGTATCGACTGCCAAACCCAGAAGCAGATTGAAGATATGGAAGATGGAAAAATGTGGGATTATGATGATGAAGAGGTATGGGAAATCTTTGAGATTCTCGCCCATAAAAGAAGTGGAACATGGAACCCAAAAATGGTAAGCTTAGACCTATTTGGTATTTGGATGGATCAATCGGAAGGTTTGTTTAGAAATGAGGTGGGTAGAGTTGAAGTACCTAGTTGCATGTCGTGGTTAGGCCCTACCATAATACAGGATGAACACATAGGTGACCTTGATGTGATGGAGGATGTAGCCGAACATGATCACATTGATCAAAAAGACCTAGGTTTTATGATCGATGATGATGAATCTCAAGAAACAGATGATGAATCTTTTGGGCAATTTGTATATAGCAGTCAGAGTACTGAGGATGATCCTTATGATTTGGATATAGAAGTTGAGATGCCTAGAGAAGCACGTGAGATACTTGGGAAAATGTTAGGGCTGGATTATGATAAAACACATGTTGAGGATATAGGTGATTTTGACACAAGGAATGATGAAGTAAATAACATGAGACCACAAAGTACCCCACAAGTCCTACCATCATTTGAGACACACATACCACCCGTGACTTACCCGGAAGAAGTAGAAGAGACTATAGGAGCCCCAATTGAGGTAGAACCCTTGGACCAAGCACAACTAGAGAATATAGGTTTGAATACTTATAATGATAACCTTACTCTTAGTTCTAGGGAAGTTCCTAGTTTTGATGAACCGGAGCATCAACCAAAACCGTTACCTAATCTTCCATCCTTGGATGTGAATTTAGGAATTGAAATAGGTTCCGATCCACCCATCAAACCATATAGTCCGGGTAGTCTTAGGATAAAGGTAGTGGACTCTAAGCCTTGTAGAGAGAAAGCCAATATAGGAGTGGAAAATGACCTTACATGCTTACATCACCCATTCATGATTGATCACAAAACACATTATGGGTTTAAACCGGGTTTATTAGGTCAAGATGGATCCCCAACTAGTAATCTCTTGAAGTTGATAGAAAATGATCCCTTTCTAGGAGAAAATCTTAATCCACCCATTAACCCGATTGAATTTGGTAAGGTTATGATGATAGGAGCACACCACTTTGAGCATATAATTCATCCACCACACTTTCCTCACGAGGCATATTTCCACCCTAAGGGTGTGTATCGCTACTTCCTCCCGTACTTAAACCTAAGTGTAGGGAAAACCTCCCCTATTTTCGTTAAATAAGGGTAGAGTCAGGCTCGTAACTCAAACAAAAACAAGCACTTCTTGGGAGACAACCCATGCTTTGTGTGATTTTATTTTTGTTTGTTATTTGCTTCCGTATGCATGCTTTATTTTTATTGTTGGTAGATCATGTTTCTAAACTAAAAAGTGGAAATACTTTATTTTTGTTGTTTGTCCTAGTCTTAACTTCACCAAAAGGTATTTTTGCAAAAGATAAGTGTAAGGGGAAACCCCAAATATGTTTTTAAGAAA
The DNA here is from genome assembly GCA_030686995.1 of Artemisia argyi. Lineage (NCBI taxonomy): Eukaryota > Viridiplantae > Streptophyta > Magnoliopsida > Asterales > Asteraceae > Artemisia > Artemisia argyi. Next base: position 48,201,013 of record CM060694.1, read on the forward strand.
CAAACCGATCATGATTCTCCACAATATTAAGTGAACATGTATATTCGTATTTGTTAGATTCAAATGCTTGTATTGAGTCATAATGAAGTTTTGTAGGATTTTCCTGGAAGTAGGACCAAGTTTTTCCAGAAATTTTCCGGAAACTTAACATAAGAATTTCTGCAGGTCACTTCTGACGGCGTCATGAGCTTGCTCTTGACGGCGTCACGTGTAAAAATCTGGAAATTTTACCAGTTTTGTTTTTCTAACGGAGTCTTAAAGTTTTTGCTGAATTATTAAGTTTTATAATCTCCAGGAAATCTGCAAACTTCATTCCACAAGCATTATATCTTATTTTGTTTTCTAGGATTTAGTAACTTATGTAGATTGCCGCCGATTTTATGCGAGGTTGCTTTGTTTGTTTTCTCAGGATTTACAGGTTATGTATGACAAGAAGATGATTTATTTTTCTAGAAGGGAAGCTTTGATTGTTCATTTTCTTGGAGGAAGATTTAACCTGGCCACCTTATTATCCATACTGAGCGAATCAGGGGAGTATTTGATTTCATTTGTTTTACTTTTTCGCTTTTACATTCTTTACTTGAACATTGGGGAAAATGTTCATCTTAAGTGTAAGGGGAGGGTAAAATGATGATACCTTACAAATACACTTTCGCTTGAGTTTGTTTGTTTGATAGTAGATGTGTAATAAAACTATGAGAAACACTTGTTAGTGTAATTTTAGCGCCAAATTTAAATTTTTTTACAACATTTAAGAGTGAAACTTTAGCCATAGCAAGCGTCTCATGGATAGGAGATTGTATGACTAGCACATAACCGTACCATTCAGAAAAATTTTCCACCCAAATATATGAGGTTCGCCTTTAGATTTGATAGGAAAAGCATTCATTATTAGTGCTTATGAGTGTAACGGTAGCATTTAGATTCTAGAACTTGCGTTAGTGATGCATCCCGAGACCGCTAGTGAGACTACATTCGTGTGGTAGGATTTACTACATGATAAGAGGCATTAGGATCACCCTTGTTTTACACCCGTATTATAATTACTTGACCATTTAAGTCATATTACTTGGCTAGTTAAGTCAACTAATTTTTCCCACACCTTAGCGTTATACTCATTTTTAGTACACGAAACCCTTAGTACACCCCTCCGAGCCTATCTTTTCGTTTCTAACTTTAAGCATTTTACTTAAAGGAAGAATTTGTTACACCCCACTTAAATGTACACCCAAATCGCCTTAGCCTTCCGTGTATGCACTCATCTTTAGTGCATTATTGTTATTTGTTAAACCCTAAGTTAACTATCTAATTGATTACTTGGTTGCTAAGTCGAGTCATATCCTTGTACATATTGTTTTGGGACGATTGGGACTCATGGGTAAAGTACTTATTTTATGGAGTAATGGGGAAGAACATCATATATTACCCCCATATGTGCGTTAATCTTAAAAGTACTCCAAGTGTTTTGATTATCTTAATTCGAGTCATTAGATTAGTTTATTGTAAAGTATGTAAAGATTCAAGTGTAAGGGGAATGTTCATCCCCTATGATGTATTATTTTGGATGGTAGGGTAAGAGTGTATGAAAAAAAAAAAAAAAAAATCAAAAAATCAAGAAAAAGAAAAAAAAATAGAAAAAGAAAAGAGAAAAAACATACGGACTACCATCCCTTTTCATTCTATGTTCATTTTATGTTTTTGTTATTTTTCATTTATTAGCTTAAGTCGAGTCTAGTCTTGGCTTAGCAACGCCATATTGTACATGTAATTAACCAAGATTGTTAACTCGCCACCAGTAAAAACTGCCTATATCCAACAAAACCGTGTATTTCATATCCCTACACCTAACGTTACAACCCTTTAAAAGACCTCTTTGATAGTTTATCCTAGGTGCTTACGCCATGTGGTGGAGGTTTGATCCTTTCCCAAGCCTATGGTAATCTATTTTGCTATGACAGGTAGTGAGAGATATCTTCCGTTTCCATATTGTAATTTATACTTTATTACACCCGAGAGATGTGAGTATCTAAACACTATTTGTGAGGTGCTAGTATATGACCTCCATGCTTGTCTTTGGTCTTTAGTGGAACGATTATTTGTTGTAATTACTTTTATATTAGTGTTTAATGACCCCTAACTTGTATTTTGACTAGAATAAAAGCGCATTTGCTTGAGGACAAGCAAATCTCAAGTGTAAGGGTATATGATGAGGCGAAAAATGAACCACTTTTAGGGGGTCATTTTAGCCCGGAATTGAATTTATTTGATCAAATATTGCCCTAAATCGTTCCTTTTGTGATTTTAGGTACTTTGGGAGTGAAATCTGGAAAAGGAAGCAATTCGGACGTTTTTGGAGCATAAAAGTGAAGAAAACGCCAAAGACTTAATTTTCCAAGCTGGGAACAGTATGTGACGGCGTCAAGAGGAAGAAGTTGATGGCGTCAAGAGTAAAGATCATGACGACCCAGTACAGAAATGAAGGCGTCACAAAGAAGAGCGTCAAGAGTTAAATGTGTGACGGCCTGGAAAAATGGAATACATGACGGCGTCAGATGTAGATCAAGGCAGTCCGAGAATTATTTTGGCGGCGAGATGACGGCGTCACATGGTTATTCTTGACGCTGTCAGCCTCTATTATCTATATATAGTTTTCTAATTTTCATTCATTAAGAGCAACAAGTTTGGAGAAACCCTAAGGCCAAACCATATACGTATTTTACAGCTTTTTCAAGGGTTTTCAGCCCTTGAACCCTTACATGTGTTATTGAGATAAGTATTCTTTTAATTCAATCAATATGTCTATGTGTTGGTTGTCTATATCTTGTGCTTGTCTTGATTCCACCATGCTAGGCTAGATTTATTCTTGTGTTTGCTTAGATCTAATGAAACCTAGATGTTGATTATGTGTTGATTACTTGTTTATGGTTGTATTGGATGAATGATTTCAATGTTAGGCTTCAGAAAACTGGCAGATCTCCAAATGGTAACATGCTTGAACGTCTTAGGAAACATGAACCGATGTGTACTAGGTTTTATTGGTTGTATTTAATGCATGAGTAAATTCTAATGATCCCATGTTAGGAGCTTCTTAGCCGGCTCGACATAGGAGTGAAGTAGGCACTCATAGGATTGGGGAGTTAAGTACGCCACCCCATGAATGGTATTAAGGAATACAATCCGTCATCCACGCAACTATAACAAGTAATTAACGTGTAAAAGATATCTAGGGAGTAGTGAAATCTAAGTAAACACATTTCTCCACTTATTACTCACAACCTTAGTTTAATTTAGTTTTATTTTCATTTTTAGTATTTTATTTTGATTGCATCTTAGTATTGGGTTAGTTGACTAGCAACTAATTCCGCCCAAATCCTTCAAACCCGAGATATTTACTTGCTTTCTAAAAAATATAAAAATACAAAAAGAATCATCCCTCATCTCTAGAACTAGTAATTAGGTTTTTCTAATCCTAGCGACACTATTCCTAGCTGAACGATCAATCCCCCGGTACTTGTCACTATACTATACTACAACGATCAGGTACACTGCCTGGTGGGGGTTGTAAGCTTCTCGAGATCCCTCGAGAGGTAAAGCCTGGTGCAATCCCTACGCATCAACCTGGTCAAACATCCCATCTCTTTCACTCCCCCCTTCCCGCCATACCTGCAAACCTCCAAACCAGCCATCACCATTTTCCCTTGTCCTCCTCCCCATATTCCAATCCCACTATCTTCCTGGATTACCCAAAATTTCGTACCTACCACTCCATGCTGGCAATCCTCATAATAATCATGGCGCCAAAACTAAATTGAGGGTCAGGATCTTTTATAACCTAATTGAATGGTTGTGATTTGATCAAGGAAGCACAAAGATGATGTGGAAGCCATTTGCACTCACGGAACAAGCACAACAAAGGAGAAAGACCAAAGTCGTACCTACCTCTTCATTTTAGTATAAATAGGGCATTATGTAAGCCTTCAAAAGGCATTCCAATTTCCTTGTAACTTTCTGTTTTTCACTTTACTTTGCAATTGTAGCTTTACATTTCAGATTCAATTAAAAGTTCCTTTGAGCAATTTCAAATTCGTAATTTGTTTAAATTCCAAGTTTTTCTATTATTCTAGTTGAATACCTTTTGGTTTATCTGAGAATCTTGTTTCAAAATTGGTCAAGTTGTTTGAAATCAATAGAAAAAGTTTAAGCTAAGAAAAGAAAAAAAAAGAGAAAGGAAAAGTACAAAGAAATCCAAAAAAATATACAAAAGCAGTGGAAGAAAAGAAGTAGCAGCAGAGGTGAATGGGAGAATGGTCTAGAGCTCATGGGAGCATTTAGGTGGTTCTTTTGTTCTTGGTCTCAGATTCCTCACTACTTTGGGATGACAAGTAATGTTTAAATCCAAATTTCAAATTTTGTGCATTAGTTGTTGTTTGTTGTTTTTTAAGTTTTGCAATATGTTTAATTGAGTTCATGAATGATTAGTGATAGTTAATTAATTAGGTTAGTGTAGCAGATTGATCATTTGCTTTGTAACATCATCATATCAGCCCATAAAGGGGTGTTTGGATTTAGATTTTCCACTGTGTTATTGTTAGTGATCATTGTTAATCTTGGCTGAGGCACGCTCCATTAGGTGTAACTAGATTATTTAGGACATAAAATCCAGTAGTTAAGTGTCAAAAAGTCAAACTCACCTTTAAAAGTTTATTACAGATTCACTGTTTAGAAATTAGATTGCAAAATCATCACAGTAGGTGTGATACTTGTTTAGTGTACTTAATTTAGTCTCATTTTAGGTTAATACAACATATTTAGTTACCTAGGATCATCCAAATCTCAAATAAGTGAAAATTTCAGGTAAAGCAAAAAGTCAAAAATTGCACTTAGGCAGAAAATACAAAAAATTCAACGAATTATTTTGATTTTTAGGATTGGACTCAGGCCTTGAAATTTTCACAAGTTACTTTCCCCCAGCTCATCTTTTGAGGCCCATGTTTGTTTCATTTTTGTGATTTTTCTGTGGGCCCCCACAACCACTCAAAGTACCCTGCAGGGGGAGCGAACTCCCTTGCATCTCAGATTTTGGTGAAAATTGAGGGTTTGCAGAATGTTCATTAGAGTGAATTAGGATTAGATTTTTATCAATTTAGAAAGCCATTTAGGTAGGCTTTGTAATAGTGCATTTAGTTTTCTAGTAAGGGCTTATTTAGAGCTTATTTTGAAGCCATCTTTTGGCTCATTTGATGACTGCTGCTGCAGTGTTATTATCATGGTTCTTGTTAGAAATGGTTGTTCTTGTTGATAAAATTCTTTGGTAAATTGTTGTTTCTGATCTTCTTGTTGTCGTATAGTGTTGTTATTGTTGTTTGTTTGATTATTTAAACCTAGGGTTTTTGTTGGAAATCGAATAAGACAAAAAGAGAACAAAGAAAATTTTCCATTTTGATTTCTAAATCTTATGAACTGAGAATGTTTAAAGTGTTTGAAGTGGTGATTTCAAAATCTTTTTGATTCCAGAAAAATGTTTTGTGTTTATGTTCATGAACTTTGAGAAAGCAGAAAAAGAAAAAAAATAAATAGCAAAAAAAGTTGTTGCTGGGATTCGAACCCTGGCCACCCAGCTCACCACACAAGCAACACAATACCACCCTCCCTTCCAATAGCTCTGGAGCACCAGTTCTATTGGAAGGTGTTTAGCATCTTTATTTAAGCTACTTTTCATTCGAGCCTTTGAAACTGCTTATAGCTTATTACAACTTATTTAGAGTAGCTTATTCAGGTTTAACATTTTTCCTAGGGTTGTATTAGTATAATTTAATTTTCAAAAAAAAATTCAGACTTTTATAAATAGTTTTAGCATTTATTAGAATTTAATTTAGTTTAAATAGTGTTTAATTCATAATAAATAGAATTTTCGTTAAAAAATTAATTTTCTTTTCTCTAAAAATTTCTTTTGTCTTTTAGTGCGTAAGAAAATTGGTTGCAAACCCGTAGGTCCTTTGTAGCTCAAGTTTCACGTTTTATTTTGTACGTTGACATTTATTTTTAATAAACGTCGCGTTTTTTTTTTTAATTTAGATTACGGTTTAGGATTCTCGATACCTAATTATGCTTTCCCGTAGTGTTTTAGGATTTCACTAGTTTATTAGTTGCCTTAGGATAATTTATTTTTACCTTCGTTCGTTAATCTTCAATTTCGTTAATTTAACGTATCATAAAACCAAATAATCCTTCCAATCATACAAGATTTTAATCCCAATCTCATTCGAAGCTTTCTATTCACACCTCGTTGGGGTACGACCCGGGAAATCACTTCCCGGTCTCACAATTTAAATATCAGTTTCACAAGTTTTGCGAGGTAATATTTTTCCTAAAAGGTTTGCTCGTATTACTTCACGTCTATTTGTCTCACGATAAATTAGACCTCACGTTGTTGATATTTTGATAAATTGTTTTTGCACACACCAAAACACAAAGAATTAAATGGCGTCGCTGCCGGGGAGGCTGTGTGTCGAAAGTCTCGATAAGGTTTAGACGATTAGTCTTGTAGAACCTTCGCAAGAAGTTACGTTTTCATAAAACTTATAAAAAACCAAAAATATTTTTCTTTTGTTTATATATATGTATTATATCTATAAAAGATAAGAAAAACACAAAAAGATTTTCCCGTTTCTTTGTTTAATAATAACAACATTAAAATCTTACCACTGCAAATCAAGGCAGAACACCTACCAACTGGGGGTGTGACCATAATAAGTTCCCAAACCAAAGATCAAAACTTGCCTTTGTATCACTTGCATTTTGGAAAACTTTTAAACGAGAAACACACTCTAAGAGGAGTCGAAACGGCATGTGGCGATCCAACGAACTTCGCCCAGTGAGAGATCCATTCTTCTCTCCCGCTCCTTTGTGCGTTTTTCTTTAGAAGTCGACCTTGCGTTCTTGATTATTGGTTTAAGTTCCCTTGTCGTTAAAGTGGTATTGTTTTAATTGATATTTTTTTGTGGTGCATGCGCACTCGTTCGTCTACGTCAACAAGTCCTTTGCAATCGCTTAACAATATTCCAAGAATAAGGCGTAATCGACGACGTACCAATCCGATAGTCGAACCCGAGATTCGTACTATTCCCATCATAGCGGCTGAGCCCACTATGAATGAGCTTCTCCAAGCACCCATCGAGGGTTACGGAGATGCTATCATCATTCCAGCCATCGTGGCTGACAATTTCGAGCTTAAGACGGGGTTGATAAACTTAGTCACCTCGCGTCAATTCTATGGTTTCGAGAGGGACGATCCTCAAGATCACATTCGATGGTTTAACAAAATCACGTCCACCATCAAATGCAAAAATGTCCCTGAGGAAGCTATCAAACTTCTTCTGTTCCCGTTTTCCCTCGATGGGGCTGCCAAGAATTGGCTAGACAAACAACCCCCTCGATCGATTGAAACATGGGAAGATTTGGTTAAGAAGTTTGTGAATGAATTCTTTCCTCCTTCTAAAACCACAGCCCTCAAGAATGAGATCATGAAATTATGCAGAAATTCGATGAATCATTCGGTGAGGCATGGGACCGTTATAAGAACATGCTTCGTAAATGTCCTCATCATGGTTTCTCCGAGTTAATGCAACTTGACACTTTCTATAATGGTGTGATCCAAGTCGATCAAGACTCTCTCAATGCCTCCGCGGGAGGTAATTTCTTGAATCGAACCACCAAAGATGCTTTGATGATCATTGAGAATAAGTCTAAGGTCCGCATTCCACGAAGTAAATCGGTTGTTTCCCAAGTTAATGTTGGTCCTTCTACCTCATCACCCGTGGCTCAATCTAGCACCGATGCTAGACTTGACAAGCTCACGGAAGCTATTCATGCTTTGGTTCTCACCAAAACAAAGAAAGTTTCTTCTCAACCTGCTGAAGTCAAAAAGGTTGACGTTTGTGTTACTTGTGGTGGTCCACATGCATACTACAATTGTACTGCCACCGATGGCAATCCATTTGAAGTTAATGCGATAGCCGGTAGTTCTAATCAAGGAGATAACCAATACCGTCCTCAAATGGAACCAAATTACCGTGCTAACAATCAAAATGGTCCACCCGGTTTTTCTCAACCCAATAATCCAAATCGATTCAATCAAAATCAATAACAAAGAAATCCGAATGTTCAAAACCAATTTCAGGCCCCTATGAATCAATTTCCAAATCAAGGGGGAAATTACAATCAAGGTTCTCAAAATCAAGGAAACTTGAATAGAAACCAAGGTTATGGTAATTTCAATCAAGGAAACAATTTTCATGGTAACCAAAACCATGGAAATTTTCAAAATCAAGGTTTCAATCAAAACAACCGAGCTCAAAATTTTTCTCATCAAAATCAAGCCGTTGTTCAAACTCAATCATCAACTGATGAGTTATTGAAACAATTTATGAAAGCTCAAGAAAAACAAACAGGTTGTTGATCGGTCAAATTTCTGAACTAAAGAAGTCTTTAAATGATCGACCTTCGGGATCGGGAACGCTACCAAGCAACACGATCGCCAACCCGAAGGGCGATGTAAAGGCGATCACAACCCGTAGTGGTGTTTCTTATGATGGACCCGCGATTCCTACTACCTCATCTTCTTCTCCTCTTGAGGTAGTGGAACGTGAACCTGAGGCTACAAAGGACAAAGTGCAAATTAGTAGCCCACAAAGTACCGCACACGTCCAATGATGAGGCGAAAAATGATCCATTTTTAGGGGGTCATTTAAGCCCGAATCCGACTTTATTTGATCAAATATCGCCCTAAATCATTCCTTTTGTGATTTTAGGTACTTGGAGAGTGAATTCTGGAAAAGAAGCCATTTTGGACGTTTTTGGAGCATAAAAGTGAAGAAAACGACAAAGTCTCAAATTTCCATGCTGGAAACAGTAGGTGACGGTGTCAAGAGTATTGCCATGACGGCGTCAAACATCAAGAATTAAAATCCGTAGTTCATGAAGGCGTCAAGAGTGTTCCTGACGGCGTCAAAAGCCCAAGAATAAAAATCCGTAGTTGATGACGGCGTCACACAGGGCATCAGAAGTAGATCAAGGCCGTCGGAGGAAGTATTTGGCGGCGAGGTGACTGCGTCACATTGTTTTCTTGACGCCGTCACCCCTATTTTCCTATATATAGTTTTCTAGTTTTTCACATTTGAGAGAGAAGTTTTGGAGAAACCCTAAAGACGAATTTGGTGCAACTTTTACAGGTTTTTCAAGGGTTCCAAACCCTTGATACCTTGCATTGTAATTGAGATAAGTGTTCTTCTAATTCAATCAATATGTCTATGTGTTGGTTGTCTATATCTTGTTCTTGTCTCTATTCCATTATGCTAGGCTAGATCTCTCTTGTGTTTGCTTAGATCTAATGAAACCTAGATGTTGATTATGTGTTGATTACTTGTTTATTCTTTTTCTTGGATGAATGATTTATATGTTAGGCTTAAAAAAACTGGCAGATCTCCAAATGGTAACATGCTTGAACGTCTTAAGAAACATGAACCGAGGCATACTATGTCTTTATTGGTTGTATTTAATGCATGAGCCACTGTTTACAATCCCTATAGTTGTGCTGGGCATGGTGTAGGAGGAGATAAGAGCTCATAGAATTGGGGAGTTATGTATGCCACCCCATGAATGGTATTAAGGAATACGATCCGTCATCCATGCAATTATAACAAGTAATTAACATGTAAAAGATATCTAGGGAGTAATGAAATCTAAGTAAACACATTTTCTCCAATTACTGCTCACAACCTTAGTATAATTAGTTTATTTTCATTTTTATTATTTTATTTTGATTGCATCTTAGTTTTGGGTTAGTTGAATAGCAACTAATTCCGCCCACTCTTCCAAAACCCGAGATTTTAATTGCTTTCTAAAAAATATAAAAACACAAAAATAATCATCCCTCACCTTTAGAACTAGTATTTAGGTTTTCTAATCCTAGCGACACTATTCCTAAGCTGAACGATCAATCCCCCGGTACTTGTCACTATACTATACTACAACGATCAGGTACACTGCCTGGTGGGGGTTGTAAGCTTCTCGAGATCCTTCGAGAGGTAAAGCCTGTTGCGATTCCCACGCATCAAGTTTTTGGCGCCGCAGCCTGGGGAATAGTTATTGTCTAGGTTAGGATTTCTTTTTATTAGGTCTACTTGCTAGATTCCTTTCTAGTAAGATTTTATTTTTATTTTTTAGGTCTTCTTTAGTCTATCTTATTTCTTTGTGCCTTTGTTCGTAACTCTTTACCATCCGACATCATGGAAGGTGGTAACATCTTTGAACCCGTCATCCCACCCCAACAAAACCCACCACTAGAACCCCTTAGGCCCCGAACCTTAGGAGAGTATTCCCGACCTAGCCACCAAGGCTACCGAAACACCATTGAGCTCACCGGAGCCAATGTGACCCCCTTGCGATCCGACACCATCCGGTTGGTGCAAAGCGGATGTGCATTCCATGGACTTCGTTCCGAAGATCCAAACCAACATCTTAAGGACTTTCTCAAAATCGTAGATTCCATAGACCTAGGTGTTGAAACTAGAGAGACCACCCGTTTACGCCTATTCCAATTCTCTCTACGGGATCAAGCTAGTCAATGGCTTGAGCGTTTACCCGCGGGATCCATCACCACATGGGATGATCTCACCACTCGTTTCCTTGCTCAATTTTTCCCACCGGGGAGAACTACTAAGCTTAGGAATGACATCTTGATGTTCCAACAACATCAAAATGAATCTCTTTATGAAGCATGGACTCGTTTCAAGGACTTACTCCAAAAAGTCCCTCATCATGGCATAGATCTTTGGCTCCAAGTCCAAATTTTTTATGACCATATCGACATCTCCACGAGGCGAGCCATTGACCAATCGGCCGGTGGTAAGCTACGTGATCTTAGTGCGGAACAATCATGGGAACTCATAGAAGATCTTGCTCTCTATGACAACGAAAGTTGGAACGATCCCCGTGACTTGAACAAAACGGTCAAGGCAATATCTTTGCCTTCGAACAATTCTAGCACTCCCGACCGTAGGATCATGGAACTTGAGGACCAAGTCAAGTTTCTCATGAAATCTTACGATGCTCCTAAGCCTTCAAGCCAAGTGAACAAAATCACTTCTTCATGCGAATTATGTAGTGGTCTCCATGACACTCGTGATTGTGTGGAACTTCCCGGAACAGCTTTTGCGGACTACGCATCCACGCGTACCGACGAAGCGGGAGATAAGTGGTACACTTTCAAGCCCGAGCCAAACCCTTACGGTGATTCATACAACCCCTTTTGGAAAAATCACCCAAACCTTAGGTGGAAACAAAATCAACCCAATTCCTCCAATCCGCCTAATCGTTACCAACCAAATGGTCCACCATCCAACCGTACTTTCAACAACAATCCTTCTAACAACTATGGTAGTACCAACAATCTTGAAGGATTGATGTCAAAGTTCATGGCATCTCAAGAAGCTCGCATATCCAAGTTTGAAGCCGATTTCAAACAAAAGCAAAGCGAGATGACCACTAGAATTGATGTATTGTTGAAAGTTCTCAATGACCGAGAAATGGGAGCACTCCCAAGCGACATAGTCAAGAATCCAAAACTAACCGTTAATTCCATATCCTCAGTTTCGTCACCCACTTCGTGTCCACAATACTACTCGGTTAAATCAACGAGCACGTGTTTCAAACAAAACCAAGTTCCCCAAAAGGACCAATCAAATAAAACACCCACTATAGAGCCGGTCAAAAGCATTGTTGAAACACCTCTTACGCAATACCTTGACGATGAATTCAAGGAACTTCACCTTGAACGCCTCGTCATTGATGTCTTAGCGCGTGCTCCTTACTATAGTGCCCTCCTAGAAAAATATGAGAAGTGTAAGCTAGGTAAAAATGGGACCGCCTTCGTTCAAAACAAATTGCCTAAAAAGCTTGATGACCCGGGTATATTTGTTTTGCCTTGTAAGATAGGAAGATCCGAAGCTTTCGACACACTAGCCGATTTAGGGTCAAGCCTCAACTTGATTCCCTTATCCTTATTCACCACTCTTAAGCTAGGAAAGTTAGAGGAAACGGAGGTATTGATAGGGCTAGCGGATGGGAGTATTGCACACCCGGTTGGAATGATTAAGGATGTAGTTGTTCACGTAGGAAAGTTAACTATATTAGCAGATTTTCACGTCCTAGACATGGTTAGTGACACTACATGCCCATTATTGGTAGGAAGAGGATTTTTAGCAACCGCTAGTGCCATGATAGATTGCAAGGAATCAAGGATAACGGTAGGTGAAGGCGATACTTGGTCGGTGTATGATGTTAAGAAGCATAGTTATGATTGTGATGATGAACCAACACCGCATTGGGTAGAGATGAATAGGAGACCATCTAGATATGGACCTTGGATAGAAAGGAACTTTATAGGACCTCAATGCCCATTCTATCTAGAAAAGGACTTTGTTGAAAAGACACATTCGGTAGAACAACTCATAGCTAGAGATGAAGAGCTAGACCCCTTTGAGGACCCCTTAGTCTTTAGGAAGATGATTGAGTTATTAAGCGTAATGCCCATTAACATAGAAAGGAATAAATGGAAAAAAGAGGGGGATAAGTGTAAATGGAGGTGGGACAAGCCACCTAAAGAAGGTGACGGGTCATGGCATATTAGAATGACCTTGTATGATCCGGATGGAGAGAAGTTTGAAAGGTCATACCATACTAAGGAAACCGATAGGAAGTTGAAACCTAAGTTTGATCCCAAAGATGTCCTCAACGAGGAACTCACCCGAATCACGTAGTAACCCATGACTTTGAGTCTAGCTACAAGACTCGTAAATAAAGAAAATCGCTTCTTGGGAGGCAACCCATGTTTTGTGTGATTTTATTTGTTTGATTGTTATTTGCTTCCGTATGCATGCTTTATTTTTATTGTTGGTTGATCATGTTTCTAAACTAAAATGTGGAAATACTTTACTTTGTTGTTTAGCCTAGTCTTAACTCCACCTAGAAGTATTTTTGCAAAAGATAAGTGTAAGGGGAAACCCCAAATATGTTTTCAAGAAACAAACCGATCATGATTCTCCACAATAATAAATGAGCATGTATATTCGTATTTGTTAGAGTCAAATGCTTGTATTGAGTCATAATGAAGTTTTGCAGGATTTTCCAGGAAGTAGGACCAAGTTTTTCCAGAAATTTTCCGGAAACTTAACATAAGAATTTCTGCAGGTCCATTCTGACGGCGTCAGAGTTTTACTCTTGACGGCGTCAGGAGTTAAAATCTGGAAATTTTACCGGTTTTGTTTTTCTAACTGAGTCTTATGGTTTTTGTGAATTATTAAGTTTTATAATCTCCAGGAAATCTGCAAACTTCATTCCACAAGCATTATATCTTACTTTGTTTTCTAGGATTTAGTAACTTATATAGGATGCCGCCGATTTTACGCGAGGTTGTCTTGTCTATTTTTTTCAGGATTTACAGGTTATGTTTGACAAGGAGATGATTTATATTCTGGAAGGGAAGCTTTAATTGTTCATTTTCTTGGAAGAAGATCTAATCTGGCCAACCTATAATCCATACCGAGCGAATCAGGGGAGTATTTGATTTCATTCTCTTTACTTTTTCACTTTTACATTCTTTACTTGAACATTGGGGACAATGTTCATCTTAAGTGTAAGGGGAGGGTAAAAAGATGATACCTTACATATGCACTTTCGCTTGAGTTTGTTTTGTTTAATAGTAGATGTGTAATAAAACTATGAGAAATACTTGTTAGTGCAATTTTAGCGCCAAATTTGAAATTTTTTACAACATTTAGGAGTGAGACTTTAGCCATAGCAAGCGTCTCATGGATAGGAGATTGTATGACTAGCACATAACCGTATATTCAGAAAAATTTTCCACCCAAAAATGTGAGGTTCGCCTTTAGATTTGATAGGAAAAGCATTTATTATTAGTGCTTATGAGTGTACCGGTAGCATTTAGATTCTAGAACGTGCGTTAGTGATGCATCCCGAGACCGCTAGTGAGACTACATTCGTGTGGTAGGATTTACTACATGATAAGAGGCATTAGGATCACCCTTGTGTTAAACCCATATCATAATTACTTGACCATTTATGTCATATTACTTGGCTAGTTAAGTCAACTAATTTTTCCCACACCCTTAGCGTTGTACTCATTTTTAGTACACGATACCCCTAGTACACCCCTCCGAGCCTATCTTTTTGTTTCTAACTTTAAGCATCTTACTTAAAGGAAGAATTTGTTACACCCCACTTAAATGTACACCCAAATCGCCTTAGCCTTCCGTGTATGCGCTCATTTTTAGTGCATTATTGTTATTTGTTAAACCCTAAGCTAACTTTCTAATTGATTACATGGTTGCTAAGTCGAGTCATATGCTTGTACATATTGTTTTGGGACGATTGGGACTCATGGGTAAGTACTTATTTTATGAAGTAATGGGGAAGAACATCATTTATTACCCCCATATGTACGTTAATCTTAAAAGTGCTCCAAGTGTTTTGATTTTCTTAATTCGAGTCATTAGATTAGTTAATTGTAAAGTATGTAAAGATTCAAGTGTAAGGGGAATTCTCATCCCCTATGATGTATTATTTTGGATGGTAGGGTAAGAGTGTATACAAAAAAAATAAAAAATAAAAAAAATAAAAAATAAAAAAAATCAAAAAATCAAGAAAAAGAAAAAAAAATAGAAAAAGAAAGAGAAAAAAAAACATACGGACTACCATCCCGTTTCATTCTATGTTCATTTTATGTTTTTTTTAGTTATTTTTCATTTATTAGCATAAGTCGAGTCTAGTCTTGGCTTAGCAACGCCATATTGTACATGTAATTAACTAAGATTGTTAACTCGCCACCAGTAAAACTTCCTTTATCCAACAAAACCGTGTAATTCATATCCCTATACCTAACGTTACAACCCTTTAAAAGACCTCTTTGATAGTTTATCCTAGGTGCTTACGCCATGTGGTGGAGGTTTGATCCTTTCCCAAGCCTATGGTAATCTATTTTGCTATGACAGGTAGTGAGAGATATCTTCCATTTCCATAATGTTATATTACTTTATTACACCCAAGAGATGTGAGTATCTAAACACTATTTGTGAGGTGCTTGTGTATGACCTCCGTGCTTGTCTATTGGTCTTTAGTGGAACGATTATTTGTTGTAATTACTTTTATATTAGTGTTAAATGACCCCTAACTTGTTTTTTGAGTAGAATAAAAGCGCATTTGCTTGAGGACAAGCAAATCTCAAGTGTAAGGGTATATGATGAGGCGAAAAATGATCCGTTTTTAGGGGGTCATTTAAGCCCGAATCCGACTTTATTTGATCAAATATCGCCCTAAATCGTTCCTTTTGTGATTTTAGGTACTTGGAGAGTGAATTCTGGAAAAGAAGCCATTTTGGACGTTTTTGGAGCATAAAAGTGAAGAAAACGGCAAAGTCTCAAATTTCCATGCTGGAAACAGTAGGTGACGGCGTCAAGAGTAATGCCATGACTGCGTCAAACATCAAGAATTAAAATCCATAGTTCATGAAGGCGTCAAGAGTGTTCCTGACGGCGTCAAAAGCCCAAGAATAAAAATCCGTAGTTGATGACGGCGTCACACAGGGCGTCAGAAGTAGATCAAGGCCGTTCGAGGAAGTATTTGGCGGCGAGGTGACGGCGTCACATTGTTGTCTTGACGCCATCACCCCTATTTTCCTATATATAGTTTTCTAGTTTTTCACATTTGAGAGAGAAGTTTTGGAGAAACCCTAAAGACGAATTTGGTGCAACTTTTACAGGTTTTTCAAGGGTTCCAAACCCTTGATACCTTGTATTGTAATTGAGATAAGTGTTCTTCTAATTCAATCAATATGTCTATGTGTTGGTTGTCTATATCTTGTTCTTGTCTCAATTCCATTATGCTAGGCTAGATCTCTCTTGTGTTTGCTTAGATCTAATGAAACCTAGATGTTGATTATGTGTTGATTACTTGTTTATTCTTGTTCTTGGATGAATGATTTATATGTTAGGCTTAAGAAAACTGGCAGATCTCCAAATGGTAACATGCTTGAACGTCTTAAGAAACATGAACCGAGGCGTACTAGGTCTTTATTGGTTGTATTTAATGCATGAGCCACTGTTTACAATCCCTATAGTTGTGCTGGGCATGGTGTAGGAGGAGATAAGAGCTCATAGAATTGGGGAGTTATGTATGCCACCCCATGAATGGTGTTAAAGAATACGATCCGTCATCCATGCAATTATAACAAGTAATTAACATGTAAAAGATATCTAGGGAGTAATGAAATCTAAGTAAACACATTTTCTCCAATTACTGCTCACAACCTTAGTATAATTAGTTTATTTTCATTTTTATTATTTTATTTTGATTGCATCTTAGTTTTGGGTTAGTTGAATAGCAACTAATTCCGCCCACTCTTCTAAAACCCGAGATTTTAATTGCTTTCTAAAAAATATAAAAACACAAAAATAATCATCCCTCACCTTTAGAACTAGTATTTAGGTTTTCTAATCCTAGCGACACTATTCCTAAGCTGAACGATCAATCCCCCGGTACTTGTCACTATACTATACTACAACGATCAGGTACACTGCCTGGTGGGGGTTGTAAGCTTCTCGAGATCCTTCGAGAGGTAAAGCCTGTTGCGATTCCCACGCATCATCCAACCTCATGTTGTCCCCAAAACAAAATCCAAACCGGGAATTGTTTTTGAACCTCTGAAAAATCCCGTTCAACCAAAAGCTTCAATACCTTATCCTTCGCGTTTAAACAATCAAAGACTCCGTGAGCAAACTAATGATCAAATGAAAAAGGTTCTTGAAATATTTCAAAAATTACACTTCAACATTAGTTTCGCGGATGCTCTTCTCTATATGCCCAAGTTTGCTTCCACTTTCAAGAGTCTTCTAAGTAACAAAGAGAAATTATTTGAACTCACCAAAACTTGTTTGAATGAACATTGTTTGGCGGTGCTACTAAAGAAACTTCCCGAAAAATTAGGAGACCCCGGAAAATTTCTCATTCCATGTGATTTCCAAAAGCTTGAAGAGTGCTTCGCCTTGGCCGATCTTGGCGCTAGCATAAATCTCATGCCTTTCTCTATTTGGCAAAAACTTTCACTTCCCGAACTTACTCCAACACGAATGACTCTAGAATTAGCAATCCGATTGGTTACGATTCCGAAGGGTATTGCTGAAGTTGTCTTTGTGAAGGTTGGCAAGTTCCATTTTCCTGCCGACTTCGTAGTCGTTGATTTTGATGCCGATCCTCGTGTCCCCCTTATTTTGGGAAGACCATTCTTGAAAACGGCTCGTGCATTAATCGACGTCTTTGAAGGTGAAATGACTCTAAGAGTTGGCAATGAAAAGTTGGTCATTAACATTGAAAACACTTCAAAAGATCTTCTCGAACTTGAACGAGAAGAAATTAACCGACTTGATGTCATCGATTTTGCATGCGATGACCATTTTGAAGAAGTGTTAAATATGAAAGGACCAATCAATTCTACCATTGATGTCTCTTCCCCTCTCTTACTCCATTTCTGGGAGGTGACTTCATTTTGGAAGAAATTGAAGCTTGTTTGTCATGTGATTCTCATGTTGATCATGATTCTATCAATCCCGAGGAAGACATACTTCTACTTGAGAAGTTGCTTAATGATGATCCATCATCTCTTCCTCCAAAAGAACTTCATAACTTGGAAGTCAAAGATGTTGAAAAAACTGATGACTTTCCTGAGGTCGAACTCAAGGAACTTCCGCCTCAACTCGAGTACGCATTTTTGGAGGGTGACGATAAGTTTCCCGTCATAATCGCTAAAGACTTGAATGAGGAAAACAAAGCCGCTCTTCTCAAGGTTTTAAAGTCACACAAGCAAGCCATTGCTTGGAGACTTTCCGACATCAAGGGTATTAACCCGGAATTTTGTATGCACAAGATTTTGATGGAGGATGACTTTAAACCGGCGGTTCAACAACAAAGAAGGGTAAATCCTAAAATTCATGAGGTTATCAAGCAAGAGGTCATAAAACTTCTTGATGCCTATCTCGGATAGTCCTTGGGTGAGTCCCGTTCATTGTGTGCCCAAGAAGGGTGGCATCACAGTTGTAAAAAATGATGATAATGAGTTAATTCCTACTCGATTAGTAACGGGTTGGCGCGTTTGCATTGATTATCGAAAATTGAATGACGCCACCTGTAAAGACCACTTCCCTCTATCTTTCATGGATCAAATGCTCGAAAGATTGGCGGGAAACGAATACTATTGTTTCCTTGACGGGTTTTCGGGTTATTTCCAAATTCCCATCGATCCTCAAGATCAAGAAAAAATGACTTTCACGTGTCCATATGGAACATTTGCTTATCGACGCATGCCTTTTGGCTTGTGCAATGCTCCGGGCATGTTTCAAAGATGCATGATGGCCATTTTTCACGACATGATCGAGAAAACAATGGAGGTCTTCATGGATGATTTTTCGGTCGTTGGGAATTCATTCGAATCATGTCTCGCCAATTTAGACAAAATGCTTCAAAGGTGTGAAGACACCAATCTTAGTCTAAATTGGGAGAAAAGTCATTTCATGGTCAAGGAAGGAATTGTCCTTGGCCACAAGATTTCTAAGAGTGGGATTGAGGTTGATAAAGCTAAAATCGATGTCATTGCTAAGCTTCCTCCTCCCACTACTGTTAAAGGTGTTCGGAGTTTCCTGAGTCATGCCGACTTCTATCAAAGATTCATTCAAGATTTCTCGAAGATAGCTAGGCCTATGACCCGACTTCTTGAAAAAGAGACTCTGTTTGTCTTTTCCGATGAGTGCATCGAAGCTTTTCAAACTCTCAAGAGAAAGCTTACCGAGGCACCCATTTTAGTTGCCCCCGATTGGGACCTACCTTTCGAACTTATGTGTGATGCAAGTGACTTTGCCATAGGTGCGGTCTTGGGGCAATGAAAAACCAAACATTTTCAGCCGATTCATTATGCAAGCAAAACCTTGACCAAAGCTCAAGCTCACTACACCACAACGGAAAAAGAATTACTAGCCGTGGTGTATGCGTTTGAGAAGTTTCGGCCATATTTGATCTTGACTAAATGCATAGTGTATACGGATCACTCGACTCTCAAATATCTCTTTGCCAAGCAAGACGCAAAGCCGAGATTGCTCCGTTGGGTTCTCCTCCTACAAGAGTTTGATATCATCATTCGTGATAAAAAAGGAGCCGAGAACCTCGCTGCTGAGCATCTTTCCCGATTGGAAAATCCTCATCAAGGTGTTCTTGAGAAAAAGGAAATAAATGAAACATTTCCTCTCGAGACACTTAATGTGATTTCCTCTCGTGGTGATTCTAGTACCCCGTGGTTTGCCGACTTTGCAAACTACCATGCGGGGAACTTCGTTGTTAAAGGGATGTTGTCCCACCAAAAGAGCAAGTTTTTCAAAGATGTGAATCATTACTTTTGGGACGACCCCTATCTGTTTAAGATCTGTGCGGATCAGGTTATTCGAAGGTGTGTTCATGGCCAAGAAGCCATGGAAATCCTTAAGGCTTGTCATAATGGACCCACCGGGGGACATCATGGCCCGAACTACACCGCTCGAAAAGTATTTGAGTCCGGTTTTTATTGGCCCACCATTTACAAAGACGCCCATGACCTAGTCAAATCTTGTGACTCGTGTCAACGTCAAGGAAAGATAACACAACGGGATGAAATGCCACAAAATGTCATCCAAGTTTATGAAATCTTTGATGTTTGGGGCATAGACTTTATGGGGCCGTTCCCGTCTTCACAAGGGAACAAGTACATACTCGTGGCCGTTGACTACTTGTCGAAATGGGTCGAAGCCAAAGCTCTCCCAACCAACGATGCCCGAGTAGTTGTAAAGTTTTTGAAATCTCTCTTCTCTAGGTTTGGAACTCCCCGCGCTATCATTAGTGATCGCGGTACTCACTTTTGCAACGAGCAATTTGCAAAAGTCATGCTCAAGTATGGTGTCACTCACCGACTTGCTACCGCTTATCACCCACAAACAAGTGGGCAAGTGGAGGTTTCAAACTGTGGTTTGAAAAGAATTCTTGAAAGGACCGTAGGCGAGAACCGTGCCTCTTGGTCGGACAAGTTAGATGACGCTTTATGGGCTTTTCGCATGGCTTATAAAACACCCATCGGGTGTACTCCTTATAAGCTCGAGCACAAGGCTTATTGGGCTTTAAAGAATGCCAATTTCGATCTCAAGTCTGCGGGTGATCATAGGAAAGTTCAACTCAATGAACTAAATGAACTTCGTGATCAAGCTTACGAAAACTCTTTAATCTATAAAGAGAAAACAAAGAAGATCCACGACTCCAAAATCAAGAACCGCGTTTTCAACGTTGGTGACCGTGTCCTTCTTTTTAACTCTAGATTAAAGATATTTTCGGGTAAGCTTAAAACCCGCTGGACTGGACCTTTCACCGTTGCCAAAGTTTATTCTTACGGTACCGTCGAGTTATCTCAAAATGACGGTCCAAATTTTAAAGTAAATGGGCATTGGTTGAAGAATTATTTTGGAGGGGACACACCACCCATTGTCCCGGACCTCCAAACTTTCCCCATGGACCAATGAATTCGGGGATCGAGTCAAGGTAGCGACTCGATAAACAAAAACAGTAGCGACAACGTGGGTTTTCACCCGTGTCTCTGATTTCTTTCTACTTTTTAACACCCTAGTGTGGGGGAGTGGCTACCCCCTGCAGCTATTTGCAATGTACATATCTTCAAAAAAAAAAATAAATAAATAAATAAAATAAAAAAAATAATTGTGTGTTTATTTAAATAAAGTGAAAAATGAAAAATGACGTTCCCATAGTTAGCTTCTAATATTATCTTCTTTCGTATTAGGGTTCGGCATAATAGCCGGGACTTTGAATATTGAGGACAATATTCAATTCTAAGTGTGGGGGAGGGGAAAATTCTAGCGAATTTTATCAAATTATACCATCTAGTACCCCCGTTTTTGGCCAAAAATTTGAATTTTTTTTTTCACTTTATTTCAAAAAATTTTGTGGTTATCAATCCACCGTGTCTAAACGACAAAAGGATTGGCTAATCCAGGAGCAAACGGCTCTTGGTAAAGATAACTTAAACCCGTTGATGGCTTGCAATTTGCCCAAAATTGTATGGTACCTCAACTCGCCATATCCTCAATAGTAAATGAGTTGGCTAGCCCGCAAGATTATGGCTTGTGGTAAAGGCAGTGGAAAAACCATAATTGGTAATCAACTCACCAAGATGTTGACTGTTCCATCAAGAGTTGGCTAATCCAGAAGCAAACGGCTCCTGGTAAAGACAAATCAAAACCGTTAAAAGCTGGTGGTTTGCTAAAAATCACATGGTTATCGGATGGACCATAATTCTTACTTGAACCAAACCATTCGGCTACTCCAAAAGTGATGGCTTTTGGTAAAGAGATTTCAAATCCATTAATTTTTCTCAAAAAGATTGCTAGGGACTAGCAATAGTTTAGTGTGGGGGATTGATGAGTGTGTAAATACTCATCATTTTTAGTCAAATCTGAACTGCAAAACGTTTAAAAACACTAAAAAACGCACCAAAATACGAAGAAAATCCCAAAGATCGCGTTTTATATGTTTCAGATGCAAAACGAGAAAAAACAAACGAAAAACGAACAAAATTTGCATAATTGGCAGTTTCAGTCCCCCAACTTTCAAAATTAACAAAACTAGTCCCTGAGCATTTATTTCAAAGAAAAGTCAAACCAAACTCTTTAAAAGTCAAATGATAACACAAATGATCTTTGGGTAAAACATTTTCAAAAAGTTACACATTTGATCCCTATACTTTGGCAAATTGGCAAGTTTGGTCCCTGGTGTTTCAAATTTTTGGCAAATTGCATCTATGGTCCTTGGAATAGTGAATGTTGGCAAAATTGGTCATTATGATATCTTTGGCAAAATCATCACAGTAGGTGTGATACTTGTTTAGTGTACTTAATTTAGTCTCATTTTAGGTTAATACAACATATTTAGTTACCTAGGATCATCCAAATCTCAAATAAGTCAAAATTTCAGGTTAAGCAAAAAGTCAAAAATTGCACTTAGGTAGAAAATACAAAATATTCAACGAATTATTTTGATTTTTAGGATTGGACTCAGGCCTTGAAATTTTCACAAGGTACTTTCCCCCAGCTCATCTTTTGAGGCCCATGCTTGTTTCATTTTTGTGATTTTTCTGTGGGCCCCCACAACCACTCAAAGTACCCTGCAGGGGGAGCGAACTCCCCTGCATCTCAGATTTTGGTGAAAATTGAGGGTTTGCAGAATGTTCATTAGGGAGAATTAGGATTAGATTTTTATCAATTTAGAAAGCCATTTAGGTAGGCTTTGTAATAGTGCATTTAGTTTTCTAGTAAGGGCTTATTTAGAGCTTATTTTGAAGCCATCTTTTGGCTCATTTGATGACTGCTGCTGCAGTGTTATTATCATGGTTCTTGTTAGAAATGGTTGTTCTTGTTGATAAAATTCTTTGGTAAATTGTTGTTTCTGATCTTCTTGTTGTCGTATAGTGTTGTTATTGTTGTTTGTTTGATTATTTAAACCTAGGGTTTTGTTGGAAATCGAATAAGACAAAAAGAGAACAAAGAAAATTTTCCACTTTGATTTCTAAATCTTATGAACTGAGAATGTTTAAAGTGTTTGAAGTGGTGATTTCAAAATGTTTTTGATTCCAGAAAAAATGTTTTGGGTTTATGTTCATGAACTTTGAGAAAGAAGAAAAAGAAAAAGAAAATAAATAGCAAAAAAAGTTGTTGCTGGGATTCGAACCCTGGCCACCCAGCTCACCACACAAGCAACACAATACCACCCTCCCTTCCAACAGCTCTGGAGCACCAGTTCTGTTGGAAGGTGTTTACCATCTTTATTTAAGCTACTTTTCATTCGAGCCTTTGAAACTGCTTATAGCTTATTACAGCTTAATTAGAGTAGCTTATTCAGGTTTAACATTTTTCCTAGGGTTGTATTAGTATAATTTAATTTTCAAAAAAATTTCAGATTTTTATAAATAGTATTAGCATTTACTAGAATTTAATTTAGTTTAAATAGTGTTTAATTCATAATAAATAGAATTTTTGTTAAAAAATTAATTTTATTTTCTCTAAAAATTTCTTTTGTCTTTTAGTGCGTAAGAAAATTGGTTGCAAACCCGTAGGACCTTTGTAGCTCAAGTTTCACGTTTTATTTTGTACGTTGACATTTATTTTTAATAAACGTCGCGTTTTTTTTAATTTAGATTACGGTTTAGGATTCTCGATACCTAATTATGTTTTCCCGTAGTGTTTTAGGATTTCACTAGTTTATTAGTTGCCTTAGGATAATTTATTTTTACCTTCGTTCGTTAATCTTCAATTTCGTTAATTTAACGTATCGTAAAACCAAATAATCTTTCCAATCATACAAGATTTTAATCCCAATCTCATTCGAAGCTTTCCATTCACACCTCGTTGGGGTACGACCCGGGAAATCACTTCCCGGTCTCATAATTTAAATATCACTTTCACAAGTTTTGCTAGGTAATCTTTTTTCTAAAAGGTTTGCTCGTATTACTTCACGTCTATTTGTCTCACGATAAATTAGACCTCACGTTGTTGATATTTTGATAAATTGTTTTTGCACACACCAAAACACAACGAATCAGCATGCAATAAGTAATTCCAACCGGAAAACACTCCCTTTAAGTTATATCCCTTCTGGCTTCTGCTATTCTTTACTAAGAAAATTGCACCAAAATGAAATGAACTTTTATGTTTCTTGTAACCTCTCGTAAATTTCCCATACGATTAGTAAATACACGAACCATACGTCTTGTTTTACTCCACCTTTTGAGGTGAGGTGAGACTCCAAATCTTTATTTTCATTATTTTCATATACGAATTTCTTGTTTATACACGATCACTTAGAACCTATAAAACGTAAATCTTAAAAACAACGTATACATTTTATGTGTCATACTATTATTTGGCTACGTCACAAATGAGAACCTATAAAAGATTTGAACTTATAATAACATCTACACACTAAAAATCACACGTTTCTAAGTGTAGTGAACCTATACGAAAAATACTAAAAGACATAGTTTATTTTTCAACCTATATAGTTTTTACGTAATGAGTTTTGGCTTACAATTTGACCTCGCCATTTCTAAATTTAACACACGACCTATTATTATTTTCATACAATCTAATTACCTACTTGAAATAGAAACGAGAATGATAAATACTTGGACCTAATGATTTCATTTAAGCACCTAACGAGACCTAAAGTAAATCACTATGGAAACTGTTTTAAGAAACTTTAAAACCTTACGTGGGCTTACAAGCTCAAAAAGCTTGTTCTACCTTATTGTAATAAGCTGAACGTATAAGCTGTTTAGAAATGGTGTTATAACTTAAAATGATGGATTTCGACTAACCTAGTGTTCCCCCAAACCCTTTGGATCATAAAACCTTAACGGGCCTTAATATTGGATCGTTAAGCCCACTAAACGAAATAAGCAAATAATAAGCATATAAGCTGTGAAAATAAGCTTTTCTAAATGTTTTGAGCTTAATGAAATAATAAAAATGTAAAGTTTTGAATTTGGTAAAGTTGGGACTATTTTTGCAAATGTACGAAGGATAAGGACTAAAATTGCCAAATTGGTAAACTTTAGTGAAAAGTATAAAAACTGTTTTCTAAGGGGTATAAACTGTAAATATTGAAACTTAAGGATTATAAATGTATATATTTGAAATTTGGACTAAAAATGTAAATATATATAACTTTTGGACTAACGGCGTAAATATTTTCCGTTAAGGGTAAAAAGTGTAAAATTGAGAAAACATTAGGGATCGAATTGAAATATTTACTTTTAATAATAATTCTATATTTATTATATATATATATTTGATTATATATTAAAATGATAAATAATAAAACGTAACTTATTATATATATAATACGAATAAAATTTATATAACGATAAACAAATTTAGACGAATAAAACAATACGTAACCATTATTCATTTTTATACGACGCAACACATCACATATGCACTTTATCGATTCTTTATAATTAATAATAAACGTTCGAAATAAAACGAGACTTAAGAACTAAAACGTGCCATATCTTTTAGGTTGTGTGTGAAGCCGTTGCCTTGCATCGTTGAGATTACAATTGTTCTACTATCCTACTAAGGTGAGTTCATAGCCCACATTTAACTAATTTTCTGTGGGGGGGATACATGCTTAAAAACCGAACACAAGCCTTTTCCTGATCTTATTATTGCTTAAGTAGCTATTGCCAAAAGTCCCTCGATCATGAACCTTAATCACTTGAAAAGTGAACGTAAATAATTGTGAATAGATCTATTAGGGATTGACAATCCCCATTTGGTTGCTAGAGGAAAGTCACCAAATGCACGTTATTTGAATATAATAGGTTACTGGCAAATACCTATCTTGGGGGCTATATATATATTTCACATCATTATTATGAAAATATTGATGTCTGTTGAATCGTTGAGTGTCATGAGCTTAATGCAATAATGAATGTGATTTTCAAACTTGTTTATTTGTATCGATATTACAGTAAACATCTATCTCTTGTGTTCAAACTCTTAAATATAAACCTATGAATTTCACTCAACTTTTGTTGACTGTTAGCATGTTTATCTCAGGTAACTAAATGGAATGGATGGCAACGGCACGAAGTGGGCAAATAAAGAAACGTTTATTTCTCTTTAAATAAAACTTGTTGTTAAATAACGAATTCTCTTGGAATAATGAATATTTGGTATTTTAAATAAAACTTAAAACGATCACTTGAATCGTTTTCTATAATTGTGATGAAAGATCCACAATATAATACCCCAAAAGTCTTCCGCTGACATTTTAAGTCTTCCGCTGTATTGATCGATTTTGGGGGTGTTATAGATTGGCATCAGAGCTACGGTTATAGTGAACCAAGTGTTTTTGGAACATTGGACTATAACTACACTTTAAACGGGACAAAATTTTCATAAAATACCATCCTACGCCCTTCGTGCCTACGCATCCCAGTAATTGGTAAAAAGTATCATTTACCTTTATAAGCATTTTTAAACTGGTTATAATTATGCTTACATTTACTAATCGGGAAATTTATTACAGTATCATGTCTTCGAACACCCACCCTATCAGCTTGTCCTCAAACTCAGGAACTGAAGATGTTACTTCAGCCTATGCTACCTCACCTATGCCTATGTCTCCTGCTACCGACAGATACATGCAAAGCCAGCAATTTCTGCCAGCATCTGACACAGAGGCTTCTCCTCTGGCAACATCTGGTCTGATTCGCCGATCTAGGCAAATTAGACAACTTCAGCCGTATGAAGCAAGTACTGCTGTACCAGCACCAGCTCTTGTCATACCACCTGAATCAGTTGTGCCATCACCACCTGCACCACCAGTACCAACTATCTTCTACAGCCAAACTACTACTGTACCACTAACACCATCACCTATAGTATCACCTCCACTAGCATCACCACCAGCACCTTACCGAAGTGTCCCTCTACCACCTCACCGAAAGATTTACCCAATACGCCCAACCGCCTCAGAATCTAGTATTCACCGTAGTCGCCGAAGGACCCACAAACGGGCAGATGCTCGTAAATGGTCTTTCTTATTGCCCATTATACGATATTGGAGATCTCAAGAAGGAACACCAACAACAAGGGAACTTGGGGAAAGTTCTTACTCTACCTCCCGAATACTGCCAGTCACTGGGGAACCCATACACCATACCATACCATTGTTAGCTGCAAGAATGGTTCGCCACGAAGACCGACTTGATTCCATCGCTAGTATACTCAACAAGATTCTACAGGAACTTCTAGAAACCTTTGAAGATGACATGAACAGTCTCATAATTGGTCATCTTGCAGTAGAGGATAAGGTCGAAAAGTTGGATTCTCTATTTTGGGAATCAATGGAATTCATAGGAGCTCTTTGTGGGGCTAACACTTCAACCGAAATAGCATTGGGAACTTTAGACCTAGAAATTGAAAGGATCAACACTGAAAACCTACGCCTTAGGCAAGCCCTGCTAGAAGCTCGAGGAAGGGAAAGAGCTCGAGATCAAACCATGGAAACCATGTCCACTGCCATTCAAGAACTCCAAAACCGCCTAAACAAAGCCTTAGGAAAACCATGAGACCACCACCTTGTTAAGAAAAATCAATGTCCTACAAATAAGAATATCTTGTCGTGTTTTGTAAACATTTGCACAAGTACAAATAAGTGTTGTAACACCGTGACATTGATTTATGGAAGTTTATTTTATCTTTATTTACGTTGCATTATATCGTAATATATTGGTTCATACAGGTCAACTTA
Organism: Artemisia argyi; assembly: GCA_030686995.1. Lineage (NCBI taxonomy): Eukaryota > Viridiplantae > Streptophyta > Magnoliopsida > Asterales > Asteraceae > Artemisia > Artemisia argyi. The sequence continues at coordinate 48,228,481 of CM060694.1, forward strand.
TTCGTTTTGTGTGTTATCCCAACATACGAAAACTTACGATGATCGAATCATTGTAACTACGACCTATATTTAACTATTCATTACTCGATATGTATTTTCAACGTGATAAGACTATCGTAAATGTTCTAATAATATACCTTCTTTTATAGCAATATGGCTAGGACTAGGAGAACAACCACGAACGCCGCACCGGAAAAAACCCCGAAGTTATGACCCCGGCTGCAATCCAGCAAGCAATCGCTGACGGCGTTAATGCCGTTTTAGCTGAACAAAACCGTAATAGAGACGGAAATGCACCGGCACCCCGCTACTGCACCTACAAAGACTTCATAGCATGTCAACCGACGTATTTCAAAGGGATTGAAGGAGTGTCGGAATTAGCTCAATGGTTTGAAAGAAGTGAAACTGTTTTCCAAAGAAGTGGATGCTCGGAAAACAACAAAGTGAGCTTCGCAACGGGAACGCTAATGCAAGACGCTCTATCCTGGTGGAACTCCACCGTTCAAACACTAGGAGCAGAAGCAGCACATCAGCTTACTTGGATTGAATTCAAGGCTAAAATACTAAAGAAGTATTGTCCCCGTTCCGAACTGCGAAAACTCGAAGATGAGTTCCATACCTTAATAGTGAAAGGAGTTGATTTGAGAAGTTACAACCAGAGATTCCAAGAACTTAAGATACTATGCCCTACCATGGTACCCGATTATGAGAAGACATTAGAGAAATATGTCGAAGGACTCCCTAGGAGTATTGAAGGAAATGTCACCTCAGCAAATCCGCCAACCTTGGAAGCAGCAATGGAACTTGCTCAGAAACTTCTGGATCGAGAAGTGAAATACAATGAACTTAAAAGGAAATTGGACGATAGAAGAACCACTCACCATCACAACAACAACCAGCAAAGCTACAACAGTCATCACCGCAACAACAACCAACGCAACAATAATCGGAACCACCAACCATATCACAACAATCGAAGCACTCAGCAGCATAATCAAAGACAAGAAAAACCCCGAGTCTACACCGCTACGGAAGGTGTAGGGTACAACGGACAGAAACCCCTGTGCCAGTGATGCAAACTTCATCATGAGGGTCGTTGTACCGTCCGATGTGACAAATGTCATAAAATCGGGCATCAAACCAGGAACTGTAAGATTCCTGCTACGGGAAGCAACACATTAGCTATACCACCCACTTGTTTCGGATGCGGAGAAGTAGGACACATCCGGAGAAACTGCCCAAAAGGAAACGAACCAGCCAACGCCCAAGCTAGAGTATACCTACTCGGAGATGGAAACGGGCCCGATGTAGTCACCGGTACGTTTCTACTAAACCATCATAATGCTAGAGTATTGTTTGATTCGGGCGCCGATAAGAGTTTTATATCAAATACGTTTGCCCCTTTACTTAATGTTACCCCCTCTAAGCTAAACACCACCTACGAAGTCGAAATGGCTGACGGGAATTTAATAGACACCAATACTATCATGAAAGATTGCACCCTAACCTTATCCGAAAAACCTTTTGCCATTGATCTTATGCCGGTTCAACTTGGTAGCTTCGACGCTATCGTCGGCATGGATTGGCTATCCCACCATCGTGCTAGGATTCACTGTGACGAAAAGGCCATCCATATACCACTCAAGGATGAAACACTCATTGTCCAGGGTGACAAAAGCAAACCTCGATATGGAATTATCTCATGTATGCGAGTAATAAAATATATGAAAGAAGGATGTCAAGTATTCATGGCTCAAGTTACGGAAAGTAAGTCATCCGAAAGGCAGCTTGATGACGTTCCTATCGTTAGGGATTTCCCTGAAGAATTACCCGGTATTCCACCCGTACGTCAAGTTGAATTTCAGATTGAACTAGTGCCTAGAGCGGCACCAGTAGCTAAAGCACCTTATAGGCTAGCGCCATCTGAAATGGAAGAGTTGTCAGAACAACTAAAGGAATTATCGGATAAAGGATTTATTCGACCAAGCTCATCACCTTGGGGAGCTCCAATTTTGTTCGTTAAGAAGAAGGATGGATCCTTTCGAATGTGCATCGATTACCGGGAATTGAATAAACTTACGGTAAAGAATCGATACCCATTACCTCGAATTGATGATCTGTTCGACCAATTGCAAGGATCAAGTGTGTACTCAAAAATTGATCTAAGATCAGGATACCATCAGCTAAGAGTTCGAGAAGAAGATATTCCGAAAACTGCATTCAGAACGCGCTATGGTCACTACAAATTTCAAGTAATGCCGTTCGGTCTGACCAATGCACCAGCAGTTTTCATGGATTTAATGAATCGAGTATGCAAACCTTACTTGGATAAGTTTGTAATAGTATTCATCGACGATATTTTGATCTACTCTCACAATGAAGAAGAACACGTGGGACATTTACGAATCATTTTAGAACTGCTCAAGAAGGAAGAATTGTACGCTAAGTTCTCTAAATGCGACTTTTGGATTCACACCGTACAGTTTTTAGGACACATCATCGATAGTCAAGGCATTCACGTAGACCCTGCAAAGATTGAGGCTGTTAAAGGTTGGTCATCTCCTACAAACCCCACGGAGATTCGTCAATTTTTAGGTCTCGCAGGTTACTACCGAAGATTTATAGAAGGATTCTCCAAGATTGCAAAACCGTTGACTAAGTTGACCCAAAAGAATGAGAAGTACATCTGGGAAGAAAAGGAAGAAGCAGCCTTCCAGTTGTTAAAACAAAAGCTTTGTGAAGCTCCAATATTAGCCCTCCCAGAAGGAAACGAGGACTTTATAGTATATTGCGACGCATCTTATCATGAACTAGGAGCAGTCTTGATGCAAAGAAGCAAAGTGATAGCTTATGCATCCCGCCAACTAAAGAAACATGAGGAAAACTACACGACTCATGACTTGGAGTTAGGAGCTGTAGTGTTTGCGCTCAAGTTGTGGAGACACTGCTTATATGGCACCAAATGCACCGTATACACCGACCACAAGAGTCTTCAACACATTTTGGATCAGAAGGATTTGAATATGAGGCAACGTCGCTGGCTAGAGTTGCTCAGCGATTATGATTGTGAGATCCGTTACCACCCAGGAAAGGCTAATGTAGTAGCAGATGCGTTATGCCGAAAGGAACGATTGAAACCCCTTCGAGTTAGATCACTAGGGATGACTATCCACTCACCCCTTCCATCCCAAATCCTTAACGCGCAGAACGAAGCACTTAAAGAAGAAAACCGACCCAAAGAAAAGATTTACGGTATGCCCGAGAATAAGAATGGTTTCGTGAAGAAATCTGATGGAACACTATGTTTCAAGGACAGAAGTTGGATCCCGATGATCGGAGGTATTCGTGAGCTCATCATGTATGAGTCCCACAAGTCAAAATACTCCATTAATCCAGGTTCCGACAAGATGTATCAGGATTTAAAGAGACTATATTGGTGGCCAAACATGAAGGCTGACATCGCAGAATATGTCAGTAAATGTTTAACATGTTCAAGGGTAAAGGCAGAACATCAGAAACCTTCAGGCTTACTTGTACTACCAGAACTTCCTATGTGGAAATGGGAACGAATCACTATGGACTTCATCACCAAACTCCTAAGAACCTCATCCGGACACGACACAATATGGGTTATTGTGGATCGTCTAACAAAATCCGCTCATTTTATACCCATCAAAGAAACCGATGAGATGAATACACTAACTCAGATATATATGAAGGCAATTGTCACTCGACATGGAGTACCAATTTCGATTATCTCGGATCGAGATAGTCGTTTCACCTCACACTTTTGGAAATCATTACAGAAAGCCTTAGGAACTAAACTAGATATGAGCACCGCGTACCACCCTCAAACTGATGGTCAAAGTGAAAGAACTATTCAAACCTTGGAAGATATGCTCCGAGCATGCGTTATCGATTTTGGAAAAGGTTGGGATAAGCACTTACCATTAGCAGAGTTTTCATACAACAATAGTTACCATGCCAGTATAAAAGCAGCACCATTCGAAGCACTGTATGGTAGGAAGTGCAGATCGCCCGTCTGTTGGGCAGAAGTCGGAGAAAGACAACTTATAGGACCAGACCTTGTTAGAGAAACAACCGAGAAAATCATTAAGATTAAGCAACGCTTACAAGCAGCCCGAGACCGACAGAAAAGCTACGCAGACCTAAAAAGGAAACCCATGGAATTTCAACTAGGAGACAGAGTCTTATTGAAAGTATCTCCCTGGAAGGGAATGGTACGATTTGGAAAGCATGGAAAGTTGAACCCTAGATACATCGGTCCATTCAAAATCCTGGAAAGGATAGGACCCGTGGCTTATAGACTAGAACTACCCGAAGAACTTAGTCGGATTCACGACACCTTTCATCTGTCAAACCTTAAGAAGTGTTTATCCGATGAATCTCTCGTGATTCCATTGAAGGAAATTCGACTAGATGATAACCTTATCTTTACTGAGGAACCTATTGAAATTATGGATAGAGAAGTCAAACAACTAAAACAAAACCGTATCCCTATTGTCAAAGTTCGTTGGGACTCCAAGCGAGGACCGGAATACACCTGGGAGCGCGAGGATCAGATTCGCTCCAAGTACCCACATCTCTTCACCTAAGACACCCTCGACAACTATCTTAGACTACAATTCCGGGACGGAATTCCCTGTAAGAAGTAGGTAATGTAACCTCTCGTAAATTTCCCATACGATTAGTAAATGCATACGAATAAATAAAACGATGTTACGCTAAATTAACACCATTTCACGGGTAACAAAATTTTTTTTTGATATGGCTTGATATTGAACCACTATGATAACTGTGATTGATCATTTACCCAGGAACGATGCTTACACACAACCTAGTTTGCCTATAATTATTGCGAACGATAAATAATTATATAACGCGTTATTATTTAATAATACGTTCCGTATAAATAACGTATACTATTTATATATTCCCCGAACCTACGAAACTTCCCGATAACGCTCACTAATATTTTTGAACTTCGATACGATAATCGAGATACCCCAGGTGGGCCCCCAACACCCTTTGGGCCACGAAATCCAATACACAAACCAAACGGACTAGTACTATCTTTTTATTTTCTTTCTTTGCTTGGGCCGACACCACCACAAGCCCACCAGGCTTTAAGCCCAAAACGCACCCTTGTTTTTATTTTGTTTTGATTTTCGGCTAGCCTCGACACTCCAAACGTACCCTATTATTACACGATTTTTACACATAACAAATAACTATTATTACCCATTTCGATTTACCAAGTACCCAAAAACCACACGAGACATAAACATTTCTTACTCACCCTCGTTTACTACACCAAAAACGTCCAAAGCAAAACCATGAACACTCCCATGGAGATAACTACAAAACGTGGCATAACATTCCTACACACCTCCCATGTTTCCCAATGACAACGAAACCAACTCTAAACACAATGTGATTGTCAGGAATGAATAGAGAACAATCTTACAAGATCCTAACCATGTAAACTCTCGATTGGCCATGATTTGTGGCATTACTATTCGCCTAACATGCTACCCTCCCCTCTTGTGAACCTATCTTGTTTCTACCCTTTCAAAATACAACCTATATAAGACTTCCATGCAAACCTAAATCACCACATGCACTAATACGAACCATACCACTAAAAATACCAACGAGAAGAAGTGATGGAGGGACATACGGATTGCTAGGAGAACCACGCTTTGAAGAGAACCTAGAAAGCAAGGATTAGAACCTCTTGAACCTTTGGAAGTACGAGAAGTGAACCACGGAGCGTTGAACCATATACACGAACCATACGTCTTGTTTTACTCCACCTTTTGAGGTGAGGTGAGACTCCAAATCTTTATTTTCATTATTTTCATATACGAATTTCTTGTTTATACACGATCACTTAGAACCTATAAAACGTAAATCTTAAAAACAATGTATACATTTTATATGTCATACTATTATTTGGCTACGTCACAAATGAGAACCTATAAAAGATTTGAACTTATAATAACATCTACAGACTAAAAATCACACGTTTCTAAGTGTAGTGAACCTATACGAAAAATACTAAAAGACTTAGTTTATTTTTCAACCTATATAGTTTTTACGTAATGAGTTTTGGCTTACAATTTGACCTCGCCATTTCTTAATTTAACACACGACCTATTATTATTTTCGTACAATCTAATTACCTACTTGAAATAGAAACGAGAATGATAAATACTTGGACCTAATGATTTCATTTAAGCACCTAACGAGACCTAAAGTAAATCACTATGGAAACTGTTTTAAGAAACTTTAAAACCTTACGTGGGCTTACAAGCTCAAAAAGCTTGTTCTAGCTTATTGTAATAAGTTGAACGTATAAGCTGTTTAGAAATGGTGTTATAACTTAAAATGATGGATTTCGACTAACCTAGTGTTCCCCCAAACCCTTTGGATCATAAAACCTTAACGGGCCTTAATATTGGATCGTTAAGCCCACTAAACGAAATAAGCAAATAATAAGCATATAAGCTGTGAAAATAAGCTTTTCTAAATGTTTTGAGCTTAATGAAATAACAAAAATGTAAAGTTTTGAATTTGGTAAAGTTGGGACTATTTTTGCAAATGTACGAAGGATAAGGACTAAAATTGCCAAATTGGTAAACTTTAGTGAAAAGTATAAAAACTGTTTTCTAAGGGGTATAAACTGTAAATATTGAAACTTAAGGATTATAAATGTATATATTTGAAATTTGGACTAAAAATGTAAATATATATAACTTTTGGACTAACGGCGTAAATATTTTCCGTTAAGGGTAAAAAGTGTAAAATTGAGAAAACATTAGGGATCGAATTGAAATATTTACTTTTAATAATAATTCTATATTTATTATATATATATATATTTGATTATATATTAAAATGATAAATAATAAAACGTAACTTATTATATATATAATACGAATAAAATTTATATAACGATAAACAAATTTAGACGAATAAAACAATACGTAACCATTATTCATTTTTATACGACGCAACACATCACATATGCACTTTATCGATTCTTTATAATTAATAATAAACGTTCGAAATAAAACGAGACTTAAGAACTAAAACGTGCCATATCTTTTAGGTTGTGTGTGAAGCCGTTGCCTTGCATCGTTGAGATTACAATTGTTCTACTATCCTACTAAGGTGAGTTCATAGCCCACATTTAACTAATTTTCTGTGGGGGGGATACATGCTTAAAAACCGAACACAAGCCTTTTCCTGATCTTATTATTGCTTAAGTAGCTATTGCCAAAAGTCCCTCGATCATGAACCTTAATCACTTGAAAAGTGAACGTAAATAATTGTGAATAGATCTATTAGGGATTGACAATCCCCATTTGGTTGCTAGAGGAAAGTCACCAAATGCACGTTATTTGAATATAATAGGTTACTGGCAAATACCTATCTTGGGGGCTATATATATATTTCACATCATTATTATGAAAATATTGATGTCTGTTGAATCGTTGAGTGTCATGAGCTTAATGCAATAATGAATGTGATTTTCAAACTTGTTTATTTGTATCGATATTACAGTAAACATCTATCTCTTGTGTTCAAACTCTTAAATATAAACCTATGAATTTCACTCAACTTTTGTTGACTGTTAGCATGTTTATCTCAGGTAACTAAATGGAATGGATGGCAATGGCACGAAGTGGGCAAATAAAGAAACGTTTATTTCTCTTTAAATAAAACTTGTTGTTAAATAACGAATTCTCTTGGAATAATGAATATTTGGTATTTTAAATAAAACTTAAAACGATCACTTGAATCGTTTACTATAATTGTGACGAAAGATCCACAATATAATACCCCAAAAGTCTTCCGCTGACATTTTAAGTCTTCCGCTGTATTGATCGATTTTGGGGGTGTTATATTTCTTAATTGTATGCAATGAAATCTTTAACACTTTAATATTACATATTTATGTTTCGTTATCATTGGATGCAGTTATTTTTTTTTGGTAACATTTAGTCTAACACTAACGTACTTCTTTTCTTTTACCATTTGATGTAATAAATACCAATACTTGTTTTTAGCATTTTATGTAATAATTTTTCTTAGCATATGAATATATGATGTATCATCTCATAGTTTTTTGTTTTACCATTTGATGTAACAAAAATGGAGTCTATAAAGACCTTTTCTCCTTTTCTATAAGTTTATGAATTCTCAAGAAACGTCCCAAAACAACTAAAAAATACTTGTTAAACCACGTGCTTAAAATCCATAAAACCCAACTTTCTTAAATAACTAGGTGATTACAAGTGTGTATTGCCAAAAATTTAAAGCGACGAGAAATTGTAGTTGCGAAATTGTGATTATGTGCATCGTGTAAGAAATATATATATATATATATATATATATATATATATATATATATATATATATATATATATATATATATATATATATATATATATATGAATATTTTTTTAGAAAATGATTTATATGCCTAAACCATTTGTCTAAAGATATGCTTAAGTATAAGATTACGACATGTGACAGAATCAAAAGTGAGAATAAGGAAAGAGAAACCGTAAATGACACTTGTTAGTTAAATGATATTATTAGACATGTTTTTAGTTACATTTTTTAAGCATTCATATTAGTACATTATTTTTTTAAGGGCAAATTATATAAAAAAAGTATTATACTTGCCTTCGTTTCATCTTCTGGGTAGCGAACAAAATTTTTACATTTTCAACACCATTAACTTGTCTTTTTTTTCTTTGAGGGTAATATGTGACCCTCTAAACCAGTTTCGTCCAGGTGTACCGGTAACATGCCACACTGGCTTAAATACTTTATTTATAAAAACTAAAAAACGCTTCTCCATTTTATTTATTTCACCCAGGCATATAAACCCTAATCCCTCTATCAAATTAAAGCATACAACCCTTCCCAATTGATCCTAAAAAAACGAAGATTGTATACTACTGAAGAAATCCGTGAAAAAACGCATTGTGATTGTAAGATTCCCCAATTGAACCTACCCGAGACCTTTGGAAAAGATCTTGAAGCCAACTTCAAAGAAAAGGAGATAACTAACTCGGTTGTGTAGTTGTGTTTGGGGCGACCTCGTTTTCTAGGGTTTCTAATTTTCGGATCTAACAAATTTTCGAATCTAGTTGTGTTTGTTAGGGTTTTATTTCTTGTGAATATTGGGGATTTTGGGGATTTTGTTTGAATTGAAATTTTTTTTGAAGGATTAGTGTTTGGTGGGGATTTGGAAGGCGGTGGGGCGGTAGTAGTGGAAGTAGGTGGTGGTGGTGGTGGTGGTGGGGGTTTTGGTGGCGGGTATTGCACTATTGTAACTCAAGCAATATTGGCAAGTGATATGAAAGGGGTTTTCACGAAAATGTGTCGCCAGTTTACTAAAGGCGTGTGGACTTTCTCAGATCAAAAGATCACATGGCTTCAAAAAAATTGGGAACGTAAGTGTAAAACCTTCTTTTTCGAAAAACATTTATTTAAATGGTAATTTGTGGATGGGCTGATTTAGGATCATCTTTTAGTGAAAAAGTATTGTTGTGCTTCTCAGCAAAGTAATCGTTTCAGTTCCTGATCTGGTGGGTGTAAATGAGTGGTTGTTGCTTCAGTTCCAATAGGTATCACTTTACTCTTCTTACTTTTCTGTTTAATTTTTATGTTACCATTATGAACCATCTCATTAATTTGGCTACATTTACTAATGGGTGGTAGTAGTGTGAGGATCATACAAGACAAAGATTTTGATGCCGAATGTAAGTTAAACTGTAAAGAATCAGTAATTTTGAAATAAAAAAAAAATCTCTTATATAAATGTTGTTGCTTATGTTTATTTCAAATACGCAATATATAAATGGTGGGGCGATTGATGAAACCTGACATTTTTTGTAGAAGCAGATAATTGTTAAAGGGTGGGGGAAGTATATATTTGGTGTTTTGGGCCATTTTAGCCAGCGTGACATGTTGATTTGGCAACAAACCTGTACACCTGGTGGGTACCAGTTTAGAGGGTCACATATTACCCTCAAAGAAAAAAAAGACAAGTTAATGGTGCTGAAAATGAAAAAATTTTGTTCGCTACCCAGAAAATGAAACCGTGGCAAGTATAATACTTTTTTTTTTTTTTTTTTTTTTTTTTTTTTTTTTTTTTTTTTTAATTTGCCCTTTTTTAAGGTTTGTCTAACAAGTGCTTTCAGGGCATTAGTTTAAATTATTAAATAGGAAACTTTAAGTTTATTAATAAAAAATTAAAACTAATTAAGGTAAGTTATAAGATCAATTAATGTGTATTAAAAGTTTTTTTCTTTTTCTTTTTTTAATGGTTAGAATAAATTAATGCACTTCAAGTGACGCTTTAAGAGCATTCATTAGACATTTTTTTTTCTCACCCCTAATTTTACCTGTATACTTTCATTACATTACTAATTAGATGATCTAATTAGTAATGTAATGAAAGTATACAGGTAAAATTAGGGGTGAGAAAAAAAATTGAATAAAAAACCGAAAAAATCGAACAAAAATAACCAACTGAAACTAAAAGCCGATAGTTTGGTTTTTTATTTTTCATATAACCGAACGTTATGTTCGGTTTTGGTTTTGATATCAAAACTAAACCACGAAAACCGAACCGAACCGATATCATTAATTATAAATATGTATTTTTAACTTACATATCAGTATTACTAAATACTAATGGGCTAATGGCTAACTACTAGTATATACTTTGGGCCACTTAGTTTTAAGAAGGGCCGAATTTCAAAATACATGTGAGAAAAACCAAACGTCAAAACTCAAAACACAGTTAATAACTTCTAACGTTGCCGCGGGAGGTTTGTATATGTAGGAAGATTTGCGTTGATGCATAGAACTATTTGGTTAACATTGATTTAAGAACCACATTGTTAGAGAGCTCGTTAAATCATTGTTGATGTCAAATTGGATACATAGCCTACAAAGTTTAAAGTTATCATTCCTAATGGCATAAATACACACCAAACATTCGCCATTCCATGCTTCTGTTGTCACAGTCCCTTTTGCTACATCCCAGCGTAGATCGTTCGGCACCTTCATCTGCAGGAACAATCCAAGCATTTTAGTATGTATCTATCAGAATTATAATATATAAAATTTACCTGCTTATCCACTTGAATTCTTATCCACAATATAACGCAACAGGTTTAAAATGTGTTGATGAATATTACAGAAACAAAATAAGCTGATAAGCAGTTTCTACAAGCAATTCCAAACACCTTTTAATTTAATCCTCAGATAAGTTATAAAAAAATTAACACAAAACATAATACATCAAATTGTTGAATTACATCTTTACCTCAAATTTAATTCCTAATGTTGTGTTAACTTCAATTGCGAAACATGCTGATATCACTCTAAAACATTCCTAAGCAAAGATACCATTTTCTCGGATAAAATTTATACCTGATGTAGTTTCTTCGCAAATAGCGCTTAAGGTATATGTGTTCTTCCAAAAGAGGCATCGAGACTGTTTGGTTTTCCTGGTGTGCTGTTTGAAGATTTATTTAGCTCCACCTGACCATAATTCTCCTGAAAACCAAAAAATAAATCAATAAGTGCAACGGATAGTTCTCGGAATACAACAATACCCAACAAAAATCCCAAGCAAATCTGATCCTTCTTTGAGGAACTGTTAGCCATTAGTTTTTGAATATTAATTCTCCACATGTTTACCTCCATGGCGATGAATGAGTACTTATGCCTTAACTGATAATCTACAACTTAAAAAGACGATAATCACATAATAACTTTTAAAACACAGTGCCAAAGTTACACTTACTAATAGTAGGAATACCTGCTCGTGTGCTCATTTAAGCTCCAACTCAAGATGCCCAAGGTTAATTCTACTACTTTCCAGCCGCTCAACATATGCCTGAACCAATAACAAAATCCAGTTAGGCAGAACCATCAAATACATACACGCATACTGCAAAACAAACTCATATTACAGAATCAAGATTTATACTTTCTTCCTCAACCTGATTTTTTTGCCTAGAAACCTAACTGTAAAGTAGCACTACATACATTAGATCTGAATAGTTGTTGCTATAAATAAGGCTTTCCCCACACACATAGCCACTACCTACTACGTTTTCCTCACTTAAAAGTTAGCCATTTCCACTAAAATTAGAACATGAAGCAAACTTATTTCTACCTACGAAGACCACCATTTTGAGGTAGCAGACTTTACACTCATAAAAATCCAATATTTTGCATCATGACTTTTCAGTTTGTACTTGCTCCAGTAAGATCATCCGTTAGCACCAAAGAATTTTTTTTTGGATGCAAGCCAGACACGTTACCTTGGTTTACACTAACACCGAAACCTACTCCAACAGGAAGAACACTTGATGCTCCATTGTTTCCTGGGTTGCCTTTGACTATACGCCTTCACACATTCCGCAAACTGTCCTGGCCAGTGGCATTGTTTCCTGGCGTGTCTGTGGCTACACGTCTGCGCATATGCCTGCTGTAAAATCTCGCAAAAATCCATATAATTAACAACGTTTAATTATATATTAATCTTCGTCATTATTTTTAAATCACCACTTTTACGGGGAAATTTAAAATTTTTCTTATTATACTATATTTACGAAGTCACGTCGTCCCATAATTCACCAAACGACGAAACAAGTCCTCGACACGTTTAACAAAACTAAATATTTCACTAATCCTAATTAAACCTTAATTACAACCAAACGGGCCTTTATTATTTCAGCCCAAATTCATCCCCTCCTTACTATTCATCAGCCCATATTTCAAGCCCAATTTTAATTTTATGATTATGTTTATTCGACTAGTAAACATGCTCCAAAATGATCCATGTAGCTCAAGAAACGCACGTATAAATTGAAATATTACTTAACAAGCACCTAATATTTTTATACGACTCAATAGACCACCTAGAAAACTACAACTTTTGTATAAGTAATTTGTAAAAATACTCACGTCTCGACACTAAAATTTAGCCAAATTGATCGATAGTTACAAGGTTATAAAATTGTCATTTCTATTTTAAAACTAAATATTTTCAGATTGGGCTTATTCAAAGCCCAACAAGAGATAACGATCCATAAGCCCACTGGGCCCATATGAAACATTTTTAGAATCATAAAAATAGCCCAAGTCCAGGCCCAAAACAATTTCCATGCCCTCGCCTCTAAATTTCTTAACGGGCCTTTATTTTGGTTCGTTAAGGCCCAATTACTTAAAAATTAAGCTTTTAAGCAAATAAGCTGTTGAAATAATCTTGTTATTACTAAAATAAGCTTCGGCAATGTTTATAAAATTTTTCTTAAAATTTTTGTAACTTTGGACTAAAAATGTAACGCGACGACACTTAGGAGGACTAAAACTGTCAAACTGTTAAAGTTAAGGACTGAAACTGTAAAAACAGAATCTATAGGATATAAATTGATATATTATCATATTCCAGGACCAATAAGTTATTTTGGACAAGTAGTGGACTATAATTGTAAATTATATATAAAAAGGACTAACGGTGTAACGCTAACGCCGTTAGTATAAAAAGTGTAAAAACTGGAAAAGGACAAGGACCAACATATTATATTTGACATTCTTATTTTATTTTCTATTTTACATCACCCCATCACGTCATATGCATTTTCATTACATTTTATTTATATATTAGTTATTTTTACGTTAATAATATATATAACGATAATTCAAAAATTAATATTATTACTTATGATTAAAAAGGTAAAACTTCGATGGATAATTTAAATAACGTATTTTGTCATATCATGCATAGCATAAGAATTTCACTGCACATCATCTATTCGTCATAATGAATAAATATTATTCGTTATTCGTTCGTATTTACCAAATTGTATTTGGTCAAATTCTTAGATAAATTTATTTATCAGGTTCCGTATCAAAGACGTTTCCATAATCATTCTCATAATCTCATCCTACTTTACTTTTCATCATTCCCGTATCAATCAAGGTGAGTCATAGCCCCATTTCCAATACTTGTTTTTAACTCATTGGGGGAGATACATGCTTACATATACTTTAATAATTTTATAAGTATATGAATAAATTACATGATTCAAATCAATTTCCTTATTAATAATTACCTGATGAAGTTTATGATTATTGTGGTATGTGATATATATATGTTACTGGCGAATTACTTAATTGAAATACCGATACTCTGATGATAATATTTCCAATTTGATTATTGTGGTATGTGATATATATATATATATGTTACTGGCGAAATACTTAACTGAATTACTGATACTCAGATGATAATGTTTCCAAATTGATTACTGTGGTATGATACTTGAATATATGATATTATCCTGAATGATTCCATTATTACCTTGATATTGCCTAAGTTACCTTATCGCCATAAAGTCCCTTAATCATGAGCCATTAATCACTGTTATGTGAGCGCGAATATAGTGAACAGCTTCGAAACCTGTTAAGGATTGACCTCCTGTCCCACTAATACTTGACGGAATGCCATATGCATATGGTTAGTCGTATTAGTCGTGAGACACTATATTCGTAGACAAATAGGAATTGGCAAATCACCTATTATAAGAGGGCAAAATTTATCATTGACTTGATAAATCACCTCTTTTGTTAAGCTTCCGTGTCATGAGGCTTGGTGCAATATCTATAAGGAAATGTATGTTTTCAACATATATTTAGATACAGCTGTATAGGAATTTGACCATACTTGAATTGTATATCTGATTAAATTAGCATCATGAGTTTCCAGCTCATGTTAGGATTATTGATCTCTTATTTGAATTTGATTGAATATTTATATGATTTATCTGTGATTATAGTCAACATTACTCAATACTTGTTCCATTACTGTTTGTAATTATCATTACCAAATATTCCTGAAATCTATCAAAATAAATGGTTTTCCATAAAACTCTATTAACTCACCAACCTTTGTGTTGACACTTTTAAGCATGTGTATCTCAGGTAATTTAACGGAGCAGGGCCAGACACGGAGTGGGCATTTATTACTCTAATAAATTAAAATGGTGTAAAAATCAAATATGTCATTCTTTCAAGCCTTTATATCTTTTAATAAGATTTTAAATCAAATGGTTCATCTTTTATCAAAAATATTATTTGAATGACAAATAACTTTCAAAACGCTTCTTTTAAGCCGTTTTATGTGATTATAACTTCGATCCTCCCCGTAACACCCAAATTACTTTTCCGCTGCGACAAACTTAAATTTGGGGGTGTTACAGATTGGTATCAGAGATAGAGTTATAGAGAATTAAATGTTTTCAAACATTAAACTATAACTACACTTTCAAAATAAATGATTTTTACACCATACCATTTTATGCCCTCCGTGTCTACAGACTGCCGTGCTCAATACCTTATTTGTTAAGATTATTTTACATGCTTAATAGTTACTCTTATACAATTTTTATTTCATTTGTACTGTTACATCTTTAACCTACAGAATCCTCATAAAATACTATTCTCAGTTACTACAGTAACATGTCTCCTAAAATTCCCGTGAAATTTGAAATTACTCTCCGTAATACTAGAACATCACCTACCTATCAAAATTCTCCAGATACTAAAGATCCTTACGTACGAATATCACAATCCCAGCCTGATATAAAACTCACTCAGAAATCACTTCCATCGTCACCTATTTTTTTCACCTTTACGTCAAAAACTCAGAAGAGCTACTGAATCATATGAAGATTTGATTGGTGGTCAAGCAGCATTCGAAGTTGAACAAAGTTCAAGCCCAAGAGATGTCGTGGAAGAATGTTGAGCCAAATTCTCCGTTACCTTATACTTCAGATTCCTCAATATCAGATATTTCCAAATTCTCTATTTCCTGACGCTCCTGATTTCTCGATAAAATACATCTCAAACGATGTATCTTCACTCAATTCCCCTGAACAGAAAGTTGTACCCACTAAACCAAAAAGTTTTTGGTTAGTGATGATAGATTTCCTAATAATTCCGAAACTCTCAAAACTTGTAACCGACCTTTAATAAAAATCTCCTTTCGTTATAACCCTCTGTTGTTAATAAATTCTTTACATCATGATACTATGCATGCATGTAATGATTCCTCATACCTTCATGAAGAATCTCACTGTTTGTTACTCTCTTTGGTAGAAAAATGACTCCCCTCATATCAATGGAGTATTAATAAAAGATCTTGTATCGTTTGTTTCGCAAAAACAATCAATCAAGTTATTAATATAATGTTGATTATAGTGAATATATTCAAACTTACCTTGATAAATACCTATGATTATTATGATTCCTTATACCTACCATAAATAGACTATAACCATAGAATTTTATAAGACAAATTTTTAGAAGAGAACTTGAAGAATAGAGAGAAGGTTATTGAACTTTAGCTTTAGTCGATAAGTCCGTTTGTTCCTTAGCAATCCTATACCAATAGTTGATAAATTATTACCCAGAAATATCTTGAAATTAGATTACAGTAGGGATTCAATTCAGTCTATCATCAATGAAATAATTAGCTCCATATTCTTTCACTAAAGGACCTAACAAAGTACTAAGAATATCCAGAGGTTAGTAATCAGTATCATTGCAGTAATACTTGAAGTAACCATAGTTCCTCCGATTAGCAACGATATAGCAAGAAAAGAAAATAAGACGGCCATACCTTGTAAGCATGACCATGAAAGTTTTGTAAAATGTAGACCAACTCACCTTAAGAGAACAATAAGAGTGACTGAACCTACCAGCACCAATATCAAAGGATTTTAGATCAAAAAGTTAAATGGGACACTTTAAGAATCAGTGCCCAACCCAGAATACCACTTAGGACAAAAATACCAGAGGAAGAGAATGGAAACTCTTTAGAATCTTAACAACGTCAAAAGATGACATTAATGTTTAAACAGAAGAGAAATTCCTGTTGTAATAGAATAAACCATAGTTCAAACCCTCTATAGTTGTATTCCCTTTTGTAATTTACCTTAGGTACGATGGATGTAACCTAAGTGTAACAACTACCCTTCTACCGTAGGAAAACTCTACATAGTAATATTTTCGTAATAATCATAATCTAAGTCTATTTTCAACTTCTATCCCATTTTCCTTGTTCGTAATCGTTAAGTAACAATACACTGATATCACCTTAGGAATCTAGTTAACATCATTTCCGACTGAACGATAGATTATTACCACCCTGTAAGAATTATCTCATGAACTTTAAGTTTATACCAAGGATATCCTAGTATCTCCTTAGAAATTCCTGATTCATCACCATATTATGAACAAAAATTTACTAAATTCTTTTGAAAATGATTAGATAGCATTCAACGTTGTACCTAAACCATTGAGACTGAACCATCTAAAACAATTTAAAGAAAAATAAATACCATTGTTACTGAGCCAAGCATCACATCATTTGGTCCTCAATTATACATAGCCTAGCTACCTATGTATAATTTAGGAAGAATTATGTCATAAATGGAACAGTTATCTTTTCAGATTTTCTAATAACAATCTTCATGTAAAAGCAAAATCTTGAGATTAAATAAACTATTCATAAACCTCATTTTTGACAAACTGCAATAGATATTTACACTTAATATCCATCATTTTATTATAGTAAGTCGAGAAAAGTACAAACATTAGAAACCTAAGAATTCACACAGACTTATGGAAAACATCAATAGCGAAAATTTTATTTGAGACCACGGAAATTAATACATAGGCATATAATTAGCATACGAAGTGTTATTATTACAATGATTACAATAAAAAGCATAGAATCTTCAATAGGCTGATCCGACATAAATAATAAGGATTCCCATCAACAGTACCATAGCAAGAACCACCACAGGATGAATTACTCTGATTATTCTAAAAGATAAGTATAAGTACACCATTAGAAACAATAGCAAGCCTAGTTCTTAAACATAAAGACAAATAAGTATTATTTCACATTTATTGAGGATTACATAGAAACATAACAAGGATACATTCTAAACAACCCTAGCTCTAGACTAGTGCCTCCATATCTTATCCACAACATATGATAAAACCGTGAGTGGTATTAGGAACACCAAAAGCCCGACCAAAACTTCATAATCTTCATCTAGGACGAAAGTCAAATCGGTGACGGCAACAACGATATATACCATAGTGATAATAGTAATTAGGCTCGGCATTCTGGAAGTACTTAATGAGAGGAAAATGGTTGGTGGAAAAATAGAAAATTTAAGTTGGTATTTATAGGCTAAAAATCTAGCCATTGGGACCAAATATAGCCGTTAAGTTACTATTCACGTCCGTTAGTATTCACTATTCACAGCCCTTAAATACATCAGTTATTTTGTCTTGTTTAATACAGATAAATCTAACTAAATCACGTTTCCTTAATTTTAGGAATAAAAATCTCTCGACAACCCTCTGTTCAAAATTCTTTACTCAAGTAATCACGTTAAAATTGAATTTCGGGACAAAATTCAGAATGACATGCGGGTACTGTAAAACCTCACAAAAATCCATATAATTAACAACGTTTAATTATATATTAATCTTCGTCATTATTTTTAAATCACCATTTTTACGGGGAAATTTAAAATTTTTCTTATTATACTATATTTACGAAGTCACGTCGTCCCATAATTCACCAAACGACGAAACAAGTCCTCGACACGTTTAACAAAACTAAATATTTCACTAATCCTAATTAAACCTTAATTACAACCAAACGGGCCTTTATTATTTCATCCCAAATTCATCCCCTCGTTACTATTCATCAGCCCATATTTCAAGCCCAATTTTAATTTTATGATTATGTTTATTCGACTAGTAAACATGCTCCAAAACGATCCATGTAGCTCAAGAAACGCACGTATAAATTGAAATATTACTTAACAAGCACCCAATATTTTTATACGACTCAATAGACCACCTAGAAAACTACAACTTTCGTATAAGTAATTTGTAAAAATACTCACGTCTCGACACTAAAATTTAGCCAAATTGATCGATAGTTACAAGGTTATAAAATTGTCATTTCTATTTTAAAACTAAATATTTTCGGATTCGGCTTATTCAAAGCCCAACAAGAGATAACGATCCATAAGCCCACTGGGCCCATATGAAACATTTTTAGAATCATAAAAATAGCCCAAGTCCAGGCCCAAAACAATTTCCATGCCCTCGCCTCTAAATTTCTTAACGGGCCTTTATTTTGGTTCGTTAAGGCCCAATTACTTAAAAATTAAGCTTTTTAGCAAATAAGCTGTTGAAATAATCTTGTTATTACTAAAATAAGCTTCGGCAATGTTTATAAAATTTTTCTTATAATTTTTGTAACTTTGGACTAAAAATGTAACGCAACGACACTTAGGAGGACTAAAACTGTCAAACTGTTAAAAGTAAGGACTGAAACTGTAAAAACAGAATCTATAGGATATAAATTGATATATTATCATATTCCAGGACCAATAAGTTATTTTGGACAAGTAGTGGACTATAATTGTAAATTATATATAAAAAGGACTAACGGTGTAACGCTAACGCCGTTAGTATAAAATGTGTAAAAACTGGAAAAGGACAAGGACCAACATATTATATTTGACATTCTTATTTTATTTTCTATTTTACGTCACCCCATCACGTCATATGCATTTTCATTACATTTTATTTATATATTAGTTATTTTTACGTTAATAATATATATAATGATAATTAAAAAATTAATATTATTACTTATGATTAAAAAGGTAAAACTTCGATGGATAATTTAAATAACGTATTTTGTCATATCATGCATAGCATAAGAATTTCACTGCACATCATCTATTCGTCATAACGAATAAATATTATTCGTTATTCGTTCGTATTTACCAAATAGTATTTGGTCAAATTCTCAGATAAATTTATTTATCAGGTTCCGTATCAAAGACGTTTCCATAATCATTCTCATAATCTCATCCTACTTTACTTTTCATCATTCCTGTATCAATTAAGGTGAGTCATAGCCCCATTTCCAATACTTGTTATTGAGGGAGATGCATGCTTACATATACTTTAATAATTTTATAAGTATATGAATAAATTACATGATTCAAATCAATTTTCTTATTAATAATTACCTGATGAAGTTTATGATTATTGTGGTATGTGATATATATATGTTACTGGCGAATTACTTAATTGAAATACTGATACTCTGATGATAATGTTTCCAATTTGATTATTGTGGTATGTGATATATATATGTTACCGGCGAAATACTTAACTGAATTACTGATAATCAGATGATAATGTTTCCACATTGATTACTGTGGTATGATACTTGAATATATGATATTATCCTGAATGATTCCATTATTACCTTGATATTGCCTAAGTTACCTTATCGCCATAAAGTCCCTTAATCATGAGCCATTAATCACTGTTATGTGAGCGCGAATATAGTGAACAGCTTCGAAACCTGTTAAGGATTGACCTCCTGTCCCACTAATACTTGACGGAATGCCATATGCATATGGTTAGTCGTATTAGTCGTGATACACTATATTCGTAGACAAATAGGAATTGGCAAATCACCTATTATAAGAGGGCAAAATTTATCATTGACTTGATAAATCACCTCTTTTCTTGCGTGTCATGAGGCTTGGTGCAATATCTATAAGGAAATGTATGTTTTCAACATATATTTAGATACAGCTGTATAGGAATTTGACCATACTTGAATTGTATATCTGATTAAATTAGCATCATGAGTTTCCAGCTCATGTTAGGATTATTGATATCTTATTTGAATTTGATTGAATATTTATATGATTTATCTGTGATTATAGTCAACATTTCTCAATACTTATTCCATTACTGTTTGTAATTATCATTACCAAATATTCCTGAAATCTATCAAAATAAATGGTTTTCCATAAAACTCTATGAACTCACCAACCTTTGTGTTGACACTTTTAAGCATGTGTATCTCAGGTAATTTAACGGAGCAGGGCAAGACACGGAGTGGGCATTTATTACTCTGATAAATTAAAATGGTGTAAAAATCAAATATGTCATTCTTTCAAGCCTTTATATCTTTTAATAAGATTTTAAATCAAATGGTTCATCTTTTATCAAAAATATTATTTGAATGACAAATAACTTTCAAAACGCTTCTTTTAAGCTGTTTTATGTGATTATAACTTCGATCCTCCCCGTAACACCCAAATTACTTTTCCGCTACGACAAACTTAAATTTGGGGGTGTTACACCTGCCGAAATAGTCAAAAATATAAGTGAATTGTAAACATTTTTTAGTTGTCAATTGGAGATAAAACTTCTGTGCTTACACAGCTAGTATTCCCTCTGTTTTTCGAATGTTGGGATTGAAATAGTGTAGTATACTCTAATATGAGAACATGGATGGTTTAGTGATTAGGTTGATTTAATGTAGAGATTTCAAGTGAGAAGTTAGAGAGATGAAAGAATGAAGTTGGGAGCCTTGAGAGAAAATATGAAATGTTAGATTCTAAATGAAGGTCCAACCCTTTCCCATGGGTGGGAAAGGGTATATATAGTTACAATAGAAACGCCCCTTGAAACGGGCTGTAGAGCAGGCTGACAGTGGGTAATGACCCGACCCGACTCCACAAATACTAACTAATACTATACTACATACTAACTAATATGATAATTACTACGAGCTACAATATGCTAAACTATACTCGGGGTGACCGAGTCTTCATATGAATAATCATATTCCTAACAATCTCCCCCTAAGGGAGGTCACCCCGGAAAATAAATGTTGAATCATAGCATTCAGATCTTTGATGACATCTTTGTAGCTCGTAGCCTTTTGATTCTTCATTGTTGAGATCTTTGTGCTTTAAGTGGTAGACTCTAGATGACGCCTTCAATATGCTGGATGATCTTTGGAAATTTTAACAGCTTCATCATCCAAATGAATGTCAGAGGGTCATCTATGAGCAGTAACGTCTCCATGTGATTCGAACATCTTTGTGTTGACATGCTCACACTTTTCAGGATCATGATCTTTTACATCAGAGTTGTGGAAGCATATATGAGGCCCAATCAATGATCATGATATTCTTAGATTGTGAGGTTGAAGTGTGAGCATGTGTAGATGGATCAACATCTTTTCAGCAATCAACCGCAACCGTCAGAAATTCCTGCAAGTAGACAGTTAGCAACAAATCTTCCGGTACTTATAGGTTTGGAATTAGAGATTGTCAACAGCATAGTGAGAAGACTCCTTCTAATCCTTACCAAGACCGTTCCCAATCGGTAAGTCCTAAAAGGATTTGCATGACCTACCTAAGTAGATCAACGAGTGGGTGAGTCGCTGGAGATCACTCCACGACTATTGACCGTTATTAGCCATCGTGACCACTAAGCGTAATCCACAAGTAATTACCTAAGTGACCTGCTTTCAGGGCTGCTTGATGTTGACCCTGGCAGGAATTTCCATTCAATCACTGGGAGTTACTAAAGCAACATCCCTCATAAATGTTCTGGCAGATTGCTAAGATCTGCGTAGGACTCATAGTTTTCCCACTGGTGTCCTTAATGTTAAACATCCAGGGTAGAGGTAGCACGTGTTCCTATGAGATCTTTTTATGCATCTCGAAGGCTCTAGACTCAATAAGTGCATTTGGTTTTCCTATGCGGAGATTAGGGAGAGGTCTCCTGCTTCAATATCAACTATCTCTAAGAGATATGTCGATAGATTACACCGGTTCCCCGTGAGAATGAAGCAAGTTCTTTTAAGAGAACTTGAGTGGCTAGAAGGTTTAGTGCATTGCGTCACTGGGTCCATGACGTCTTGTCTTCAATACCGAAGTTGGCTTAGCAACCATTAGTAGATTATGAATTGAACCCGGTTTCTGCCCTAAGGTTGAATAATTGGAGGGCTATTTCTTTTCACCCTTTCTCATTTCATTTCTTTTTAATTCTTCAACCCCCTTCTTTCTCCATTCACACATTTCTCCTTTTTCATAATCATACCTACGGACTTTCTAATACTATCTATTTGGTATTGTCCATGGGTAGATCCCTCCGGCTCTGGCGGATCATAGGATGGTTTTCCTAGCCTTAGCCACCTTATAACTTCATGACTATCCTATGTTGCCATACACCAAATCATTGAAAATTCTCTCAACGTGTTTATGATTAAGAAACACATTTTGTTAACACATTGAGAGTTTTGTTATTTTCAAATGCTCCCCCTTAACATGTACTCATAAGTATTGATTTGAAAATTTGCACATGTCGGGAAGAGATGCACTTTTGAATTGATCTACCTTGAGTGAACATGACCGGGCATTCGAGACACGCTTACATCACTAGTTAAACTAGCTTGAAGTTATTACCCGGCCCGATCAGACTCACCCAAGGTTTCTCGAAACGGTACATTCTACTTAAACTAGTCCTCTTCGAGACACGCTTACATCACTGGTTAAACCAGCTTGAAGTTATTACCCGTCCAGGACTAGTCCTTTCGATTTAGGACAATTATGTTTTGTCAATTCATGAGTCAAGACTGAGATGCACTCATATGAGATGCAATGATCCTTTTACACAAACTATTTTGCTCCCCCCCCAATATGTGCATTGATATACGAAAGAGTTTGGCACATAGGAAAGAGCATATATTTGTTTTCAGGTTTAAAACATCACGTTTTAATCAGTTTTTCATATTCAATACACATCTTCTCCCCCGATCAAAAATTTCAAACCAATTGAGATTTGTGATCCCAAGTGATTTAAATAAGTATAAAGTTTTTGGAGAAAGATGTGACATTTTTAAGAATGACTGATTTTGAGACGCCATTTTAGCTCCCCCTCAAACCTTGAGGGAGTATGTTATGTGTTAGAGATGATGAGTTTATAAATAATTTTGAGTTTAGCGAGAAACTCATGAAAAATTCATATACTAACACATAACTATTACTCTTAATCCACTGTAATTATGCACAAAGATCTTGTTTTGATGATATATAGTTTTTGAAATCGTTCTCCCCCTCAATCGATGACATGTTTAAAATTAAACATTTTGCATAAAGTATTAATTCTTTTAGCATCGATTGAGTGGCAAATTTTAAACCACATTTCAAGTTTGTTTGATCTTCAAAAACCATGGTACCACCAAGTTTGGAACAAATATTTTCCCGAAGAATCATTGAAGGAGAAATATTTGAGATGAAAAGAAGACTTCTCTTATTTTACGAGAAATGATGCACTTAAGCATACATCAAATTGGAAAGGCACGAATGTAAAGTAATTCATGCCTTTGTTAGGAACAGTCGTCTTTTTGGCGACGAACTTTCCCCAATAGAAAGACCGGGTTGCTATCTGAATTAATAGCAAAGCATTTTGAAAGAATAATGTTAGAGACGACATGTTTTAGAAGACATTATTAATAAAAAGAACTCTTGCTCAAGCATATGTATGTTTCCGTGTCATTGTTGAATGACATTTCTAGAAACGTACATAGTATTGATTAGACAAGAGACATGTCGTGAGAAGAATATTTTTGGTTTTTATGATTTTCTGATTTTTTGTGGTTTTTGAAGGTTTTCTATTTTTCTATTTTCTTTTTGTTTTAAATACTATGTACAAAGGATATGTGAAGCAACCCCTTTACTCCTCCTGATCTTCCTGAAGACTTATGAGATCCTCAGGAGTGAGACTATTCATACCAAGGCGAGGAAGGATGAATTGAAATCGGTCCCTAGAAAGTGCTTTGGTAAAGATATCAGCTAGCTGGAACTCAGTCCTCACGAAGTAAAGTTCCACGATTCCTTTCTTAACTTGCTCCCTGATGAAGTGATGTCGAATGTCAATGTGCTTAGTTCTTGAGTGCTGGACATTGTTGCAGCAGAGTGCAATTGCACTTTTGTTGTCACAATACATGGGAATCTTGTTGCATACGAGGCCATAGTCCGAAAGTTGAGATCTCATCCATAAGATCTGAGCACAGCACGAGGAAATGGCAATGTATTCAGCCTCTATGGAGGATATTGATGTACTCATTTGTTTCTTTGAAGACCAACTGACTAGCTTATTACCCAAGAACTGAGCACCCCCAGATGTACTTCGACGAGTATCTTGACATCCCGCATGGTCAACATCTGAATATGCTGTGAGTGCCATAGAAGTGTCCTTTGGGTACCATAGGCTCATGTGGATTGTTCCTTTAAGGTACCGAAAGACTCTCTTGACAGCTTCCAGGTGTTTCTTGGTAGGTTTAGATTGATAACGAGGACACATGCAAACTGCAAATAGTAGATCTGGTCTGCTAGCAGTAAGATACATTAAGGAACCAATCATGCTTCGATACTTGGTTTGTTCAACCGGGATCCCAACATCATCTTCATCAAGTTTTGATCTTTCAATCATTGGAGTATCAACTGCATCACAGGAATCGAATCCAAATTTCTTCAAAATTTCATTAGCATACTTGGATTGATTGATGAAGATGCCATTGGGATTCTGAGATATTTTCAAGCCTAGAAAGAAGGACATTTGACCCATCATGGACATCTGGAACTCAGAACTCATCTCTTGGGAGAAACGATCACACTCTTTGGGATCAGAGGAGGCAAATATGATATCATCTACGTAGATTTATACATGAAGAAAGGTTTTGCCCATTTTTCTGGTAAAGAGTGTAGGATCAACAGCACCTTTGGAAAACTTGTTGGCAAGAAGGAATTTTGACAGGGTGTCGTACCACGCCCTAGGAGCTTGCTTAAGTCCATAAAGAGCCTTCTTCAAGCGATACACATGGTTAGGATGTTCCGGATCCACGAATCCTTCGGGTTGGCTTACTTACACCACCTCTTTAAGATCGCCATTTAAGAATGCAGTCTTAACATCCATCTGATAAACCACCATATTTTGACTAGCAGCATTTGCCAGAAATATTCTTATGGCTTCAATTCTAGAAACTGGTGCGAAGGATTCTTCAAAGTCAATACCTTCTTCTTGATGATATCCTTTTGCCACAAGCCTAGCCTTGTTCTTCAATACATCTCCATGCTCATCAAGTTTAACCTTAAATATCCATTTGAGAGCAATGATCATAGCACACTCAGGAGGCGGTACTAATTCCCACACATCAAGTCGATCAAACTCATGAATTTCGTCCACCATAGCAGTGAACCATGAGTGTTTAGACATTGCATCCTTGAAATCTTTTGGTTCAACTTTAGAGAGGACAGAATTGAAGAAGCACCACAATGCGTCGGTAGCAAGTTGCTTGCGGGTTGATACCGGACGTGAAGGATTTCCAATAATGTTGTCAATTGGGTGATCATTTGTCCATTTCCTAAGGTGTTCATGAGGTTGAGGATAGGGAACTGAGGTAGCCATGTTAGATTCATCTGAGGATGTAGCATCATTTAACGATTTAGGAGCAAAGATGTTAACAAACAGCTCATTATTAGGTGGAGCGAAAGGATTAACTTCAAAAGAATTATCCACAGCCGCTACTCGTTGTACAGATGAAGATTGACCATTAGAAGTGGTGATTGAATGACTGATGGTGGGGGCTTCAGGATCCCATGACAACGAAGTGGATGGTCCAGTATTATCATATGGGACATTAGCTATCCCAGCTGGTTATGGAACGACAATGGCTTCTGGAGCATCTATATTTTGAGGTTCAAAGTATTCATCAAACATGGGGTCAAACAGCTTCTTCCAATCTTCACTTGTAGGAGGTACAAAAGGAGTAGCAGGAGTGGGATTTTGTACAAGCCTGGAGCATATAGGTCCAGGAGACAAAAGGTTAGGAACGGGTCCAGAACTTGATTGTCCAGGAACCAGTTGCTCAGTCAGCTCATCGAAAGTAACGTGGATTGTTTCCATTATGTCTCTGGTACGTTTGTTGTAGATTCGGTATCCCTTTCGCTCTGGAGCATAGCCAATGAAGAAACCAATGTCGGCCTTGGCCCTGAGTTTCCCAAGGTCTTCACTGTCATTTGTTGGATAGCACAATGCACCAAATACTCGAAGAAATGAAAGATCAGGTTTTCTGCTATGAACTAGTTCATATGGAGTCTTGCAGTAGAGAGGATGTATCAAGGATCGGTTATGTGTGTAACATGCAGTAGCAATTGCCTCAGCCCAAATAAACATAGGAGCTTTGGAGAAGATGAGCATCGTCCTAGCAGCTTCAACCAAGGTGCGATTATGTCTTTCTACGACTCCATTTTGTTGAGGAGTACGAGGAATGCTCTTTTGATGACTAATGCCGACACCTTCATAAAATTGAGTAAGTTGTTTGTTCACGAACTCTGTTCCATTATCAGTACGAATGAACCGAACTGTTTTGTTAAGTCGAACTTCCAACTGCTTAATGAGTTTGATGATGATTTCCGGAGTTTCATCTTTTGATCGTAAAAACTTTACCCACGTGAAACGAGAGTGATCATCAACAATAACAAGCACATATTTCTTTCCGTTGATACTTTGAATCCTCATTGGTCCACAGAGATCCATGTGAAGAGTATGCAGGACTTCCATGATGGTATTGACTGTTTTGGGTTTATGGGTGTGCTTTTTGCTCTTACCCAGTTGACATGCGGAACATAGATGATCTTTTTCATACTTAAGTCTGGGCAAGCCTCGAACAAGATCCTTACGAGTGAGTTCATTGATGGTACCGAAGTTCAAGTGGTTTAAACGATGATGCCATAACCATGATTTGTTCTTAGAGGCTTTTGAGAGTAAGCAAATCGGGGAGGACCGGAGCATGTCTTCAATAGATATGGTATAAAGGTTAGTTCCCCGACTCCCTTTGAGGAGATCTACACCATCTAATTCTCTAACAAAACAAGTGTGCTTTCTGAAGGCAACTTCAAGGTCAGAGCACAGAATTGACCAACAGAGAATAGATTGTGTCCAAGTCCCTCCACGTAGTATACTCTGGATATCACACTGTCTCCAAAGACGTAATCACCATAACCCATTATAGATCCAAAATGGTCGTTCCCGAATCTGACCGTTCCAATGAACTTTTCCACGAAATTCTTGAGCCGCGAGCAATCTCCAGTCATATGTTTTGAGCAGCCTGAGTCCAAATACCAAAGGATGATTTGTACGACCTGCATTTGAAACCAGACAATGGTGGATAACTGAAAAAGCTGGAGCCCCACAAACAGTTGGGGTCTGTTTGGTTAGCACACACAAATATTGGATTATCATATGTCACGGATACTGGAATTTACACCTTTTAATGCACTAGATCAAGGAGTGGTACTAAATGCTTCTATTGGGAACTTTCTACCAGTAGGTCTCCATTTCTTAATGGGCACAACTTTGGAGTTAGTGATCCTAGTCAACGGGCACTTTTCTCCTAAGGTGAATTTCCTTCCAGTAGGTCTCCATTGATATCCAACATTAGTGAACACTTTTCCTGTTTTATACCAGACTTGTTTAACCTTTTTAGCACTTGACACATTCATGATAGGAGATTGCATAGTGGATTTTAAGAATGACACAACACAAGCATCATGATTACCAAAAAATAAACATTCGTTACAAGTCTTGCAGATAGCACTAGAATTCGAATTAATTACATCATTGTTAACATAAATGTTTGTTTCAACTCGATTCTTTTCATTAAGTATAACTTTATTGTTCCTAGAGGATTCTTCTACTTCCTTCATAAGTGTACTCTTAGCCGGCAAAGTCCTATCATTCTTTATATTGCATCTAGGCTGTGACTTGCTAGCTTTAGATACACCTTTTACTCCTGTAGAAGCAATGACGGGAACATTAGTATGATTAGTTGCAACTTGTTTACCGGTGATCATGATGGTGGATTGTGACATGGTTTGGGGAGAATCAAATGTAACATGTTTGTTGCCACTGTTGGAGTGCGACGCAAATGACCTATCCGGCTTGTTATCATTCTTGGGGCATGATCCTATAGCATATTCTAATAATTCCTGGGCTCTATTAGTGAGGAAGCATGCACCAACAATAACATCATCCTATGGTATAGGTATCTTCTTATCCTCAATGGTTTCTCTAAGTATGACCAGGCAATCCTTAAGATATCTAAGATAGTTGCTATGAACTAACTTATTGTTCCTAAGGGGAAGAGAGACATTCACAGCATCGCACGCATATTTCTTACAAGCATGTACATTGGATATTGCATGATCACATGAAACGACGGACATTTTACCCTTCACCATAGTCTTTAGATTCTCAATTTCGTTTAACAAAGAAGTGACTCTTTCATTGTTTTGGTCACGTGTTATTTTAATAGACTCAAATAACTCTTTGTAACATTGTTTAGCATTTGACATTTCAGCACAAAGCCACTCATTTTCATGTTGTAATACATTGATAATGCCTTGTTTCTGACAGTTTTGAGAATCTATCGACTTCTGGTAATTGGTATTGGTCACGTCGCCTTTGTTCGACTTTAATTGTGCAATTTGGGCCCTCAACTTCTGAATCGTGTTTGAGTGAGCTTGAATTACGTCATCCTTTTTGGCTAATTCAAAACATGTGTCAAACTCAGGAGCATCCGAAGATGTCTTGGCATTTGATAATTTTATGTTTTCTTCTAGATGTTGGTATTTAAGTTGCAAGTTAAGATTATCAACTTCTAGTTTTGAGAAACTCCGGACCATGTTATCATGGTCGTCGTTTTGAATTTTGTTATTTAGTTTGTAATTCTCCCTCTCAAGCTCAATCACACGATTCTGGAATACATTTAAAGTGATCGACATTTCATGAAATTGCCGAGCAGATAGTGCAGAGCCAGTAACAGTGTAAAAAACATCATGTGCAATGCAATTAGCAATCAAGTTCTCATTCATGATGAGAATGTTTTTCCTGTCAATTTCACTGTATTTGAGATCAATAGCTAATTGGTTACCCTCATTTTCCACCTCTTTAAAGACCTTTTTCATTTGAGTCACATCATTATTAATGGTATTTTTAAGGCCTTCAAAATGTTCTTTAAGAAGATCGAAAAATGGCATGACTTCAGTTAGGTAACACTGTTTTGTTTGCTCAAAACCCCTTTCCCCTTCTGTAATCCCCGTTGGTGTAATTCTTGTTTTACATGTTTTTTCAAAGTCCTTAAACAATTGACCTAGAACATATAACGCAATTAGGGTATTACACTGTGTCGGAAGAGTATATGGTACTAGATGCCTGGGTGTGTTCAGAGGATAGATGGTTGGGTCAGCAATCCTAAAGATGGTACGTGTGTTACCTACAATTCTTTCAGCTTTTATTTTTTCCATGTCAATATTCCAAAACACTTTGTCAGGGAGGATTTTCTTTTGAGGAACAAAAATGGCTGAATGATTGTCATTAGTATAATCATGATGAAACACAATATTTTTGTCACACCCCCAAAATACCTGAATGGCAGCGGAATGGAATACCTGGGGGTGACTGCCATAGCATCACAGTTACAGTTACATTGAACGACCTAAAGTGTCGTTTGGAAAATACGTCGTTTGATCATTAAAACATTCAGAGTTTACAAAACATAGGTCTCAAAAGGTGTTGCCAATTTAGGTAAAATAAGTTCAAACAAGATCAAACGTTTCATAAGTGCAGAAATATAAGGTGAGACGCGTCGACTCCGCGACTCCATGAAGGTCCAAATGTATGCAACATGAGCTACCTTAACAACCTGAAAATACATTGCTAAAACGGTCAACATAAAGTTGGTGAGAAATCATAGGTTTATAAGTTAAATCGGATGTACATTAGCCATAAGTAAAAAGTAAAGTAATAAGATTTCAGTCATAAAATTCACATGGGCTCTTAAGCTCATGACCCCGAAGCTAGACATAGTTACTTGGCCCCAAATGAGTGTTTACCCGACACTCTAATATATTAGACATGAAATGCATCCGTAATTCCGTTGGAGCAACCCAAACACGGATGGAGGAGTCACCCTCAATAGATCTATTCACTCACTCTCGCTCGTACTTTAATTAACGGTCCATGATAATAAAGGGGACTTGTCAAGACGTGGTAATAAGGCAACTTAAGCAATGTAAGGAATTTATACTTTGGCATGTACAAAAATAAGTGATGCAATGTATTCTCCCCCGTGGGATTTGGAATCAAAGTATTGAATTGAAAACGGGGCTATGAAAACTCACCTCGAAATGATGATACTATGAGATGAAATGATAAGGACAACAAGGAACGAAATCAACCGCAATCTATGATGAATGATAATGATCTAATTTAGATCATGAAATGATGTAGAGAATATGCATGCACATGATACCTATACCACTCATAACTTGAAAATACTAGTTATAGTCATAGTAGAATATATTCCATACTTAAGAAAAATAAGTCTTAACTAGACTTGTAAAAACTTGTCGTAATATATATATCGTATATATAAATGTTAGTGTTGAATTCCTTGCTTTGAAAACCTTGAAGTAACGTCTAATAGTCGTAAAAATAAACTTGTAATTACTAGTACTTCATTAGTTATGAATTTGGCACTTTGGTGGTATTTCTAGAAAATCTAGGATTTAGTACGTAGAAGTAGTATTATTATTATTTCTAGTTAAAAAGCTGTATGAAATTTCGTCCAACAGCATGAAATTTCCAGAAAAATAGTTTTCGTCATTAAACTTGCAAAAATCATATCTCCTTCGTTATAAACCCGTTTTAATCCGTTCTTTCGCCTACGGCTTCGTTTTTTAAAGTATTTTCTAAATCTTTGGTTAAAAATATCCCCTGAGTTCCTGAGTTTTCCAGAATTTCCTTTTTGGGACAGTAGGTTTGTAAACATGTTCTAAACTCATTTCTAATGTTCCAAACTAGTTTCTAATCCACCAAAATCACTTCCAATCATCACAAATCTAGTCTATTCCTACCATACACCTTCTTAAGGTGTCATGGGTTCTTAAACAACATCAAACAACTAGATCTAACAAGGGTTTCCATTTCTAGGGTTTCAAAGACATAAGTATATATAATGAGTGGTATAAACTAACATATGCATGAAATCATGTATAGAAATCACATGATCATAAAGATAACTTGAAGAAATGATGAAAATAAATTTTGTAAACTTACTTTGAATGATTATGAAGCTTGGATGATGAAAACCTAAGGATCCTTGAGTTTATATTGCAAAACCCTAACAAGGATAACTATATAAGCTAGATTTGAGTTTGATCTTGGAAAAATTGATGGTTCTTGCTCCTTCTTGGTTTGGTCGTGGGTTAGGATGAAGAAAAAGAGAGAAAAGTGAAATTTTGCTTCTAAAATTATGGATGAAAATGTGATAAGTTGGAATAGATATTTTAGCTAGATATTTACTTAGGATGGCAAACTTGTAATTAAATGGTCAAGGTTGGTCAAAGGGGGACAAGAGGAGGGGGGCGGCACATAGTTAGTAAAGAAGTGTGTATGAGAAGTTTGAGGTTAAATGTATATATTATGTGTTTTAGGTTTTAGATATTTTGTTATCGGGTACCGAGTTATCTAAAAATAAATCGTGACGAGTTGAAATAAAATATGACGAAGTTATTCGGGACATAATGAAGTCATAAAAGTTGTGAAAATATATTGGGTACAAGTATTGGGTGTTTGGATAATTATTATTTAGTTTCCACGAAAACCGTCGTAATTATATTAAACTTACGATATAAATTAAATAAATTTCCCAAAATACCGGGTAAATGAATTTTTTAATTTTTATAATGTTGTAAGGAGTTTAAAAATATATCAGAACCATCGTGGAGATTTTTAGATATGTTGGTTATATTTATTAATCGCGTGTTAACGTTTAATTAAAATAAATATACGTAAAACGTTAAATATACCAAAAATACTAATATGAATATTCTACGAGTGGTATAGTATGCAAATGCTATTATGATATGTAGACTATTTCTAGTCCGTATGAAGTGTCCCTAATGATAAAGCATGAATTCGCACCTGAACCAATACGGTTACGCGAATTTAAGTACTCGTAAACTAAATTTACGATGAAATGAGCAATGCACATGAATAGTGTTTTCTTTCCGGAAATGAATAGTATTTGGTGAATAGTAAAATTTTTGAACGCTTCTCAGAATATCAAACTGGCCTAAAAAATGATGAATAGTGATTGGTGAATAGTAACTTTCCAATATGAAAATGAAATTTCGACAGCTGAAAAGGGATCTGAAATTACGAGTTGTGACAGTCTTCCCCTCTAAAAGGAACTTCGTCCCGAAGTTCAGTTTGTGTTGGTTTCTGGAGTAAACTTTGGTGAAAAGATGATAATATTTGAGAAATCCAGCGAACTTTCACGATAGGAATTCGACTTTGCTTCAACCGTTCAACCTCACGGTCCATGATTTCTACTGGTTCTACTACCAGGTTTCGGTTTGTCATTGGGTTGGATTCCTTCCAATGGAATCATAAGTGACTAATCTGAAAGTCATTTCTTGAGATTTGAAAAATGTGAAACATGTTTGTGTAATCCTGCTGTTCTCTAACAAGGCTCAAGTCTGATAGCCACTAGGCCTACTCTGTATGAAATATTAAATGGTCCAGTGTATATCGGGTTTAACTTCCCGAATTTTCTGAATGGTAACATGCCTTTCCTAGGCAGAACTTTTAACGTGAACCTACCATCAACTTGAAATTCTAAGGGTTTACAACTTATCGACTTGTAACTGATTCTTGATTTGAAGGAAATTACTGGTTATTTCTTGAGTGCTTACAGGAATAGTGAGTTTGACTTTTTCCGAGCTCGGTCCGTCAATAGATGGTCAACACTTCTTGAAGTTTACAATGTGATATTAGTAATATATGTTGCTGAACTCTGCCAGAACTCAAATTTGTATGTCAACTGGTTGATTCTAAAATGAATCTTAAATGGTCCAATATACTAGAGGTTTAATCTCTCATGTTACCAAAATTGTATCATGCCTCTCCAAGGCAAAGCTTTCAAGTTAGTTCGTTCTCCCACTTGAATCTAGATGGTTTGCTATTCCGGGATACCCAATCCGCTTGATGTGCGTCATACACCAACCCCACTTTTACCAGTTTCTTGTTGCTTGTAACTGGTTCTTGACTTGTGAAATTTCCTTTGTTGTTCCATACTTTAGTTCTAGACCAGTGAATTTAACTTTCCAATTTCAGTCTGTAAATTGGTAATTGGTACTTCGACTATAGAGTGCCTCAAATGGTGTAGTCTCTACGCTCGTGCGATAACTATCGTTGCAAACGAATCTAATTTATGATAAATGGTTAGTCCAACCATTTCTAGAGTCAATCGCTCACGCTCTTAGCATATCTTTCTTATGTTTGAATTGTCCTTTCGCTTCGACCATTGGCCTGAGGATGGTAGGCGGTGTTTACATCTAAATGGGGTTCCAAATGAAATCTTAAAATGATTGCTAGGAGTCTGAGGTGATTCGATTACCTTTATCAGGAATAATTGAAATGGGTACAATAAATCTTGTGACTAATTCCACAACGTTCTATCTTTCGAACTTGGCGTTATCTGAAGGAGAGAGAATATGGGTAAAAAATTTTGATTCCTTGTGTTTTGTCCCAACGGATGATAAGACATGTGTCTTTCTTACTAAAGTTCGTAATTGATTTATGGTGTCCCTCCTAATTTCCTTCATTACCTATTCCAAGGTTCTCTATTGTCAAGTCACAAAATCCTAATTGCATAAGCGATGTAGTATGGTGATTAGTTTTGGAAATTTGTCTCGCGATTGTGTGGGTTTTGGTTGAATTTTTTTTTTCTTCTGAATAAACGAATTTAGAAAATGAAGCAAATGATTTACTAAGTAATATCTTTCTTGATGATTTAAAATTTAGTAGCTATGAAATGGGAAACTGTTTTCAAAAATGTTATAAATAAGATTGTTTACAAAAGTTTGATGTTTATATACTTCTAATTGTACGACAGTTTTGCTAAATATTGACCAAAAATGGTCGTACTTGTTCAAAATAGGAATTTCAGAAATTATTTTCTACCAGGTATGTGATTTGTATAAACACAATTTTTAAATCAACTTCATTCAAAAGTGAAAGTATTAATAAGGATAAAATGGTAGGATAGATAATGTTTGTATAAATGCATAGATGTCTAACGTCTAGTTCCTGAGGTTGGATAATGCCTATTGGTGCTATTTAGGCAAAACTACAAGTATAGGTATTCAAACTATCTTAAGTCCTGATATGGTTTATCGTTGAAATTGTCATCATGTTGGCAAAATATATGTTCGGGTCTGATCCCTTTCCTTAGTATGAAAGTGAGGTTATCTGGAATTTCTAGAGAACACAACGCCTTAGAGGAATTTACATCAATATCCTTAATTTAAATCAATTATCTTTGGTGAAAACTCGTTGCAGGGAAGTTTGCGTTTAGATGAGGCCATGTTTAAATGAAATGCTTTACAGTCTCAATTAGGTGCTTGGTTTATTTCTATAGTGTTGCTTAACGTACCTTCACAATGTATTCGATCCTGTAGCTCAGTCTCGCTAGTACTTTTGAATGATAAAACTCGACAACTAGGTCAGAGATGGTGATTCGGATGGTATCGTGGTATCTTAGGATTGTTGTTGGATTATGAAATTTCTTAGTCCAGGTTTAGTAGTTCCGTAATCCTTTTATTGCTTTTCTTGTATCGATGAATCCTACTAGTATTTGATAGGGAAAGTCTCTCCTAAAGAAGTCAATGGAAAGTCCAACTTAATGGCTAAGTGAGTGACATGTGGGGTAAGTATCCAGGGGAAAGTTTGTCAGAAAGAGACATTTATAAAAGAGTTTACTTGTTTAAAACGCTTTTACATGAAGATTGTTATTAGCAATACTAAAGAAAATAAGTATTTACTTCATGGCATAATCCTTCCTGAATTATACATAGGTGATCAGGCTATGTATAATTGAGGACTAATGATGCGATACTTGATTTAGTCAAAATAGTATTACTTTTCTCAAAAGTTTTAGATGGTATTCAACGCATTGTTATTAAAAATGGTATCCTGATATTTCCTTTCAAATAACATGAAAATTGTTTCGCATAATAATAGTAAATACTTGGTGTAATGACAGAAAATCACTTTATAGAGTGGTAACAAAATAGCTTATTTTAGAAATTCTGTAAAACAATTTCCCCATAGGGTAGTAAAATAGTTTGAAACAAAATTCGTTGAATGGTGTATTGGATACGTAGGTGAATCTTATGGAATGGTAATAGTCTACTAATCCACTTATTTAAAGAATGTAAATATCCTAGTTCATAACAGGGCAGTGGTTTATGATTATGAAGTGGTCGAGAATATGGTAGTGATATTGAGAGCGTGAAGGATGAACGTGTCGTTAAGGCATCTATAGTCAACTGAAGATGATAGTCTATGTGTCAAAGGATATAGGGCAGAAATTGGTGCCAATGATTTGAAGTATTTGAGAATTTATACTAGGTAAAGCTCGCAGGTTCAAATGCTTAATCCCTCTAGGCATGACTAAAATGTATAAAGAATGGAAATTGTTGTACGGGTGATCTAAGTCAAGTATGTACCACATCGAATGATGTTTAATTTGCCACGAATGAAAGCTAAATGCCTTATGGTCAGGTGAAACTTCTCGACGTCCTTTCATGAAAATGAGGTCTTGTCCCAATGTGACTAAGCTATATCGATCTCTGAAAAGAATATAAATTTTGTTGAGTAATTGTACCTTGATCTTTCAATCCAACGAGCTCATACTAGCGTGAGGGTCTTATAATATGGAATGAGCGAAAAAGTCGTAATTTGAAGTAGTGGTGTTAAGGCATGGTGTATCAATATTGGTAATCTCTGGTAGAGGGCTTTCTTTCGCATCTAAAGTCAAATAGTAAGTAGGTATAGTGGTTGCTTTCTAGATTCGTTCATGAGTTATGTGTGTTCCTTCTTGGAGATATGGTTTCTAAAATTAACAACATTTATTTGAGTGAAACATTGTGAAATTTGGTCATAAATGTATTTTGGAGTGACTTTATTTGATGTTTGTAATGAATATAGTTATGTAAAAGATGTGACTACGAAATATTTTGTATTTTGATAAAAACAATATCTCATATATATATATATATATATATATATATATATATATATATATATATATATATATATGTCTTTGGAAAAAGGGAATTCAAGAAGATTGTTGCTTAAACAGAAATGAGTTTTAATCCAACCAATGAAAATCAATAATTTGTCGTACTTCGTAAAGTTTGCAAGAAATCTTTTTATTTGTACAAAAATTTAATTTGACTTTGACTTACTTGAATTGTTATTATCTCCGAAACACGAAAACTAGGGGAGTCACTTTTATCTTGGTCAACATGACCATTTAATTGTAAAGACACATTCGTCTTTATTAATCTTATGGTCTTACTCGCATCTTCCTAAAGTTCTAATTATATGTCAAATCTACTAATGTGACCACATTGGTCGGTGGGGTGTTGCTAGAGCGACTAATGATGTAATTATCGACTTAGAATGTGGTGTAATCAAACTTGATAATGAAAGGAGAGTTGTGATGAGTTCCATTATGATGATATAATACCGTTCAAAGCATCTTGTTGGTTTATTGTGTTATGGAGGTATGAGTCGATCATATCTAAGATAATATAGAGTCCTTGTGATAGATGCCACCCTTGGGCGATTGGTTGCAATTCTTACTGTGTCTGTGAGGCTTGTGGTATTATTCAGAGTGTATCGTCCAAACACTCGTGGGTAATCTCAAATAATTAGAGATCATCGTCAAACGATGAAGAGCAGTAGGTTGTCAAGCAGTAGAGGCTCTCAAACTCTCACCAACCTCAAACCTATAAGGTGGTGTAACATGTGGTAGATGGTAATGGTATGTCAAATAGTGGTTGCCTCTTAAGCGGCCTGTCATATATGGGTGTAGGGTCTCTGAGATGTGATGGTGATAATAGTGAATGGAATACTACCCTCTTTCGCGCTATCTCGCGACATCTAAGAGGTAAAACTGAAGTACGCACTATGGGACGACCAATAGTGAAATAAGTAGCTGACGGTGGTGGTAGTACCTGAGTAGTAAGCGCCCTACTAGTGAAGGAAAGAAAACATACTATCTTCCTTGCCATAAGCATCCTAATAAGTCCATTAAGATTAAGTCTGAATACACAACCAAACGACAATCTAAGTATGGGCTGAATGATAGGAAAACCCCGTTCCTATAACAAATCAATGGTGCTAATGGTAGTGTAAGTACAACTGGTGGTACAATGGTAGTGGAAGATGACAAGGCATCTTCAATGTCGGAATCCGACGAAAGGGTAACAGGGTGAGTAACTGAAGACATGTCACTTGTGAACCAGGTCAATAAAATGATATATATATGAATATGAGTATAAATAACTCGCACAGGGGATGCATGAAACAACATGTATCATGATTATGCACTTATGATGAAATGATGAGATGCTATGATGATGTGGTTATAGTCTAGGGTCCAAGATACATCCTAGTTCGCTATAATCTTAGCTCTGATACCAATCTGTCACACCCCCAAAATACCTGAATGGCAGCGGAATGGAATACCTGGGGGTGACTGCCATAGCATCACAGTTACAGTTACATTGAACGACCTAAAGTGTCGTTTGGAAAATACGTCGTTTGGTCATTAAAACATTTAGAGTTTACAAAACATAGGTCCCAAAAGGTGTTGCCAATTTAGGTAAAATAAGTTCAAACAAGATCAAACATTTCATAAGTGCAGAAATATAAGGTGAGACGCGTTGACTCCGCGACTCCATGAAGGTCCAAATGTATGCAACATGAGCTACCTTAACAACCTGAAAATACATTGCTAAAACGGTCAACATAAAGTTGGTGAGAAATCATAGGTTTCTAAGTTAAATCGGATGTACATTAGCCATAAGTAAAAAGTAAAGTAATAAGATTTCAGTCATAAAATTTACATTGGCTCTTAAGCTCATGACCCCGAAGCTAGACATAGTTACTTGATCCCAAATGAGTGTTTACCAGACACTCTAATATATTAGACATGAAATGCATCCGTAATTCCGTTGGAGCAACCCAAACACGGATGGAGGAGTCACCCTCAATAGATCTATTCACTCACTCTGGCTCGTACTTTAATTAACGGTCCATGATAATAAAGGGGACTTGTCAAGACGTGGTAATAAGGCAACTTAAGCAATGTAAGGAATTTATACTTTGGCATGTACAAAAATAAGTGATGCAATGTATTCTCCCCCGTGGGATTTGGAATCAAAGTATTGAATTGAAAACGGGGCTATGAAAACTCACCTCGAAATGATGATACTATGAGATGAAATGATAAGGACAACAAGGAACGAAATCAACCGCAACCTATGATGAATGATAATGATCTAATTTAGATCATGAAATGATGTAGAGAATATGCATGCACATGATACCTATATCACTCATAACTTGAAAATACTAGTTATAGTCATAGTAGAATATATTCCATACTTAAGAAAAATAAATCTTAACTAGACTTGTAAAAACTTGTCGTAATATATATATCGTATATATAAATGTTAGTGTTGAATTACTTGCTTTGAAAACCTTGAAGTAACGTCTAATAGTCGTAAAAATAAACTTGTAATCACTAGTACTTCATTAGTTATGAATTTGGCACTTTGGTAGTATTTCTAGAAAATCTAGGATTTAGTACGTAGAAGTAGTATTATTATTATTTCTAGTTAAAAAGCTGTCAAAATATATATAGTTTTGCCGATATTGAAACGTGAATATCTTTGTCGTTATAAGTTTATTTTTCTCGTTCTTTATATCCATGGGTTCATCTTAGTATGTACTAATATATTTTTGATAGCTCGGCTCCTCTAGGTTACGTCTAACGCCTCGGTTTGTCCACCCAAAATCGTCCAACAGCATGAAATTTCCAGAAAATAGTTTTTGTCATTAAACTTGCAAAAATCATATCTCCTTCGTTATAAACCCGTTTTAATCCGTTCTTTCGCCTACGGCTTCGTTTTTGAAATTATTTTCTAAATCTTTGGTTGAAAATCTCCCCAGAGTTCCTGAGTTTTCCAGAATTTCCATTTTGGGACAGTAGGTTTGTAAACATGTTCTAAACTCATTTCTAATGTTCCAAACTAGTTTCTAATCCACCCAAATCACTTCCAATCACTACAAATCTAGTCTATTCCTACCATACACCTTCTTAAGGTGTCATGGGTTCTTAAACAACATCAAACAACTAGATCTAACAAGGGTTTCCATTTCTAGGGTTTCAAATACATAAGTATATATAATGAGTGGTATAAACTAAC
The DNA here is from genome assembly GCA_030686995.1 of Artemisia argyi. Taxonomy (NCBI): domain Eukaryota; kingdom Viridiplantae; phylum Streptophyta; class Magnoliopsida; order Asterales; family Asteraceae; genus Artemisia; species Artemisia argyi. The sequence continues at coordinate 48,268,881 of CM060694.1, forward strand.
ATATGCATGAAATCATGTATAGAAATCACATGATCATAAAGATAACTTGAAGAAATGATGAAAAATAAATTTTGTATACTTACTTTGAATGATTATGAAGCTTGGATGATGAAAACCTAAGGATCCTTGAGTTTATATTGCAAAACCCTAACAAGGATAACTATATAAGCTAGATTTGAGTTTGATCTTGGAAAAATTGATGGTTCTTGCTCCTTCTTGGTTTGGCCGTGGGTTAGGATGAAAAAAAAAGAGAGAAAAGTGAAATTTTGCTTCTAAAATTATGGATGAAAATGTGATAAGTTGGAATAGATATTTTAGCTAGATATTTACTTAGGATGGCAAACTTGTAATTAAATGGTCAAGGTTGGTCAAAGGGGGACAAGAGGAGGGGGCGGCACATGGTTAGTATAGAATTGTGTATGAGAAGTTTGAGGTTAAATGTATATATTATGTGTTTTAGGTTTTAGATATTTTGTTATCGGGTACCGAGTTATCTAAAAATAAATCGTGACGAGTTGAAATAAAATATGACAAAGTTATTCGGGACATAATGAAGTCATAAAAGTTGTGAAAATATATTGGGTACAAGTATTGGGTGTTTGGATAATTATTATTTAGTTTCCACGAAAACCATCGTAATTATATTAAACTTGCGATATAAATTAAATAAATTTCCCAAAATACCGGGTAAATGAATTTTATAATTTTTATAATGTTGTAAGGAGTTTAAAAATATATCGGAACCATCGTGGAGAATTTTAGATATGTTGGTTATATTTATTAATCGCGTGTTAACGTTTAATTAAAATAAATATACGTAAAACGTTAAATATACCAAAAATACTAATATGAATATTCTACGAGTGGTATAGTATGCAAATGCTATTATGATGATATGTAGACTATTTCTAGTCCGTATGAAGTGTCCCTAATGATAAAGCATGAATTCGCACCTGAACCAATACGGTTACGCTAATTTAAGTACCCGTAAACTAAATTTACGATGAAATGAGCAATGCACGTGAATAGTGTTTTCTTTCCGGAAATGAATAGTATTTGGTGAATAGTAAAATTTTTGAACGCTTCTCAGAATATCAAACTGACCTAAAAAATGATGAATAGTGATCGGTGAATAGTAACTTTCCAATATGAAAATGAAATTTCGACAGCTGAAAAGGGATCTAAAATTACGAGTTGTGACAATTTTTAGCAATGCACAGGAGATCCTTTAGTCGCTCAGCAAGTTTTTCCCTAGTTCTATCCTCAGCCTCATCAATGCCTCATCAATTGAACGTGAGCACCTATACCATTTCTAAGAAATTTGGCTTTAGTCTTAGAGGCATCTAGTTCACTAAATTCATCTCTTAGTTTCCTATGGTTTTGCATCATTTGAGCAGATTGAATGGTTTGGCCTTGCGTGTACAACTTATCTTCCAATTTGTTTTTCAACATTTTAAGTTTTGAGAAATCATTTAGAAGTTTAGTTTCTTTATCTTTCTATCCGAGTTTGATTGAATTCAACCCCTTTTGAATTTCCTGTCTTTGTTTGACAGTTTGATCCAATTGTTTTTTTAAAGATACTAACTCCCTTTTCAATGTTTCTTGTTTGGAATTGTTTTCAGATTTGTAAGCACGCATTTGCCATTCCATTTTCTGCTCACGTTCATTAAGCTCAAATTTAGCACGCTGCTTGTTTATGGTCACCTGATCCTTAAGGATGTTAACTCTAGTGATCAAGGAGTCATCAGGGTTGTATATAGTGTGCTCATGCAGCTCAAGTTCTCTAGAATCAACCGACGGTATGTCACTTGGTACAACTGACATTTTATTGTCATTCACATACCGTTCATATGGGATATTATTGGTATTTCCCATATTAGTGGTGTCTGTGTTGTCAATATTCTTGGGTTGTACCGAGTCACATGCCCCTTGTGGATTGGTAGAGTAATTCAGATTAGAATTTAGTGACGTTGGTACCTCAGAGATAGCAGATGTGATGGAAGAGCCAGACTGCTGTGGGGATGATGCAGCTGCAGACAGATTAGCCATGAAGATGGTTTGAGCTATGGGTTCATCATCAACATCTAAATCAAAAGCATCACAGTCTTCAACTTGAAAGATGTTAGGATCATTTAGTGCCATGTCCAGAACAGGTTGATCATCCACATCAGCATCAAACATATTCTTGTCATCACCAGCCAGAAAGAGCAAAACTTCTTCATCTAGAGCAGTTCCATTCTCTTGCGTCTGCATTAGCAACATCTTGTCCTTGAAGTACTCAGAGTTCTGAGGACGCTTTGGGAGAGTGCAATTCCTAGCTATATGGCCCAACCCCCCACAGTTATAACACTTAGACTGCCTAGCTTCTACTTGCAGTGCATTCCCGACTCTATACTGCCCATTTTCTCTACAAGAATTTCTTGGATTGAGGTTTTGTCTTCCTTGTACATTCTGCACTACCACCCTTCCGTCTTCAATGACTGCCTGATTTCTTGGGTTAGACGAAGTCCTGAGTTGGTTATTGGTTGGTGGAAGAACAGCTCTGAACTGTTGGACTAATAAGGAGACTTAATTGGAGAGATTATCAATCGTCATGTCAGTGTGAGAGTACCCAGAGTCGAGGTGGGTGTTTAAGGCAGGTGGTAAGGGAGTTGTGGATTGACCATTAGTTGGAGTAGACCTGGATGAAGGTGGTTGAGATTGATCATTTGAGGGTTGAATGAGTTGTTGAGCATTAGAGACAAAGGCAAGAGACTCATTTGTTGTTGTAGGATTGAGCTTTTCTCGCATTAACCGATCATAAGCTGCATGTTTCTCATGTTGTTGGAGATATGCATAGAGTTGTTCATGATTAGTATGCCTGAGACCTTTGTTAAGTTTAACAGCTGTAACAAACCTATCCCATTCTGGTGCCATGTTATTCATGAATTTTGAGTTGACCTGAATGTTGGGCATTGTCATCTTGATGGCTCTCATGTCATTGACCAGCTTGTGAAATCTGACGTAGTAGTCAGTGATGCTTTCACCTGGATTCATTTTGAAGTGCTCAAATACATCATATAGCTGAGACTCCCTATCTTCTTTGGTTAACTCAGACCTTGCAAGAAGCATCTTCACATTATCCCAAACTGCTTTGGCTTCTGTGTTGAAGTTGATGAGTTTGTAGACATCTTTAGGAAGCCCTTGAATGACAATATTCGATGCTCTGATGTCAGCATCATAGCGTTTCTTTTCTTCATCTGAAACTTCATTGTAGGTGCGAGATCTCTCTGGACCGACTGCCGCAGGTTGGTCATCAGTAGCTGCGATTGTGTCTCTAGTTGTCCCCATTCGAAAAGGTCCTTCATCAATGGATTTCAAGATGTTAACACCGTTTTCCTTTCCTAAGCAGTAGAGGCGAATCCTTTGTGCCCATGATTCATAATCAGTTCTGTCCAACATAGGAGGACGAGTATCCGACCCTGCGGCCTGAATGTCATCAGAGGAAGTACTTGCCATGCTATTGAAAGTGAGTAAGTCCAAATGTCACATTGTAAACTCAAGTGTGTTTCATGTTTTGTTGCAACAAGTCGAATTACAACCGCTCCACAGAACACAAGTCAAGTCGTAAGTTTAGTCTCACAACGTCAAGTTACTATTAAAATAACAAGTCAAGTCGTAAGATTATCCTCACAACGTCAAGTTACTATAGAGATGGTGGTAACAACTCAAGTCGTAACAGTACACAACTTACACTAATGCACCCAAACCAACTCACTAAGAATCCCACAACTCGCTAGATTTGAACAACTCACTAGAGCGTATCAACCCTCTGACAATATCAACACGCTGAACACTAGTCCTAACTCGCTGGCTGACAACTCGCTAAATGGAAGCAAATCGCTGGTAGACAAATCGCTAATCAGACAACCCGCTAACTGCTCAACTCGCTACAACCAACTCGCTAGTTCAAAACCTGACAACTCGCTAACTGCTCAACTCGCTACAACCAATTCGCTAGTACTAAAGCCTGATAACTCGCTAGTAATGAGACAAAAGTGTCACAATCGTAGCGGTTTGTCCGTATGTACCAAAATGACAAAACGCCAACACGCTGGTGTCAACTCGCTGGTACTATACGCTTACTGCACAAATCGCTAACACCAACTCACTATTTCTGACAACTCGCTAGTAATGAGACAAAAGTGTCACTTTCGTAGCGATTTGTCCGTATGTCCCAAAATAGTAAACCGCCAACACTCTATGCCAACTCGCTACAGAAGTTATCAACTCGCTACAATGAAAAATGTCAACTCGCTAACAAGAATAGAGCCACGAATTTCCACCACAGCCCACACAAACGATGAAGTGACTACACCAAAGTCACTAAAAGGTGTCTACACTACTTCTAAGCAAGAAAGTACAAAAGGAATGCCATGAAAAACTCCTAACGAGATCAATAAGGTGAGAAGACTACTAAACCCATTCGAAACCAAGCTAAACACACAAACCAATCAATAAATCTGAGCATACCACGAATCCTAGGATAGAACCATGGCTCTTGATACCAATTGTAGTATACTCTAATATGAGAACATGGATGGTTTAGTGATTAGGTTGATTTAATGTAGAGATTTCAAGTGAGAAGTTAGAGAGATGAAAGAATGAAGTTGGGAGCCTTGAGAGAAAAGATGAAATGTTAGATTCCAAATGAAGGTCCAACCCTTTCCCATGGGTAAAGCGGGCTGACAGTGGGTAAAGACCCGACCCGACTCCACAAATACTAACTAATACTATACTACATACTAACTAATATGATAATTACTACGAGCTACAATATGCTAAACTATACTCGGGGTGACCGAGTCTTCATATGAATAATCGTATTCCTAACAAATAGTAACGTGCAGCTGGTGTTCCCGAGAGTTGTAATGGCCCGGTCACTGCAAAAAAATTTACAACAAAGAAGATTAACTAGATCCCATAGTTAATAAGAAAAGTAATCGTAATAAAAAAAGGTGTGAAATTCGTGCTAAAAATATGCCCATAGCGGATTACCGCAAAACAAACACCTTAAGACATTAAACCACATCCTCCAGGATGGGTAAAAATTTTCACCTCTATAATACAAACAAAGAAGTGAATTTACCAATTTAGCAGGCAAAGAACAACATACCTTTTTAATCAAAGCATACATATTTTTTAAGAGCTATCTCAAATTTGGATCCGATTCCTGAGCTCACCTAATGGTCCCTTGCCTTAGAATCCCCCAAACCTGCATTACAGACATGAAAATTCCATTATTTTCCACATAATAAAATCTCATTAGCGCTCAAGAAATGCAAGACCAACTTGAAGAGCAACTTGCAGCAAGTCACATTGAACATATATTTTTTCAACTAAACGATCGATAATTCTATTGTTTATTTAGTCTACTCGATTATTATCTGTTATAAAGAAGCAATAATGAGATTGTTGAACACCACATCAACCCTTTTATTGCCGATATCCAAGTTTTCCATAAGTAAAATCCATATACGCTATCTAAAAAAAAGACTAATTTTTAAGCAGGAATCTAATATATTAAAGCGGTCACTCTTCCATTTCATAATATATAGGAGCATAATGTTCATACCGTGATGATGCTTTTTGTTCTCACTCGCAACTTCCCCTGGTTTGTGGCGTGTAATGATGACCTCCCTATATCCTAGTTGGTCCATACTTACATTCAGCATACAAATTAACTTTCAGCTTATAACAAATAAACCAAATAATCATAGGCCATAATTTCATTTTATAGTCAAATATGTGTAAGAATTATAAATATCAACAATAAACACATTTAGCGACCTTTTACTAAGAATGAAGTGCAACATCGACTGGATAATGGCTACTCGCACACGCAGGCCATGTGGTCCTTTCTATTTTTCCCCTTTTCTGATTTCTTAAGCCACTTTTCGAGCGTCATAAGCATTGCATCAGGCGACTGAAGTTGAAGCCTCTCTTGCACGATCTGACGATTGATTTGATGAAGATACTGTTGAAAGCAAGAACATGAGGCGGTTGGTTGTTCCTGTAGTGAAATATGACAAAAACGAACCATTGGTAACAAAAGCGGTATGTTACCATTACCTTATTTTTTGTTGCAGGTTGCAATCGTCCTTCCGTATTCCTTGTTCCTTTTGTCAACTTTTGCCTGATAAGGTGCTAAAATATTGAAAGGGGAAAAAATAATTTTAAAATAATAATGAGTGTTAAAATATGATGAGGCGAAAAGTGTACCGCTTTTAAGGGGTTATTTAAGCCCGAATTCGTGATTATTTGATCAATTACTGCCCTAAATCGTTCCTTTTATCATTTTAGGTACTTTTCAGGAGAAATCTGGAAAATGAAGCATTTTGGACGTTTTTGGACCATAAAAGTGAAGAAAACGGCAAAGTCTCAAAATTCTTGCTGGGAACAGTACCTGCCGACGTCAAGACTTTACACATGATAGCGTCAAGCTTGGCAAAAGAGGTGGAAGTGGAAAATACACGTGACAGACCAGAACATTTTTAGTGTAATTGACCTGACGGCGTCACCAAGGCCGTCAAGGTCATTTTGCAAGTGACGGCCCAGAGCTCAATTTCTACATGACAGCGTCAAGACTGGATCTAGGCAATACGACCCTTAATTTGGCGGCGAGTTGAGGCGTCAGAAGCAACAACGTGACGCCGTCAGGATGTATTCTCTATATATATTTTTCCAATTTTTCATTCATTGTGTGTTGAACATTAGGAGAACTTTGGAGACTTAAACCTTAGACGAATTTTCTGTAAAAATAAGGGTTTCAACCCTTGTTCCATCGATGCTTAATTGAAGATAAGTTTTCCAATAATCATACGATATGTCTATGTGTTGTGTGATTCTATCTTATGCTTATCTTTCTTTTAACATGCTATGCTAGGTTTTTATTGTGTTTGCTTAGATGTAGTGAAACCTAGATGTTGATTATTGGTTAATGGTTTGTTTATAATTGTTGTGGATGATTGTATTCGATGTTATGCTTAAGAAAACTGGTAGACTTCCATTGGTAACTTGCTTGAACGTCTTAAGAAACATGATCGGAGGTTTACTACGATTTTTTGTTGTATTTAATGCATAAGTGAATTCTAGCGATCCCATGTTAGGAGCTTTAAGTCGGCTCGACATAGGAGTGAAGTAGGAGCTTATAGAGTTAGGGAATATTGTACACGGCCCTACGACTAGTATTAAGGAATATAACCCGTCATCCATGCAATTGTAACAAGCTAATCAACCGGTAAAAGATATCTAGGGAGTAATGAAATCTAAGTAAACACATATTTTCTCATTATTGTTTCCACCACATAACCACATTAGTTTATTTTCATTTATTTTTATTTTATTTTGATTGCATCTTTAGTTAATTGGGTTAGTTGACTAGCAACTAATTCCGCCCACTCCTTCAAAACCCGAGATTTTACTTGCTTTCATAAAATATAAAAAATACAAAAAGAATCATCCCTCACCTCTAGACCTAGTTTAGTAGGCTTTCTAATCCTAGCGACACTATTCCTGAGTTGAACGATCAATCCCCCGGTACTTGTCACTATACTATACTACAACGATCAGGTACACTGCCTGACGGGGATTGCAAGCTTCTCAAGATCCCTTGAGAGGTAAAACCTATTGCGAGGGCGCAATCCCGCATATCAAGTTTTTGGCGCCGCAGCCCGGGGAATAGTTATTGTCTAGGTTAGAATTTCTTTTTATTATGTCTACTTGCTAGATTCCTTTCTAGTAAGATTTTTATTTTTATTTTTAGGTTTTCTATAGTCTATCTCATTTCTTTGTTCCTTTGTTCGTAACCATTACCATCCGACATCATGGAAGGTGGTAATATCTTTGAACCCATCAACCCACCACAACAAAACCACCCACAAAACCTACCACAAGCAAACCAACCTCCTAGACCCCGAACTTTAGGAGAGTATTCCCGTCCTAGCCACCAAGGCTATCGGAACACCATTGAGCTCACTCAAGGAGCTAATGTGTCTCCCTTGCGATCTGACACCATCCGGTTGGTGCAAAGCGGATGTGCATTCCATGGACTTCCTTCCGAAGATCCTAATCAACATCTCAAGGATTTCCTAAAAATCGTAGATTCCATAGACCTTGATGTTACAACTAGAGAGACGACCCGATTACGTCTATTCCAATTCTCTCTATGTGACCAAGCTAGTCAATGGCTTGAATGTTTACCCGCGGGATCCATCACCTCTTGGGATGATCTCACCTCTCCTTTCCTTGCTCAAATTTTCCCACTGGGGAGAACTACCAAGCTTAGAAATGACATCTTGATGTTCCAACAACGTCAAGGTGAAATTCTCTATGAAGCATGGACTCGTTTCAAGGACTTACTCAAAAAAGTCCCTCATCATGGCATAGATCTTTGGCTCCAAGTCCAAATCTTCTATGACCATATCGATCTCTCCACAAGGCGAACCATTGACCAATCGGCCGGTGGCAAGCTACGTGACCTAAGTGCGGAAGAATCATGGGAACTCATAGAAGATCTTGCTCTCTATGACAACGAAAGTTGGAATGATCCCCGTGATTTGAACAAAACGGTCAAGGCAATATCTTTGCCTTCGAACAATTCTAGCACTCCCGACCGTAGGATCATGGAACTTGAGGACCAAGTCAAGTTTCTCATGAAATCCTACAAAGCTCCTAAGCCTTCAATCCAAGTGAAGAAAATCACTTCTTCATGCGAATTATGTAGTGGTCCCCATGACACTCATGATTGCGTGGAACTCCCCGGACAAGCTTTTACGGATTATGCATCCTCGCGTACCAACAAAGCGAGAGACAAGTGGTACACTTTCAAACCCGATCCAAACCCTTACGATGATCCTACAATCCTTGGAAAAATCACCCGAACCTTAGGTGGAAACAAAACCAAAACATGACCCAAAACAATTCTTCCAATCCACCTAATCGTTACCAACCAAACGGTCCACCCTCTAACCGTACTTTCAACAACAATCCTTCCAATAACTATGGTAGTACCAATAATCTTGAAGGGTTGATGTCCAAGTTTATGGCATCTCAAGAAGCTCGCATAGCTAAGTTTGAAGCCGATTTCAAACAAATGCAAAGTGAGATGACCAATAAAATTGACACATTGTTGAAAGCTCTCAATGACCGAGAAATGGGAGCACTCCCAAGCGACACGGTCAAGAACCCGAAACTAAACGTTAATGCCATATCATCAGTTTCGTCACCTACTTCTTGTCCACAATATTATTCGGTCAAAGCAATGAACACGTGTTTTAAGCAAACCCAAATTCTTCAAAAGGACCAATCGAATAAAACATCCAATATTAAATCGGTCAAAAGCATAATTGAAACACCTCCTACACAAAACCTTGACGATGAATTCAAGGAACTTCGCCTTGAACGTCCGGTTATTGAAGTTTTAGCAAGAGCTCCCTATTACAACGCCCTTTTAGAGAAATATGAGGAGAAACTTAAGTTAGGTAAGAATGGGACCGCCTTCGTTCGGAATAAGTTGCCTAAGAAATTAGATGATCCAGGCATATTTGTTTTACCTTGTAGGATCGGGAACTCTGAAACTTTCGACACACTAGCCGATGTCAAGCCTTAATTTACTTCCTTTGTCCCTTTACACCACTCTTAAGCCAGGAAAATTAGATGACACAGAGGTAACTATAGGTCTTGCGGATGGTAGTGTAGCATATCCGGTAGGGGTAGTGAAGGACGTACTAGTGCATATAGGGAAATTAACTATACTAGCCGATTTCCACGTCCTTGATATGGTAAGTGACACTACATGCCCTTTGTTAATAGGAAGAGGATTCTTAGCAACCGCAAGTGCGATGATCGATTGTAAGGAATCTAGGATAGCGGTAGGAGAAGGAGACACTTGGTCGGTCTATGATGTTAAGAAGCATGCTTATGATACTAATGGGGAACTGACACCTCATTGGGTAGATTTGAATAGGACACCATCTAGATACGGACATTGGGTTAATGGAGACTTTATAGGACCTCAACGCCCTTTTTATTTAGAAGAGGAGTTTATAAATAAAACGCATTCGGTAGAGCAACTCATAGCTAGGGATGAAGAACTAAACCCTTTTGAGGATCCCTTAGTCTTTAGGAAAATGATTGAATTCCTAGGAGTGATGCCTATCAATTTAGGAATGAACAAGTGGGAAAGGGAAGGGGATAAGTGTAAGTGGAATTGGGACAAGCTACCTAAGGAAGATGACGGATCATGGCATATGAAGATGATTCTATATGATCTGGACGGAGAAAAGTTTGAGAAGTCATACCATACCAAGAAAACCGATAGGAAATTGAAACCTAAGTTTGATCCCAAGGATGTCCTCGATGAGGAGCTCACACGTATAGGATAGCCAATGACCTTGATTCTAGCTACAAGACTCGTGAATAAAGAAAAGCGCTTCTTGGGAGGCAACCTATGTTTTGTATGTTTTTATTTGTTTGATTTTTATTTGTTTCCGTATGCGTGCTTTATTTTTATTGTTGGTAAATCATGTTTCAAAGTAAATTGTGAAAATGCTTTATTTTGTTTTTAACTTCGTCTTAATTACATATAAAGGTATTTTGCAAAAGCTAAGTGTAAGGAAAATCAAAATTTGTTTATAAGAACGAAAATGAGCATGATTCACTACAATATTAAATGAGCATGTATATTAGTATTTGTTAGAGTCAAATGCTTGTATCGAGTCATAATGATGTTTTGCAGGATTTTCCAGGAAATAAGGCATAAGTTTTTCCAGAAATTTTCCGGAAACTTAACATAAGATTTTTCCAGGAACATTCTGACGGCGTCATGAGTTACAACCTGACGGCGTCAGGTACTAGAATTCTGAAAAATTTTGCGAAATTTGTTTAAACCGGAGTCTTGAAGTTTTTGTTCATTCTTTAGTTTTATAAACTCCAGGAAATCTACAAACATTCATTCCACAAGCATTATATCTTAATTTGTTTTCTAGGATTTTTAGTATATATAGATTGCCGCTGATTTTACGCAAGGTTTGCCTTGATTGTTTTCTCAGGTTTAACAGGTTATATATGACAAGAGGATGATTTATATTTCTGGAGGGAAGCTTTCAAAGTTCATTTTCTTGGAGGAAGATCTAACCTTGTTGACACACTAACCACACCAAACGAATCAGGGGAGTATTTGTTTTCATTCTTTTACCTGCTTTACTTTTACATCCTTTAATTGAACATTGGTGACAATGTTCATCATAAGTGTAAGGGGAAGGTAAATGATGATACCTTATAGGATACAATTGCACTTGAGTTTGTTTGTTTGATAGTAGGTGTGTAATAAAACTAAGAAAAATACTTGTTAGTGCAATTTTAGCGCCAAATTTAAATTTTTTTACAACATTTAGGAGTGAAGCTTTAGCCTTAACAAGCGTCTCATGGATAGGAGTTGTATGAATAGCACAAAACCGTACCACTCAGAAAAATTTTCCACCCAAATATGTGAGGTTCGCCTTTAAATTTGTTAGGAAAAGCATTCATTATTAGTGCTTATGAGTGTACCGGTAGTATTTAGATTCTAGAACTTGCGTTAGTGATACATACCGAGACCGCTAGTGAGACTACATTCGTGTAGTAGGATTTACGACATGATAAGAGGCATTAGGGCCACCCTTGTGTTTAAACCCGTATCATAATTACTTGACCATTTAAGTCAATTACCTTAACTAACAAAGTCAATTAATTTTTCCCACACCTTAGCGTTGTACTCATTTTTAGTACACGATACCCCTAGTACACCCCTCCGAGCCTATCTTTTCGTTTCTAACTTTAAGCATCTTACTTAAAGGAAGAATTTGTTTACAATCCACCCTAAATGTGCAACCAATTCGCCTTAGCCTTCCATGTATGCACTCATCTTTAGTGCATTATTGTTACATTTTTAAACCCTTAGTTAATTATCTAATTGATTACATGGTTGCTAACTCGAGTCATATCTTGTACATAATGTTTTGTGACGATTGGGACTCATGGGTAAAATACTTGTGTTATGGAGTAATGGGGAAGAACATCATATATTACCCCCATATGTGCGTTAATCTTAAAAAGTACTCCAAGTGTTTTGATTATCTTGATTCGAGTTGTTAGAGTAGTTTATTGTAAAGTATGTAAAAATTCAAGTGTAAGGGGAATGGAAATTCCCTATGATGTATTATTTTGATAGTAGGGCAAGAGTGTATGAAAAAAAAATCGAAAAAATCAAGAAAAAGAAGAAAAAAAATATAGAAAAAGAAAAGAGAAAAACATACGGACTACCATCCCGTTTCATTTTATGTTTGTTTCATAGTTTGTTAGATTTTGATTAGCTTAAATTGAGTCGAGTCTTGGCTTAGCAACGCCATATTGTACATGTAATTAACCAAGATTATTAACTCGCCACCAGTAAATATTGCCTTTATCCAACAAAACCGTGTTATCCATATCCCTACACCTAATGTTATAACCCTTTAAAAGACCTCTTTGATAGTTTATCCTAGGTGCTTACGCCAAGTGGTGGAGGTTTGATCCTTTCCCAAGCCTATGGTAATCTATTTGCTATGACAGGTAGTGAGAGATGTTTTCCATTTCCATATTGTGATATATACTTTATTACACCCGAGAGATGTGAGTATCTAAACACTATTTGTGAGGTGCTAGTGTATGACCTCCGTGCTTGTTTTTGGTTTTTAGTGGAATGATTATTTGTTATAATTACTTTTATATTAGTCTTAAATGACCCCTAACTTGTATTTTGATTAGAATAAAAGCGCATTTGCTTGAGGACAAACAAATCTCAAGTGTAAGGGTATTTGATGAGGCGAAAAGTGTACCGCTTTTAAGGGGTCATTTAAGCCCGAATTCGTGATTATTTGATCAATTACTCCCCTAAATCGTTCCTTTTGTCATTTTAGGTACTTTTGAGGAGAAATCTGGAAAAGGAAGCATTTTGGATGTTTTTGGACCATAAAAGTAAAGAAAACGGCAAAGTCTCAAAATCCTTGTTGGTAACACTACCTGACGACGTCAAGACTTCACACATGACGGCGTCAAGCTTGGCAAAAGAGGTGGAAGTGAAAAATACACGTGACAGACCAGAACATTTTTAGTGTAATTGACCTGACGGCGTCACCAAGGCCGTCAGGGTCATTTTGCAAGTGACGGCCCAGAGCTCAATTTCTACATGACAGCGTCAAGACTGGATCTAGGCAATACGACCCTTAATTTGGCGGTGAGTTGAGGCGTCAGAAGCTACAACGTGACGCCGTCAGGATGTATTCTCTATATATATTTTTCCAATTTTTCATTCATTGTGTGTGGAACATTAGGAGAACTTTAGAGACTTAAACCCTAGACGAATTTTCTGTAAAAATAAGGGTTTCAACCCTTGTTCCATCCATGCTTAATTGAAGATAAGTTTTCCAATAATCATACGATATGTCTATGTGTTGTGTGATTCTATCTTATGCTTGTCTTTCTCTTAACATGATAGGCTAGGTTTTTATTGTGTTTGCTTAGATGTAGTGAAACCTAGATGTTGATTATTGGTTGATGGTTTGTTTATAATTGGTGTGGATGATTGTATTCGATGTTATGCTTAAGAAAACTGGTAGACTTCCATTGGTAACTTGCTTGAACATCTTAAGAAACATGATCGAATGTGTACAACGATTTTTGGTTGTATTTAATGCATAAGTGAATTCTAGTGATCCCATATTAGGAGCTTTAAGTCGGCTAGACATAGGAGTGAAGTAGGAGCTTATAGAGTTAGGGAATATTGTACACGGCCCTACGACTAGTATTAAGGAATATAACCCGTCATCCATGCAATTGTAACAAGCTAATCAACCGGTAAAAGATATCTAGGGAGTAATGAAATCTAAGTAAACACATATTTTCTCATTATTGTTTCCACCACATAACCACATTAGTTTATTTTCATTTATTTTTATTTTATTTTGATTGCATCTTTAGTTAATTGGGTTAGTTGACTAGCAACTAATTCCGCTCACTCCTTCAAAACCCGAGATTTTACTTGCTTTCATAAAATATAAAAAATACAAAAAGAATCATCCCTCACCTCTAGACCTAGTTTAGTAGGCTTTCTAATCCCAGCGACACTATTCCTGAGTTGAACGATCAATCCCCCGGTACTTGTCACTATACTATACTACAACGATCAGGTACACTGCCTGGCGGGGATTGCAAGCTTCTCAAGATCCCTTGATAGGTAAAACCTGTTGCGAGGGCGCAATCCCGCGTATCAAAATATATAGTGACAAAAGTACAATGTGATATTGAAAAAATGACAGAACATTATTCACCTTGAGTTTCAATGTCTATCGATCCCATATTTATATTTTCTTAAAGCAGGAAAACCATCCTACAATTATAAAATCGTAGCGGTTTATTAAGTGTTGAACATACATGAACATATATGCCAATATTTTATGATATAAGTTAAACAAGAACTTATGAGAAAGCGACATTTACAATCCATCTACAAAACCAAAATCAGAACCACAAATTCATACATTCCACAATCAAACCCTAAAAACCCAAAATTCCATCTAAAAATCCTAAACCCCAAAATTAACCAATGAATAACACAATTCAATCACATAATCACATCCAATTTCAATCCAAAACACAATTAACCATAAATCACATCAAAATCAAAGCTAACTGAATCCAAATTCATTCAAATTAATCATTTTAATCGAAACCCTAAATCTCAGGAACCATTTCGGGAAAATCCCTAAGTTAACACGGAACCCTAATTCTCATGAACCACATATAACAAATATAAAAAAAATCCCAAAGTAAAATAAAATAAAAAATTTAAAAAAGAACCCTAATTCGATTCAATCGGAAGAAAAAATAAAAAGAACAATGACTTTATACCAAATAAATTAAGAAGATACCTTCGATGATGATGCCGATTCCGGTGAGGTTTTTCGGTGGATTAGATAACCAGATCTGTGTTTTTTGGACTCCCAATCAAAAATTAGAATCTGCGTTTGTGTGTGTTTCTGTGTGTCTGTGCGTGTGTTTTGTGGGTCTGTGTGTTTTGAAGAAAGTGGGAGAGAGTTCTGGAAAGGGGGATATAGAGCCGGTTGTACACTTAATAGCAGATCTGGGCTTACATAAAAAAAATCGGCCAGGCCCAACATTTGTGCTACACTGTTCCTAAGCAGACAACTGTTCCTAAGAGTACGACTTTTATACTTTAATTATAATCTTCTGTTGGGATATGAAGATCAAAGTACTGCTGGAAAGATCAAAGTATTTCTATGTCAAAGTACTGCTCAAAGTCAACGTGCTGTTCAAAGTCAAAGTACTGCTCGTGGTTGAAGATTATGCAAAGTACTTCTAATAACAAGGACTTATGTGCAATATTGTTTAAAGGATTATTATGTAATATTATATGAATATTCTAGAATTAGTTAGGGATAATTACTTGTCGTTCAAGTAAATATTATAAACCGACTTAAGGTTTTCCTTATGCCTATAAAAGGAGCCTTAGGATGGTATTAGACGTATGAGTTTTAGAGTTTCACATTATGATTTCTAGAAAACGATTTTAGAGAAGTTAGGGATTGAAAACACGTAAATTATACATGTTTTTAGGTGTGTTTATGCATCATTATTGGCCATATTTGTACGTATACTTAATCATGGAAAAGTGTTTGTACAAGCAAATGTAGCCAAAAACAGGAAAAAGTGATGAAAAGATGAAGAAATGAAGTAAAGGTGCATAATTGGAGATTTTCGAGAAGGAAACGAGTGAAGAATCACACAAAATTTGATAGATTCAAGATTTCTATGTTTATATGTCAAGATAATATCAAGTTCTATAAAAGGAATTAGCACCAAAGTGGAAGAGAATGCATGCGACAAAGAACGATAAAGAAAAAGACAAAAGTTGGTTACAAGTTCAATCCAACCGATCGGTTGGAGCCCGTAACCGAATCGGTTGGAATGAACCTGAAGAACCAACCGATCGGTTGGAGCAAATACCGATCGGTTGGATGGTGGTTGTTTTTACAAGATTGCATTTATTGACGTTTTTACTCCTCATTATCATAGATGGCTGATCATTTCTCACTAATAACTTCTTAGGGGACGTGTTTACTTGAGAATTAAGTGATTGGAGGCTATATAATGACATCTAGGCTTGCAATCAAAGTGTACCACAAAATCTTAAGTAATAACTTACACCAAGTTATTACTAACTTAATATTTATCACCCGAAAGGTTGCTACAGCAGTAAAAACGTCCCGGAAACTTTGAGTTAGAGTCTCAATAGTTTGGTTAAGTGTGTGGAGTTTTTTATTGTATTTGGTAGTCGATTGGAGGCGTGTGGTTGCTATAGTTCCACGGTTTTAGTTCTTGTAATTCTCAAGCTAGGTACATCTTGTTTCTTACAATGAATTCTTGTTACTTTAAATATAATGAATGTTTTGTTTACTACTTGTGTTTTAATATAATTGATATGGAGTGATTTGGTATATACTTGTGTGAATGATGTAGTTAGTCATGGAGTATTCTTTATTTTAAAAAGGTGATGCATAAAAACTCTTCTTAATTTATGAGTTTGTTGGGATAATATCTAATATTGCTTAATTTGTTGATAAAAACATCTTTGAGGAATATTGGCCGAACGGGTTTTCTAAATGTTTTTATTCCAAAAAGTTAGTGCACGAATTAGTATGGGATATGGTGTGTGACGAGCATCATGTTTACTCTTTAAAATGGATTTGAGAAGATTTCATCACGAAATTAGGCCGAAAGGATTCGTAGGAATTCATAAGTAAAGAATTGCTTTTAAACAACATTGTGTTAATGGAATTATTATTCTAGTTGTCTTAGGCCGAAAGGAAGTAACTAGATGATTGAATTCTAGTGATGGTTTAACATGATAAACACCATTGATTGTTAGTCATTCATATAAAAGTTGTGCATCATAACAAGTTTACACCAAGCTTAGCATGAATACTCCAATTGATTGATTGTGGCATTTCACACAAGTATATGTTTTAGTTTTATTGTTTCTTGAATATTTGAATTTTCGATAATAAAGGATTGACAACCCTTTTATACAAACTAGTTTTCTAATACTTTGATCTATAAATCCCTTGGGACGATCTCAACTTACCCACCTTTACTAAAACGGACGAGTATACATGCTCGTATGTGTTAAATAGTTCTCGGTAATCGTGTTTATAAATTTTAAAACTTGTACACACCGTGAGACGCATCAAGTTTTTGGCGCCATTTAATTAGATTTCTTAGTTTTTAGTTTATTTTTCATAAAATTCGATTTGGTAAAGTTAAAAAAAAAAAGTTTAAAAATTTTTGATTGTTCAATCCAACCGAACGGTTGGATGAATCGGTAATTTTTTTTTTTTTTTTTTTTTTAGTTTTGTTTTTTATTTTATGATTTATTGTTTTTAATTATTAGTTATTTAATGTTAGTTAATTTGGTTATGATTAGTTTTAATGTTTTTAGTTAATTTTCAGTTATTAAAAGTTTTAATTAAGTTTTATGATTAGTAATTAATGTTTTTATAAGTAGTTAATTAAGTTTATGAGATTAATTAATTGAGTTTATGTCATTAAAGTTAAGATAATGAAAAGTTTTTATAATTAATTTTTCTTTTATGTTTTTAATTAATTGAGATTTTATAATATAATAAATATAGTTTAAGTTTAATTGAGTCATTAGTATAAAAGTTAATTTTTAATTTTAATTTTAAATTTTAAGTTTTAAAAAAAAAATTGTTTCAGGTTCAAAGAAACCGATCGGTTACAACCCGTAACCGATCCGGTTGCTTTTAGTGTTTGATCCAACCTATCGGTTGGAGTAGAAACCGAACGGTTTCTCGCCTCGGATTTAATTTTTTGAAATTTTTATTTTGAGTTATTTTTGAGTTTTTATAGCTTTAGCTTGTTAATTTATTAGGAATTGTTTCATTTTAAGTTTATTTTGATTATAACTAACCCCAATGCTAATGATTTGGTTGTTTTGTTGATGGTTATGATATAGTTAGTAATTTGCTTTAGTGTAATGGAGAGTTTAAGTCAAATTTTGGAGTACTTAAGGAACTTGGAGGATATGTTCAAAGATTCGGGTGATTCTTTGGAGAAATTGAAAAGCATGTTGGAGAAAGCGAAAAAGGATTTGGAAAATGGAGAAGTAGTTGGGGAGAACGATGTTTGTTTGCCTAAGGAACTTAAACACCATTGATTGTTAGTCATTCATGTAAAAGTTGTGCATCATAACAAGTTTACACCAAGCTTAGCATGAATACTCCAATTGACTGATTGTGGCATTTCACACAAGTATATGTTTTAGTTTTATTGTTTCTTGAATATTTGAATTTTCGATAATAAAGGATAGACAACCCTTTTATACAAACTAGTTTTCTAATACTTTGATCTATAAATCCCTTGGGACGATCTCGACTTACCCACCTTTACTAAAACGGACGAGTATACTTGCTCGTATGTGTTAAATAGTTATCGGTAATCGTGTTTATAAATTTTAAAACTTGTACACACCGTGAGATACATCAGGGATTGTTAGTGAATCTGTATTTAGAGAAGCAGGTTCAAGAGTTGGTTTTTATAAAAAACAAAGTTCTTCTTAGCTTTATGTTAGTAGATTCCGCATACTTTATAAAGTAATATCAGTGTTTCAATATTAATTATTTTGAGTTATTCAAGATTGTTAAAACCTTACAAGCTACAAAGTAGTTTGGTCAGAGTATATCTATCCAACAAATGTTTATATATTCCGCTGTGCATTCTTGTTCATTATTATTGTGTAATCCCTAGATGAGGTCTAAACAACCTCGAGCTAACTGATCCAACCATGCCTGCCTTGGAAGATATTATGATGAATTGGAAAAAGAAGGCATTTTCTCAGATTCCAATGAAGACCTTGATTTCACAAATTTGGAAGATAATCTTGAAGTTTCACCAACTCCTACCCTAAGAATTCATAAAGATCATCCTGTTAGTAAAATCATTGGACCTTCTACTTCAGGAGTGCTCGCAAGAACTAAAGCTAAGAACATGTCTCAACAACATACTTCTTTACATAGCTTTGTCTACAAGCAGGACAGGGTGAATCACAAGGATCAGCAATTGTGCTTATTTGCTTGCTTTCTGTCTCAAGAAGAACCTAAGACAGTAAAACAAGCATTAGCCAAGGAGAGTTGGGTTGAAGCCATGCAAGAGGAACTCTTACAATTTAAACTTCAAGAAGTATGGGTATTATGTGATTTACCTGATTGTAAGAGACTAATTGGAACAAAATGGGTCTTCAGAGTTAAAATAGATGAAAGAGGGAATGTTATCAAGAACAAAGCAAGGTTAGTAGCTCAAGGATATAGACAAGAAGAAGGAGTAGACTATGATTAAGTATTTGCTCCTGTGGCAAGGATTGAAGCCATAAGACTGTTTTTGACTTTTGCATCATATATGGGCTTTCCTGTATATCAGATGGATGTTAAAAGTGTTTTTCTATATGGCACTATCACAGAGGAAGTGTATCTTAAACAACCTCCTGGTTTTGAAGATCATGCTCATCTAAACAAAGTCTACAAGGTTATTAAGGCTCTGTATGGCCTTCATCAAGCTCCTAGAGCATGGTATGAAAGACTCTCCACTTTTCTATTACAACATGGTTACAGGAGAGGTGCTATTGACAAGACCTTGTTTATCAAAAGAGATAAAAAGGATATCATTATTGTCCAAGTTTATGTGGATGATATTATTTTTGGAGCTACTAAGCAGTCTATTGTGAAGGAATTTGAAGATCTTATGCAAAAAGAATTTCAAATGAGCTCAATGGGTGATTAACATTCTTTTTGGGGCTTCAAGTGCAACAATCAAGTAGTGGAATTTTTATAAGACAAGATAAGTATGTTGCAGACATTCTTAAGAGATTCAACTTTACTACTGTCAAGCCATCATCTACACCTGTTGATGCTAACAAACCTTTGGGAAAATATGAAGATGGAGAAGATGTTGATGTCAAACTATACAGGTTTATGATTGGATGTCTAATGTACTTAACTTCATCTAGACCTGACATTACTTTTGCTGTTTGTTTATGTGCAAGACATCAAGTTCAATCCAAGGTTTCACATTTGAATGTTGTCAAGACAATCTTTAGGTACCTTAGGCAACAACCTAAGCTAGGATTGTGGTATCCTAGGGAGTCCCCTTTTCATCTAAAAGCTTTCTCAGACAGTGACTATGCTGGTGATAACTATGACAGAAGATCAACCACTGGAAGATGCCAATATCTTGGAAATAGATTAGTGTCTTGGCAATGCAAAAAGCAAACAATTGCAGCAACTTATTCTACATAATCAGAATATGTAACTGCTGCAAGTTGTTGTGCACAAGTACTTTGGTTGCAAAATCAGCTTTTGGATTATGGATTCAACTTCAAGAACACTCCTATCAACATTGATAATGAGAGTACCATTTGTATTGTGAAGAATCCAGTTTATCACTCCAAGACAAAGCACATTCAGATTAGGCATCATTTTATCAGAGATTGCTATGAGCACAGGCTCATAAATGTGATTAAAGTCCATACAGATGATAATGTAGCAGATTTACTTACAAAGGGCTTTGATGTTTCAAGATTTACTTTCATAGTAGTGAGTATTGGTATGATAAATAATTAAGCTATTTTTGAGGGGAGGCATTAATAGTTAGTCATTATTTGAGGGGAGGCTACATGTATCATTCAAAAGAAAAAGACATTTTATTCATTATTATTCCAAGGGATTACATTCATCATTCCAGAAACACAGACATAACCAAGACAAAGCTACACAACCAAGACAAAGAGTGAACTACTCCAAACAACCTACCCAACCTACACTCTACACACCCTACTCCATTGGCCTTTTTCCTTTTCCTTGATAGCTCTGCTTTCCCTTCTGAACAGTCTTTCTTTTGTCATCAAAAGATGCCTGTTTCCTTGGGCAAGCCAGGCCAAGTACTTGCTTTTGGAGGTCTCTCTGGTCTTGCAGGTTTCTTTTGAGCAGGACACTTCATGTTCTTTATGGCTGACTCAAGAGCCTGTGTCAAGGCTTGTGGGAGTTCACTTGATAAAGAAGGAGCTGGAGCAGGGACATATACTTTCTTGTTAGGTTTATGGTGGGTTGAGCTTGCTACATTAGGAGGAAAGTAACCACTCCATCCTGCATCAGAATCAAAGTCAGAATCAGAGTAATAACTGATTTCTGAATCAGTGGAGTCATCAGAAGATATGTAAATCATTGGAAAGTAGCTCATGTTGTTGATTAGGGTTTTTGTGATGTGAGTTACAAGTGTTGATGAAGAGAAGTGTTAATTGCAAGTTCTTTTTATAGGCAAGAAAGTCTCAAGGGATATTAATGATGATCATTCAATTCTACTTGCCTTGGTAGCTTTGGGGAATTAATTTGTAAAGTATTAATTATCTCGGGTTGACTTTCAACATATATATTGGTCAAACAGTCAACGCTAATAGATATTTTGATGGGAAAGTACTTTGCCAAAGTACTGCTCTGTTCACAGATGAAAGTACTGCTCCATGTTATATGAAAAGTACTGCTTGGTGTTTTGAAGGATGTGCTGACGTGTCAGGATACTGTTCCAACAGTCAAAAATACGGGTAACAAACTTTCGAAAGATATGGGGAAGATAACTTCCAAAAATAACGGTAAAGTAATTAATTAACCATGATTCTTTGTATATTATCCCTCTTTACACATATCTTTTTCATCTTTACAAACTCGTATTCGTTCATCAATCCTACCAAATTCATCTTCGTTCATCATTCAATCACACTTACAATGGCAAACCGTCCAACCATCACCAAACACAATATGATTGCTAACCTGGAGAAAACACAAAAGAACATTGATTTTCATGGAATAATTGACTTTCTCACTGGCTCATCCATCAATTACTCACTTTTAGTGAATCCAGAGGTTATTGGCCCTTGGATACAAGAGTTTTGGGCTACGGCTAGGGCTGAACTAGAAGATGGAGAGGATATTATTCATGCCACAGTTGTAGGAAGAGCAATTAGTATTACAGAAGCAACCATAAGAGAGATCTTGCTGTTTGATGATGAGGGAGGCACTGTTTTGTTTGACAAGCAAGATGTTTGGGATGCACTTAGGGATATTGGGTATGAAGGAGCTTTGAACAAGCTTACTTTTCAGAAAGCATTGGTAAGTCCTCATTGGAAATATCTAATTCATGTTTTGCTTCATTGCTTGAGTCTCAAAAGATCAATTTGGACATGCCATAGCTTCTGCCTTAGTTGGCCTAGTTACTAATCATCCATTCAACTTTTATTATATGATTCTTGATGGTATGATTGCACACATTAAGGCTGGTTCACCATTCTTGATGTACCCAAGATTTGTTCAACTTTTCTTAGAAACACCACTTGAAGGGACACCAAAACCTCAGGATTATATACCTAGTGTTATGCTTCCACCTAAGGTGTTTACATTTATGTCTCACAAGGGTGTTAAGTTTTCGGGTAACAATACACCTTTGAATGCTTATATGTTGGAAGTAGCACAAGCTGTTAGGGATGAGGTTGCTGAAGCTAGTGGTTCTGCTCATTCTGAAAATATTGAACAATCTGAGAAATCTGACAATTCTGCATCAGTACATACTCATACACCACCTCTTGCTTCACCACAGCCTGTTGATTCAAGTGAAAGAACTGTCTCAGTACCTGTTTCAAAGGAAAAGTTTGTTTCTGCATAAAGTACTTCTTCACATTCTGTTTCAAAGGAAGGTGCTTCTCTGCAAGGAACTGCTTCAAAGCATACTCCAGTACTTTCTCCCAATGATTATACTTCCACAGGTGGGTTTCAAAGTACTAATGTTCAAAATACTAATGTTCAAAGTACTCACATTCAAAGTACTAATGTTCAAAGTACTGGTATGCAAAGTACTGGTGTTCAAGGTACTGCTGCAATGAATATTGGTGAAATTGGAACTTCTACAGCTGGACTTTCTAAAAAAGCATTTGAAGATGAAGCTGGTCCTTCTAATCCAATTCAGCAAGAAGAAGTCAAGGAGCATACAGCTAGTGATGATGAGACAATAGCTCAGATAATGCTCAATTTGGATAGACCAACAGGTATACATATATCTGAGCCTGCACAGCAAGTCTCTGAATCTTCTTCTGAACCTGAAGCATTAGATCGAAAAGACAAAGGAAAAGGGATCATGAAGGAAACGAAGAAGAAAAAGAAGAAGTTTACTCTTGCACAGCTGAGAGAAATTGAGATTGCTAAGAATGAAGAGATTGCTAGACAGAAGCTGTTTATGATGCAGAGTACTTAGAAGAGACAAGAAAGTCAGTTGATGTAACAAGAAGACCAATGACTATTGCTCAAGAAATAAATTGGATGATAAGTTTCTTGAAAGGAAGAGGATAAAAGAATTTACAAAGGCTAAGATATCCAGATGTGAAAACACTATGGGATAGTGTTCAGGAATCTATTAAGAGAGAGCTGGATAGTTTTGGGCCTATGGATGCTGAAAAAGAAAATAAGCTAGAAGATATAATGAAAGAACAAGCTGAGAAAAGAAAGTTAAAAAGGAAGAAAGCTATTCAGGATGATCCATTGTCAAAGAAGCTTAAAATGATAAGATCAGATACAATTGATGAAATGAAGAATTATTTCAAAGTTGTTGATTTTGAAAACAAGAAAACAGAAGACTCTGGAACAAAGTCTAAGATTATCTCATTCTCTGTGGTTGAATCAACTGAAGGAAATTATCTCATGTTCAACAGAGAGGATGAAAGCTTCACTGTGTTTAATATGATATGGGATGTTTTGCACATGATAGATAGAGAAGATCTATACAATTTGTATTTACAAGTGCAGACTTACTATGAGAATATTGAAGCAACAGGAGTGGGATTAATCTTACTTGGAGATTTGATTACCATCTGGGAAACTGAAGAAACAAGTAATGATACTCTGTGGTATGATCAAGAAAACTGGGAGATAACAAGATGGAGATTTTTTGAGACATCAGGGGTTCATTCACTTGAGATGGAAGATGGTACCATGATTCATATATCAGCTGAAAGAAGATATCCTTTGATAAGAGAACTTATGCTCAGGATGTTGGATCATGGAATGGAGGTTGAGAATGAAACAGAAGTAGCACTCATGGTGATAAAGCTATTCATAAGATAGACTACATCAGAAGAATAATATTGCATAAGTGCTGGTATGATCTTAATTATATAAATCTTTTAAATAAAAAGTACTTTTCTCAAAGTACTGCAAGACAAACAGTACTTTATCAAAGTACTGCTTGCTGCATAAAACCAGTAAAAGCTTTTTGTATAATAAAATAAAAGTTTTTGAAGCAAAAGATGATATCAATAAAAGGATTTGAAGAGTAATACATGGTGTTAGTACTTGTACTACACGACAAATGGTAATCAACTCACCATGTCTAACAGACAAGAAAGAGTTTGACTCATCATGAGGGTACGGCTCTGATGTGATAATCAAATCCGTTTTTAGTTGACAATTTACTAAAAATTGTATGGTGTTTAACTCACCATATCTGTAAAAGTGAAGAGTTGACTAGTCCACAAGAAAATGGCTTGTGGTAAAGGCTGTGGAAAATCTATTTTTGGTAATTAGTTCACCATGGTTGAAATTAAAGAACTAACAAGTCCAAAAGCAAACGGCTATTGGTAAAGACTAATCAAATCCGTTGATAGCTGATGATTTGCTAAAAATCATATGGTTATCAATGTACCATGGTTGTTCTAACCTAAACATTGGCTACTCCAGAGTTAATGGCTTTGGTAAAGAGACATCAAAATCCATTAAAATTCAATGATTCACCTCTCACAGAAGTTTACACATCTGGAAGTGATGAGAATAGTATGAAACTTTAAAAGATTTGATGTACACTTTGTCAAAATTTTGCTGAGTTGCTGTGAAGATATCATCTGAAGTTGATAAAGAAGAGCACTTTGACATACAAGACAGAAAAGAGATAAAGATACAATCTTCATTGATGATAAAGATATTGAAGATCAAAGAAACTTGAAATCAAGCAAGTGGAGTTCAAGTTAGGGGAGGATTGTTGGGATATGAAGATCAAAGTACTGCTCAAAGTCAACGTGTTGTTCAAAGTCAAAGTACTGCTCGTGGTTGAAGATTATGCAAAGTACTTCTAATAACAAGGACTTATGTGCAATATTGTTTAAAGGATTATTATGTAATATTATATGAATATTCTAGAATTAGTTAGGGATAATTACTTGTCGTTCAAGTAAATATTGTAAACCGACTTAAGGTTTTCCTTATGCCTATAAAAGGAGCCTTAGGATGGTATTAGACGTGTGAGTTTTAGAGTTTCACATTACGATTTCTAGAAAACGATTTTAGAGAAGTTAGGGATTGTTAGTGAATCTGTATTTAGAGAAGCAGGTTCAAGAGTTGGGTTTTATAAAAACAAAGTTTTTCTTAGATTTGTGTTAGTAGATTCCGCATACTTTACAAAGTAATATCAGTGTTTCAATATTAATTATTTTAAGTTATTCAAGGTTGTTAAAACCTTACAAGCTACAAAGTAGTTTGGTCAGAGTATATCGATCCAACATCTTCTATAGAGGCTTGACCCTAACAGCTAAACGATCTATCTTCTATTCTTCTCTAATCTCTACTAAAACTTTACATCCTCCATTGCCATTTATCCACAGTGCAACTTTAATCGCTTCAAGCTTTCATTTTTACGATCGCTTCAAGCTTTCATTTTTACGGTAAGTTTACGTAATTCTCATCTTTATAGTATATAGATAATATACTTGTAGTTCTTCATGTTTTAGTTTCCACTTTCCGGTATATGTCTTTCTAGTATATAAAGTTTAGAGAAAATTGCAAAAATCGTCCTTGTGGTTTACCAAATTGCACGTTTCGTCCTTACAGTTCATTAATTACAAAAATGGTACCATGACTGCACTGTTTCTTGCACTTTTGGTCCTTTGACTTAACTGGCGTTAAAGGGACTCCGTTAGCAGTTACACTTTAGCCCCTTTTGGTTAACCACCATTGCAGCACCCATCCTTTAATATATAATTTAACTTTTTTTCGAATTTTTTGAAAAAAAAATCACCTAGTTTTTTTTGGAAATTTTTTTTAACAAAAAGAAATTTTAAAATTTTTCAAAAAAGTATTTGCGGCCCATTGAAAAAAAAATTTAGAAAATTTTTTTTGAAAATTTTTTTTACAAAAGGAATTTTCAAATCTTTTCAAAAATTATTTGCGGCACATTGAAAAAAAAAATTGGAAATATTTTTAAAATTTTTTTGGAAATTTTTTTTTACAAAAAGCATTTTCAAATTTTTTTCAAAAAGGTATTTGTGGCACATTAAAAAAAATTTGGAAATTTTTTTTTACAAAAAGAATTTTCAAATTTTTTCAAAAAAGTATTTGCGGCACATTGAATTTTTTTTTTTGGAAAATTTTATTTTTGAAATTTTTTTTGGAATTTTTTTTTACAAAAAGAATTTTCAAATTTTTTCAAAAAAGTATTTGCGGCATATTGAAAAAAAAATTTTGGATATATTTTTTTTGAAAATTTTTTTTGGAAATTTTTTTTACAAAAAGAATTTTCAAAGTTTTTAAAAAAAGTATTTGCGGCACATTGAATTTTTTTTTAATTTTTTTTTTTAATTTTTTTGGAAAATATTTTTTCTTAAAAAAAATTCGAAAAAAAGGAGGATTTTTTTTTTTTTTTTTTTTTTTTTTTTTTCAAAAAATTCGAAAAAAAGTTAAATTATAGGTTAAAGGATGGGTGCTACAATGGTGGTTAACCAAAATGGGCTAAAGTGTAACTACTAACAGAGTTCCTTTAACGCCGGTTAAGTCAAAGGACAAAAAGTGCAGTCAATGTACCATTTTTGTAATTAATGAACAGTAAGGACGAAACGTGCAATTTGGCTAAACAACAAGAACGATTTTTGAAATTTTCTCTAAAGTTTACATATTTAGTTATTTACGCATTAAACATTGTTCTAGCCTTCTAGGTGTTTGAAGTCAAGAAGTTTTCATGGCATGTGATATTGTGATGGAGTGTGATGTTGGCGTTGACTAATATGCAAGGAAACATGGAGCTATGGAAGTTAAAAGAAGGCTATTTAAGACGTTGTAGTTTTTTGTTCAACATTTGTGTTGCGGTCTAAAATATTTTTGGGTTATTATCTTTTAATTTTTTGGTTTTATACTTTGGATTTTTATTGTTATATTTTTATTGTTGAATTTTTATTTAGACTTTATTAATTGAGATTATTATATTGTGTGGCTTGAAAATGCAAATTTGCTTGAACTTGACAGGTAAAGAAAAAAATAGTTATTGGGCCAAATTGACACAAGTTGGGCCCAAGCCCAAGTAAAAACGGTTAATCGAAGAAACCGGAAAACCAAACCGAAAATCGATTAAAACTGGAAAAACCGAACCGAGAAAAAACCGAACGGGTTCGATTTTGATTTTTCAAAATATCAAACATTCGGTTTCGGTTTTTTCAAAAACTGACCCAAACCGAATCGTGCACGCCGGGTAAAATGAAATAGGATAAATTCGTAATTGCACGCTTCTCTACTTTCAAATTTCAACTTATAACAAGTAATATCACTATTTGTAGTCAACATGCACCGGTACATAATTCCTCACTTTAATAGTACTATAAAATGTCATTTCATATAATATAAAAAAAGAAGTTGTTATATATTTTGCATATTATACGTTGATTCTTGAAAAGATCAATATAGATCATCCTCACTTTCTGTTCCTAGATTTGCTTACACATGTTATAACCAACCCAACAAAAAAAAAAACAACCTTAGTATCATTTCAAACAACATATGGATGAACAAGAAGATGTTATGACAAAGACAAAAACATGTGTGGAACAAAGTCAACGGCTTGTGTTTGCTGTTAATGGTGAACGCTTTGAGTTGTCTAACGTTGACCCTTCAACTACTTTGCTTCAGTTTTTGAGGTTGCAAACAAGTTTCAAAAGTGTTAAGCTGTTAGTTTTAACGGATAATAAATTAATATATCATGACCGGACTCGAACTCGAGACTTCGGGATTGCACACTTTACGTATGAGTTTCAATTAATTAATAATTATTGTTTTAGTGACGAATAATTATTAAATTCACGAAATGAGCATTTAACGGTACCTAACGACCGTTAGACGAAAGATGAAGGACTAGATTTGGAAAAGAGTGAAAGTAAGGTTCGGGTTGGGCTTTTGTAGCCCATGGCCGGCCACCCCACTTCCCCTTAGGGTTTGGGATAGCTTTTGCTCCAAGTTTATTGAATGCTATATAATGAGACCTCCTCTCATTCATTCATTCATCCCTTGGTTCACTTGCAAACCAAATCTCCTTCTCTTTCTCCTCTTGAGTTAGAAATCGAACTACACCCTTATAGGGTTCCTACTAGATTTCTAAGCTCAAATCATTCTTGTTTAGTTGATCAACTACACCCTTATAGGGTTCCTACGCGATCTTCTAAACATTATGTTTGGATTGCTTGTGAATTAAGAACCTAGCTTTTCTTATTGAAACGCTTCTAATACGTGTGTTCAAGAACGAAGTGTTGGCATACTTTTGCTAACAAGGTGATTTGCCCTATTCGACTAACCCTAGTCGATCCACCATTAAACCCAATTAGGGTTTATAGTTCTTGTTCAATTGATTTCTTGTTCTTGCTAGAAATCACAAAGAGGTACGTATCCATTTATATTCGGTTAATTTATTATTTGTATTTGATCTATTCCGCTGCGTACTCTTTGATGTTTATGTGTTTATAGTTATTCATATATTCCAACAGTGGCATCAAGAGCCGTTAATACATTATAATGAATTACCGAAACACATAAAAATTAAATCGTTTGATTAATCACATGCTTGGTGTTCTTATGTTTTTATATTTTTCATAAACCCTAAATTTATTTATTTTTTATAAATGTCAAATTTTTTATTTAAAAGAAATTAGGGTTTGATGAATTATGTGATAAAAACTTGTAGAAACCCTAGGTTGCATGTAATTTATGTCTATATAAATGGATATTGGTTATATGCCGTTTGGTTGCGTTCCTTGATTGACATGATTATTTGTTATAATATGTGCAATATGGGCATCCTTGACAAACCATGCATGTGTTGTCTTGGATTATGATGATTTGGTTTTAAGATTTCATGCTTATTATGCGATTCTTTTATAATTGATAAATTGTTTAGTAAATATTATGTATAAAGATTACTAAAATTTGATTAATTATAATATTAGGGAAGACCCTATTAATCGTGTATTAAATCAATAGTGTGTTTTAATATTGATTTTAATTTGCATGACCATTATTGTTGTTGTTTGTTTATTTTATTTTATTACTTTTGTTTTATATGTTTTTAACATGATAGTAACAAAGGGTAATTTCAATAAATAAAATATTAAACGGACTTAATAATGGTGAAATCTTGTTTGAGCTTACTTAATAAATCTTGGACTTTTGGTTGATTGATCGCGACTGTATTAAATGGTTGAAAGGTGGAACTAATTATGACAAACTATTAAAGTGGGTATAAGGATGGCTACGCATTAAATTGCGGCCTTAGTGAGCCTCCATTCTGGCTTACCGCTCGCCTGTGAGTCATATTTTAGTCTTTACCTAACATCCATGATAACTACGAAGCACTTAAGGCAAAGTTGTAAGTTTCTCAACGCCTCAATCAAAAGTTTGGAGATTTAAGCTCGTAAAGAAACTAAATGAGTAAAAGTTTTTTTTACATGAAACATATGCTACAAGATGAATGCATGACATCTTTGTACATATATTTGATTACACACATCAAATTTACTACCCTTAAATTTAAGTTATATGCCATCCAATGAAACGGAAACACCTGAAATTGGATCTACGCCAGGGCGTAACCTGACTAGATTACAATGGAAGGGCAAATTACATGATTTCATCACTAGCAGATCAACTGATGTGGTGTCATTATGTAAGGTTGTTGTTTCTTAAATTGGTTAACTTAATTGAGTTGATAGTGGGAACTGATCACTCAAGGCATAAGAAGATGGGGATAAAACATGCTTACATTGCAACTGCGGTTGGCAATTAATGTAAATCCCATCGATTCTAGGAATTGCAATTGAATATTGGCAATTGAGGTTCGTCTCGTACCTTATTGAATAACGTCATCACTAGCAGATCAACTGATGTGATGAACTTATGTCAATTTGGATCCTAGTTTTTCAGTGAAAATTAAATGGTTATTTGATTATGAACCATGGGTATTTAATTTTCTTGAAAATTTAATTATCGAAAATACTAAAATTGAATTTTGTAATTCTTTTTAACGTATTAATGCAACATTAAAGCCGTAAACGTGGTTTGGTCTTAAATTGGTAAATTGATATAATTCTGCTTTCAAACATAATGTTTGATTGAGAAAAATTTACCGAAATGAAAGAGTCTATTTTCCATGAGAGAAGAATACGACTCAATCCTATTCCTTTTCATGATTGAGAAAGGTATGATAGGAACGTAAGAATAAGACTCAATCCTAAGTCTATTTTCCATGCGAAAAGAATAAGACTCAATCCTATTCCTTTTCATGATTGAGAAAGGTATGATAGGAACATTAGAATTGTCTACATTCTAATATATAACTCATAGCAATCCTTAATATTTAAGGATATAGCACATCTTATTTTCCATAGAAATTTCATTACTCTAATTTGGTGAATGAATTCTTTTATAACAAACAAGGCATTTGGTTAAATGGAAAATATGAGTTATTAGAAGCTGGACAAATTACCGCAAAATTGGTAAAAGGCAAAGCTAGTATTTTATCTAGTTGTTGTGCTTTAAAGGTGCTACATACCATTATGGGGATGGTAGGCCTATTAAGGAAGAAGCTGCATGCTCAAATTCTTCAAGTTAATATCATTGATGGATAATCCATCATAAACATAGTAGAATACACATTTTAGAACCTGAGTAATTATTACGTATGGGTTTTTCTAAATGTGTAGGAAAGTAAAAACAAGCAAATTGTTTTCACTGGTTCTGAAACACGTACAATGTTGTCAAATTCAGTGGGAGCTTTGTGTTGTTTACTGAATATAGAGTTATTGTTATGTTCTCTAATTCAGTGGGAGCTACAAGATTTAATTTCTGTGTAGTAGCCCAGATTATCTTCAAGATAATTACTTTCAAAATTGTAGACACTCATGTTCTTAGGATAGCCATATGCGTTTCCTGATAAGACAAAGTAGTCCTACATCTACTTATGACACAAATCATATTGAATCACATAAACAAACTTATGTTGTGTTGTTTATATACTACATGATATTGTTCAATGCACAAGTGGGAGAATTGTTTATTGTGTGCAAAGGAACAATACATAGAAATATAATGATAGGATTCTCTTAATTGCAAGGTAAGAGATCAATGTTCTAATAGGACTTATACATTTAATGTGTAAGATTATCTTATGTAGAACATGTGTCATGATTATAAGACTACTTTTATGTCTTATGATATTCAAATTAAAAGAAACACTTGAATTTACAGTTTACGTCAGGGTGTAACCTGCCTAGATTGCAATAGGAAGGTAAACTACATAATTTCATTACTAGCAGATCAACTGATGTAATGGAATTATGTGAGTTTGCAGTTTCTTAAATTGGATAATTCATAAAATGACATAAGCAAATGAAGTAGTAAATTAACTTGAAATTACTATTGAAACCAAGTGATGGTGTTCACAAATACTTTAGTTATTTATGTTTATATCTTCTTATAAACATGAAGTCTTTTAACTATTACAAGACTTATAATAAAGTAATACGTTAAACTTGTTATGTTTCAAACAAGAAATCATTGAGTTGATCAATGATGTACAACGTAAAGTGGGAATATAACAGTTCATGTCTTCTTAAGACATGAACATGAAGTAACTTGTTCAAAAGGTACTTATGTTATATAGCATGCAATTGGCTTGAAAATTTTATTGTACCATTAAGTTGACTTAGTTGGTAAATAGGTAAGCCAAAGGGAATAAGTTTATCTTACATATTGTTAGTTTGTCTCACAATATTAATTCTAATGAAACATCACAAATTGGTGGTGTGTTCAGTTAGGAATAATCAAACTCTTGTTATATTGTTTGATTGAAAGATAAATATGACTTCTTTTCTTCCAAAAGTTATCAAGGTTAGAAAATTGAGTATGGATTGAATATACTCAATAAGACTCCAACCTAGAAGATTAAATAAGACATTATGGAATGTGATGAATCACATTAAAGTCTTAAAATGAAGTTCTGATTTTGTTAATAAGTAGTTTTAACAAACAAGAGTCAGGAACTGTAAAATATTTTTGTAATATCCCAAATGAGAACGATTTAGTGTTGCTCATCTTGCTAAAGTATTTATAAAATACAAAAGGCAAGTGGGAGTTTTGTTTAGATCTTGAAAGATCAAAATTACAAAATATATAATCTTCTAAAACCACACTAGTGAAAATCATGATGAGATTTGAAATGTAAAGGTTAAATCTCAACATGATGAAACTCTCATTCATAGATCCGTAGGAATGTCTCAGATATTTAATTAATATGCTGAGAATTATGAATTACAGGATCAATGTAAGCCTGTTAATCATAATGACGCATTTACTAATTATGGTAAATTGCTCATACTATGAATGTTAAGATGCTGTCCATAAAGATAAGTCAACTTTGAAAATTTGGTTTATCTTAATGAAGATGAGTTTCTGCAAGAGAAGAAAAAATCCTAGAGGTTTAAATCTTTGCATAAAGAATCATATGGACAAAAACTGTATACATATTTTAATGTATGTCTTATGACAAAATTATTAATCATACTTAAGTAATTAACTATGATTGAATACTCTTTCCTAAGCACATTAAAAATACAAAGATGGTAATTGTCATACTCATTTTTATGAATATGAAATTTGACAATGGATTATAAAACCTCTTTCTTATATAATTACTTAAGCGAGGACGATAAGTAATTAAGAGTTTTATGAATTCATTTAATCTTTGAAAGTATACAAAATGCAAGAATCCAAGTATGGATAGATGCATGCATCAAGGAGATAAATCTTATGTTTAAATATTAAATCTATGATTTGATTTATAATTTAAAATAAGATAACTCCTAAGTAATTCTGAAAGCTAGTGGGAGTATTATGTTTACTTATTTAAATCATATATGTTGTATAACATATAGGAAGTAACATTCTATATAAGTTAAATGGTAAGTCATAACTTGGAATGAAACTTTACTTGAAAGATTTAATAAGTAAAACATACAACCTTGAATATATGTTTATTGATGTAAACATGTGCGGTAAATGAATCTAATAGAACATGATATATCATTTAGAAAGTTTAAATGGATATGTAGTACATGAATGAAATTTAGTTGGACACGAGAATTTTTCATGTACATCATGTTGTTGTTATATCATGCTTTGATAAAAGATGATTTGACAACATTGATATCTAATTGAAAGATATTAGATAAGTTGTGTAATAAATATTCTAAAGGAATATATTTGGATATAGAATCACATCCTCAGCCTGGAACAAATTTCTAGATTCTATAAAATGAACAATTTGTAAAATTGTCATAGCCAACAAACTTGAAAGTTTGGATGGAATAAAACATTACACATTGAAGTTTACGGAAAAGAGCATATTGTTGTTTGCATACAATGATGCTAATATAAATTGAGATGACACTCAATACTAGTCATGGAAGGATTTCATCCTTGTTAATAGACATGTGTACTAGTTATGCTTAGCGAAAAGCATAGTTGCATTATACGTTAAAGAATAAGAATACTTTAAACTTTAAAGGTTTGGAAGTTTAATTATCATAAATTGTATGTTGAGGATGTCATACACATTTTATGATGTATTATGTGGTTATATCAAATTATTTGAATGCACATATACAAGAATTTCATTATTGAAATAAGTATTCTTAAAATTCCGATAGATCAAAGTTAGTTGAATAATGCCTTGTCAACAAGTATGATTATCATTACTTGAGCATAATTGTCAACAAGTATGATTGTTATTACTTGAGACAAAATTCATTAACAAGAATTTTTCATGCATTGATCTATTTAGTATTTGGATAAAGGATTGTAAACAATAATTATTCGAATGAAATGAAGTATTGTGTTATGTTTATTTCTATTCATAAATATTGTATCCTATATTTGCATGTTTAATCCATGAATAACTTATGTTATGTTATTCTAAATTGTCCGTTGTCAATTAATGATATGGGAGTATCATTGAACTAAGACAAATGTGAGATTTGGTATAATATATAAATTATATTGGTGCGTAGACACGCCAAATTCACATGATATTCAATACTGGAAAAATTGGATATAGGACAAAATCCCAACTACATGATTGTACTTATGGATGTTGTCATTAGAGTAAATCATGAATATTTATCCTCAGACTTGAGATACCAGGTAACTACTGTGGATGTAGCTCATTTTCTGTGAGATAATCTAACGCTATCCGTAACTGGTAGTTATAAGGATTATTTTCAGAGGTGATGCGAAGTTCATAGGTTATGCTTGTAGTCAATACGGGATTTGGTTCCTTCAAATTTGTTTTGAAGTTTAATACTGTTTGGCCACTCGTAGGATTAACAAGATGTTTGCATGGCCATGCCCAAGGTCTATCTGGAATGCGTTCAGATGAATTGGTAATCTTGCTTGATCATAAATAACGAGAAACACTAGTTAATTATGGAATGACTTCGATCCATATCCATATTAACATAGTATTAGAATCAAAAGGATAAGTATGATGATGAATCATCAAAGGTGGTTTTTTCCAGGAAACCATACTCGAGATCGTTCTGGGGACATTGGCGTGTTATGCTAGACTAACCATTGTCATTGTTACATTAATCTATATCCGAGTGGGAGCTGTTAGTTTTAACGGATAATAAATTAATATATCATGACCGGACTCGAACTCGAGACTTCGGGATTGCACACTTTACGTATGAGTTTCAATTAATTAATAATTATTGTTTTAGTGACGAATAATTATTAAATTCACGAAATGAGCATTTAACGGTACCTAACGACCGTTAGACGAAAGATGAAGGACTAGATTTGGAAAAGAGTGAAAGTAAGGTTCGGGTTGGGCTTTTGTAGCCCATGGCCGGCCACCCCACTTCCCCTTAGGGTTTGGGATAGCTTTTGCTCCAAGTTTATTGAATGCTATATAATGAGACCTCCTCTCATTCATTCATTCATCCCTTGGTTCACTTGCAAACCAAATCTCCTTCTCTTTCTCCTCTTGAGTTAGAAATCGAACTACACCCTTATAGGGTTCCTACTAGATTTCTAAGCTCAAATCATTCTTGTTTAGTTGATCAACTACACCCTTATAGGGTTCCTACGCGATCTTCTAAACATTATGTTTGGATTGCTTGTGAATTAAGAACCTAGCTTTTCTTATTGAAACGCTTCTAATACGTGTGTTCAAGAACGAAGTGTTGGCATACTTTTGCTAACAAGGTGATTTGCCCTATTCGACTAACCCTAGTCGATCCACCATTAAACCCAATTAGGGTTTATAGTTCTTGTTCAATTGATTTCTTGTTCTTGCTAGAAATCACAAAGAGGTACGTATCCATTTATATTCGGTTAATTTATTATTTGTATTTGATCTATTCCGCTGCGTACTCTTTGATGTTTATGTGTTTATAGTTATTCATATATTCCAACATAAGCTTGGTTGTGGTGAAGGTTTGTTTTTTCTGCTTTATGTTTATCTTAGTTTTGATAATGAAATGAAATTTCTGGAGTTTTTGTTTGGTCAATGAAATGAAATTTCTGGAGTTTTTGTTTGGTCTGTTAGTGAGTGTTTGGATTGCTTTGTTAGGGTGTGTTTGGGATAAGGTGGTGTTGTGGTTGCGTTTTGTAAAGAGTTGAAAAGTATAGGTTTGGACTTTTCTAAGAGGTAGAAAGGCATGTTTTACGTAAGCATGCAATAAGCAATTCCAAACGGCAAACACTCCCTTTAAGGCTGCCACAGTAAGGTGACCCAGTCTCTTCATTTTTTCCTGTCACGACAGCTTTCTCTCTCCAGCGACCTGCAGGCGATTGAGTGCCCCAGTAAAGCCGACCAACCGTTTGGATCAAAAAACCAAACTTTTGTTGTTTTGAAACTCGGTCGTGAGGCCGACCCAATTCGCTGCTCCTTTCCTCCAAATCGGTCGCGACCGACTTCTCACAGTAAGGCCGACTGACTAGGTCGAGCTTACTTCTGTGAGCAGCCTAAGTTATATCCCTTCTGTTATTCATTACTAAGAAAATTGCACCAAAATGAAACGAACTTTTATGTTTTTTAATTATATGCAATGAAATCTTTTACACGTTAATATTACATATTTTTGTTTTTTAGGGGTATTTTATTTTACAACATTTAGTTTAACGTACTTCTTTTCGATCTTTTACCATTTGATGTAACAAATACTACTACTTGTTTTTAGCATTTTATGTAATAATTTTTCTTAGCATATGAATGTATGATATATATCATCTCATAGTTTTTTGTTTTACCATTGATGTAACAAAAATTGTTTTTCAGTTTTTTTTTTATTTTTTATTTTTTTATTTTTTTTTTAACTATTTGATGCAATAACCCGAATATTAACTAGCGTCGTGTATCGGGTTGACTCATTTGACCTGAATAAAGGTTTTCTTTTCTGATATATATAGTTTGAGTTGCGATCCCCTAGAAAGGGGATCAAAATTAAAAATCCTAAAAATGTATCTAAGCCACTAAGCAAATGTCATGTGTCTCCACCCATTCCCTCCCTTTTTTCTTTAATATTTTTGGTTAGAGGGTATTTTGGTCATTTGACACATTTTTTTTAATTCCACCTTAAATTTCAAATGCAAATAATTTTCAAATGACAAACTTTTACAAAAAACCGATTTCACCATAATTTTTAAAATTTAATCCTCTTTAATTTGGTATAAATCATTTTAATTTTTTTGAAACTTTTTTTTTTACATATTTATTGGGTCATGATTTTCTTGAAAATTTTACCATTTTCGGCTCTAATTTTGTCTAGTTTAAAGGCCGAATTTTGCAAAACTTAAAACACGAAAGTTGTAGCTTCTTGCCCATTCTTTACCTATAAATTTGAATCACTCAAATCCGATATGATATGAGTGAGATATCGCGCGTTAAAGATGACGTCTTAGTCATATTTAATGCACACAAAGTGTTTGATAAAATGACTAAAAGAGATTTTTCATATAAAAATACATTTAAATGCACTAATTGGTCAAGTTATTTTCATTTTAATAAAACTATCAGTTTGTTTTGTTAAATAGAATTGATGAACCCAAACATTTGATCAAATTGATGAACCTGAAAATTTTGATTAACTTGAAATTTGATGAACCTGAAAAAAACTGTGAACAAATTGATCAACCCAAACATTTGATCAAATTTGATGAACCTGAAATTGATGAACCTGAAAAAATTGATGAACCCAAAAATTTGATCAAATTTGATGAACCTGAAATTGATGAACCAAAGTAATTGATGAACAAAATGTCTAACTGATGAACCTATAACCTATAACTTAACTGATGAACAAAACATAATCTAACTGATGAACCAAATAAATTAACTGATGAACTAAATGTATATTTAAAAAAAAAAATAATGATTAAAAAACATCACTTTTTGAATGTTAAATTAATAAAATTATTAATAAATTAGTGCATTTAACCTAACTGATTAACCTATAATAACTGATGAACCTAATAACCTAACTGATGAACCTATGATAACTGATGAACATAATAATCTAACTGATGAACCTATGATAACATGGAACAATAACTGATGAACGTTATTTTTTCAAAAACTGCTGAACGTTATAAAAAGTAACTGATGAACAATATAAAAAATAACTGATAAACTGATAAACATTGTGTTTTTATTAGAAAAATTGATAAACTAATTAACAAATAATAACTTAAATTGATGAACATTATCAAATATAACTGATTCAACATCACTTTTCAACTTACATTGCTGAAGCAATATTTGATAAACTCATAAATGCATTATTTCTGTTTTTCAACTAATTTATGAACACAATTTAAATGCTTAACGTTTTGTCGTTGTTCACTTCACACATGATAAACTCATAAATTTATTACTGTATTTCTCTTTTTCACATGAAAACAATTACAACAAGTATCTCTCTGCACACACAAATCAAAACACATCTTACTCCGTATTACCCATTTACTTACGCTCGATACTCAAGAAGATAAAGGCTATGACGGAGAAAACTTAAGCTACCCACAGGGTAGTTTACCCACTAGGAATTAAAACACAATTAAAATATAATTAATGCTTTGTTGGAGAAAAGAGGAGGATATTCTTCCTTCTCTCCCAATGAATCAATGCCACCTCATCCGGGTAAACTACCCGGTGGATAGGTGTATCCATGTCCGGCTATGACTATCTCCATTTCATTTTTAACACCATCAGATTCACACCACGTGCTCTATGATAAAATCCATAGTTCTATGACCCATTTTTGAACGCCAAAATACCAAATGATAATAAGTCACAACTCATAAAAGATCCGCCGCCACCTTCCTCAAAATCGGATCTCACAAACACCAGATCTACCGTCTAACTCCGTCATCAACGCCCTTATTATCTCCGTCAGAGCTCCGACCGTACAGCAAGGTTATGGTAGTCGTAAAAGGCGGCCGTACAGCAAGGTTACAAATTTCCGGTAACACTGAAGTATAATGGTGGAGTTCGTCGATGATGTTGGTGTTACAGGCCCAGTCGTAAAAGACGAAGATGCCCCTAATTAAAAAACACGCCTTATGTTGTTGATCTAAGTGTTTTTTTGATCCAACGGTTGATAACACTTTTTAGGCTTTTTAAAATACTTTAACTTTTTAAATGATCGGGAGTCTATATAGTTTTATAAATTATCTACGTAAATTTATTGAACTAGACAATTTTCAAAATCATTTTATCATATTCGGGGTGATCCGAACACGAGTAGACCCGACCAGATTGGACCTAACTTACCCGAGTTATTAATATGGTCGGGTTCCTTATGTTTTTTTAGCATCATTCCGAATTGACCTAACCCGAATTGACCAGAACCCGACCAACCCGAACCGACTAACACCCCTATACCTAATCGTAACAGGATAATTCATGACTGCTTTACATTAAACCGTAAAAACTAATGTTCATTACATGCACCGTCAGAAACATGAAAGTTTATTACATTGCTGTGAAATTTTCACACAACATATAATCAACGTTTTTAAAACTGAATGGGCAAGCTAACCGGTTGCCCTGCCAAACAAACGATAGCGTAAGGCAAACAACACAAGCATGCCCAAACAAACAAAAATCAACATTTTAAGTCTTACCAATTCAAAACACAGGTAATTTGTCAAAAAATTGAATTTCTGGAAAGGTTGTACCAGAATATTGGTTTGAACTTGAATGTAGCCAGCTGATTTGTGATAGAACTACAAGAGTTGTTCTTTTGCTCACATGCGGTTTGATAAAATGACTGTAACACTAACACACCACTTAAAAGTTAAAATTCACCATTTTACGTTACAGACTTACAGTCATATAACATTGTCTGCAGATTGGCTTTTTTTTTCAACATATTATTTCATGTGAATTTGAACCTTTTGCATATTACGAGTTTTACAAATTGTAGGTGGTTGTGGTGCTTGTAATGTTCTACTATCCAAGTACGACTCCGACCTCAAACAAGTCGAAGATTACAAAATCAATTCATGTCTTACACTTCTTTGCAGTCTAAATGGTTGTTCAATCACAACAACCGAAGGCCTAGGAAACAGCAAAGACGGGTTTCATTCCATACACCAACGTTTCGCTGGATTTCATGCATCTCAATGTGGTTTCTGTACTCCCGGGATGTGTGTTTCACTCTTTTCAGCACTTACCAATGCAGAAAAAACTCATCGACCTGAACCTACTCCTGGTCTTTCCAAACTCACCATATCAGAAGCCGAAAAGTCAATTTCCGGAAATCTGTGTCGATGCACTGGTTATCGACCTATTGCTGATGTATGCAAAAGTTTTGCGTCCGATGTTGATATGGAAGATTTGGGGCTTAATTCGTTCTGGAAAAAGGATGCCAAACTTGATAAACTACCATTTTATGATCCAAAACAGATATGTACTTATCCTGACTTCTTGAAAAATGAATTTAGATCGACGACGGTTTTGAATAACGAAGATAAGTCTTGGTATAGTCCACTATCAGTA
The DNA here is from genome assembly GCA_030686995.1 of Artemisia argyi. Lineage (NCBI taxonomy): Eukaryota > Viridiplantae > Streptophyta > Magnoliopsida > Asterales > Asteraceae > Artemisia > Artemisia argyi. The sequence continues at coordinate 48,309,432 of CM060694.1, forward strand.
GAGGAACTTGGGGTTTTGATGGAAGCTGAAAATGGTGTGACGGTAAAGTTAGTTGCTGGTAATACTGGAATCGGGTACTATAAGGAAACCGAGCGTTATGATAAGTACATTGATCTAAGGTTTATACCTGAGCTTTCTGTGATTAAAAGGACTGGCTCATATATTGAAGTTGGAGCAAGTGTCTCGATTTCTAAGTTAATCTTGGCTTTACGAGAAGAAAAAAACGAGGATTTGGTGTTGAAGAAAATTGCTTCGCATTTTGAAAAAATTGCCTCTGAGTCGGTCCGAAATTTAGCAAGTGTGGGTGGAAATTTGGTGATGGCACAAAGGAAAAGTTTCCCTTCAGATATCGCCACGGTGCTTCTGGCTGTAGAGTCGAAAGTTACTATCTTGACAGGGGTAGGAAAGGAATTTCTTACACTAGAGGAGTTTCTTGCAAAAGGTGATATTGATTCAAGAAGTGTGCTTTTGAGTGTACATATACCGTACTCGAAAGTACTAAAAAACGGGTTCTCAGAAAATTCTAACGCTAAACTTCTATTTGAAACTTATCGTGCTTCCCCACGTCCTCTTGGGAATGCGTTGGCTTATGTAAATGCTGCTTTCTCGGCTGACGTCTCTATGTGTGACAATGGCATTGTAGTTAACAGTATTCAATTAGCTTTTGGTTCTTTTGGGGTTAAGCATGCAATAAGAGCAAGTACAATTGAAAAATATCTTGTGGGAAAAACATTAAGTGTTGGTTCGATATACGAAGCTCTTAAGTTTATAAAGGCTGACGTGTCACCTGAAGAGGGGACATCACATCCTGCTTATCGGTCAAGTTTGGCTGTTAGTTTTCTCTTCGAGTTTCTAATGCCACTAGTTGATGCTGGTGTATCAAATATCAACGGTGGCATTCATATAGCTGACGAGTGTGAACGAAGAACATTGTTGTCATCAGCAAAGCAGGTGATAGAATCGAGCAAGGAACATTTCCCTGTAGGTGAACCAATCCAAAAAACTGGTGCTGCCATCCAAGCTTCCGGTTTGTATTACTTGCCTCGATCAATGACTTTATTTTTCTTTTTTAAGCCACTTATTTATATGTCAATTATAATCATGTAGGCGAAGCTGTATTTGTAGATGATATTCCTTCACCGTTAAATTGCCTTCATGGAGCATTTATTTGCAGCACAAAGCCGTTAGCATGGGTAAAGGGTATTAAACTAAAGTCCGAAAATGATGCAAATAGCATTATTTCATTCAAAGATATTCCGAAAGGAGGAGATAACATAGGAGCTAAGACCTTTTTTGGTACAGATCCTTTGTTTGCCAATGACCTTACCAAGGGTGCTGGCCAGCCTATAGCATTTACGGTAATTTTATTCTTATAAACTATGTATGGCGTATAATTCCTGATAATAAATAATATGGAATGAATATTTAGGTCGCGGATACACAAAAGAACGCTGATGTGGCAGCGGAAACAGCCGTTATTGACTACAACACGGAAGACTTGGAACCACCCATCTTAACTGTTGAGCAAGCAGTCGAGAGATCAAGCTTTTTTGAAGTCCCGTCAGTCCTATATCCATCACAAGTTGGTGATTTCGCTAAGGGAATGGCTGAAGCTGATCACCAAATCCACTCTGCTGAGGTATTTAATAGCAAAACTTATAAATTTTTGTTGCGGGTATTTTTTTCTTTTTTAAGTCGTTCTTTTGTTAATTTTTATTTGCTATGCAGATTAGACTTCCGTCACAGTACTATTTCTATATGGAAACACAAACTGCTTTAGCTATTCCGGATGAAGATAACTGCATGGTCGTCTACAGTTCCATTCAAAACACTGAGGATGCACAAAGTACAATTGCACGATGTCTTAACATTCCTGAACATAATGTTCAGGTCATTACAAGGAGAGTTGGAGGTGGCTTTGGTGGCAAGGCTATTAAAGCTATGCAAGTGAGTATCAATTATTTCATTATATTCAGTTTTAACAATTGTACTCTTTTTGTGCATCTGAGTGATAACTTTTAAAATTGTCATTATTTTTATATGAAAGTGTTGTATCTGTTAAAATTGTTATATTGATATCTTATAAATATAAATGTGAAGATTATGGGCTACAATATGACCTGAAAGGGACACCAAACCATCTTCAAGTGATAACACAGGACCAATGGAACGCTACGTTTTTTTTTATGAAAATAACCGTTAATAATATTTAATGCAGATTGCAACAGCATGTGCACTTGCAGCACACAAATTGCGCCGCCCTGTGAGAACATATGTCAACCGGAAGACAGATATGATAATGGCGGGAGGAAGACATCCCATGAAGATAAATTATACAGTTGGATTCAAGTCAAACGGGAAGATCACAGCCCTACATCTAGATATTCTAGTCAACGCTGGCATGTCAATTGATTTAAGCGCTATAATGCCATGGAATATGATTGGTGCACTTAAAAAGTACGATTTTGGTGCTTTTTCATTTGACTTTAAACTATGTAAAACGAACCATTCAAGTAAATCGGCAATGCGGGGCCCGGGAGAGGTGCAAGCTTCTTTTATAGCCGAAGCAGTGGTGGAACATGTTGCGTCTTTTCTTTCTAAAGATGCTGGTGTAGTAAGAGAAACCAATTTTCATAGTTTTGATAGTCTAAGGTTATTTTATGGTGATAATACTGCCGGTGAGCCTTTAGAGTATACTTTACCGACTATATGGGATAAGTTAATGAAATCTTCTAACTTTGACTATAGAGTTGACCTGGTCAAAAAGTTTAATGAGAATAATCGATGGCGGAAAAGGGGTATTTCTCGAGTTCCCATTTTTCACGAGGTGTCATTAAGCCCGACACCAGGCAAAGTGAGTATTTTAAAGGATGCTTCAATTGTGGTGGAAGTTGGTGGTATTGAGTTGGGTCAGGGACTATGGACTAAAGTTAAACAAATGACCGCATACTGTTTAAGTGCGGTTCAGTGTGATGGAGCCGATGAACTCTTAGAGAAGGTGAGGGTTATTCAAGCGGATACTTTAAGTATGGTTCAAGGTGGGTGGACTGCTGGAAGTACTACTTCTGAAGCAAGCTGTGAAGCGGTTAGACTTTGTTGCAACATTTTGGTTGAAAGATTGGCGCCTTTAATGGAAAAGCTAAAGGAACAGATGGATTCGGTTAAATGGGAAATTCTTATTATGCAGGCGTCTTCTCAGTCGGTTCATTTATCAGCAAGTGCCTATTTTGTACCCGAGTTTACTGCCATGAGATACATTAACTATGGGGCTGCAGTTAGTGAGGTAATTTAATTCCATAAGATTATCTTATTATGCTGTCACTAAAGCTTCACTTAGATTTGACAAAAAGTCAGACACTTTACAAAACACTTTTACATGTCACAAAAAGTCAAGTCAAACAGTTTGACGTGTGACAAAAAGTCAAGACACTTTTTAAACGTTGCAATTTCCCTGAATTAATGGATATAGTTTCAGAAGCAGGGGCCTGACCATAGAGTGTTCTTGCTGTAAAATATCCGTATTCTAATTGTTACCTGACGAATATCGTTATCTGATGCTAATTATGCTGGAAAAACAGGTTGAAATAAATATATTGACAGGAGAGACCAAAATGTTGCAAACAGACCTCATATATGATTGCGGAAAGAGCTTGAACCCTGCTGTGGATTTGGGACAGGTGTGTAACACTCAACCATTTTTATATATTATGTGCAGAGTCAAAAGTGCATTTATTTTTGGATGATGCGAAGATAAGTACCAAGGTTTAGTATTCTACAGATTGAAGGGGCGTTTGTGCAAGGAATCGGGTTTTTCATGCTTGAAGAATATCTTACTAATTCTGATGGCTTGGTGGTTGCGGATGGCACATGGACATACAAGATACCCACAATCGATACTATACCTAAACAACTTAATGTTCAAATAATAAACAGCGGGCCACATAAAAAACGTGTTCTTTCTTCAAAAGGTAAAAATCGTCTTTATAAACTCCATAATTTATACCTTTTTAAAATATATAATTAAATGTTATTGTTTTTGTGACTGCAGCTGTAGGTGAGCCACCGTTACTTCTTTCGTCTTCTGTTCATTGTGCAACCCGAGCTGCCATTAAAGAAGAAAGAAAGCAACTGTGTTCTTGGAAGGGGGAAAATTTAGACGGTTCTGAATCAATGTTCCAGTTAGATGTTCCTGCTACCATGCCAGTAGTGAAGACACTTTGTGGGCTCGATAATGTTGAGTCCTACCTTCAAAGCATGTTGTCTAGTTAATGAAGACGGTATGGTCCGTATGGATATACCTACATGAACATAATAAAGTAGGTAATGTAGCCTTAAGGGGTGTTTGGGTAAGCTTAATTTAAGTGCTCAATAGCTTATTGTGCTTGGAAAGGCGCTAAGCAGTAAGCACTTGGAAAGTGTTTGGTTTAGCTTACTTCAAAAGGCGTATATCGTTTTTGGGAAGGAAATTAGCTAATAAGCTTAATCCCTTGAATTGAGGATTCTTAGAAACACATAAGCTTGCCCAAACACCCCCTTTGTCTTTACATGGTTCTTTGGTAAGGTTGTTCGATATGTATATTGTATCATTGTCAATAAGCATTACAGTAAGTTATAAGTCTATTTCCAGAATTGTTTGGCTTGTATTTTGTGTTTTTCTTGTTCGGGTTCCTTCTCTTTAATCGTCTTGTTTGGAGAGGAGGAATGCTGTTTGTTTGTATCCTTTTTTTTGGGTTTTAATAAATTGTTGTCTTTCCAAAAAAAAAAATGTTATAGCATAAAGTTCATCTTTACTATCATGTTTCTCGATCAACACATGTTTTTTTTGGCTATACCTGCATGAAATAATAAGTAGGTAGTTTTAGCTTGTATCTTTACGCAGTTCTTTGATTAGGTGGTTTGTTATGTACTTTGTATCATCGTTAATAAGCATTACTATAAGTTATAGCATAAAGTTCATCTTTTCAATCATGTATCATGATCATTACTTGTGACTGTTTCAATAGATGGGAACAGAATCCATATTTCTAAGCATTTTTCATGAACATATTTGCTAGTTGTTTGATAGTCTAGACTCTAGACCTCTAAGCATTTATTATGAACTACATTAACATGTTCGATTATGAACCAACACGATTATGCACTAACATAGATGGGTTTGTCTAACCGGTGCCCTAAGCATCGGTTAAACTGCATTCATTAAACACAAACTTTCTTTTCAAAGTATTGATTACCATAACTAAATCTAATTTTTAATTCAATAAACCAAAAGTTTCCTTCTACAATAAAGTTAGACAACCACATTTTGAAATCTGATAGCATTTTGCTTTGTCGATTTTTCTCAATAACAAAATTTTGAAAGTGATTAGATAAATAACAATTTTATTGTTCTTTGTCGTAGAAATTTTGAATAAAACAGATCGATGTTGATATAACAAACGGAACACATTAAATCTCGAAGTTTAACCTTGTAGGTACGAAAAGATGATCAAACATAGAAGCAATGTCATAAATAAAGAAATAAATCATCTATCTACTTACACTATAAATACAAAAAGAAAAGGTTACGAAATATATTTCATTGTTATCATAAATTAATCGTATTTATCTTACATGCTACCATAGATGTCTATTTTACACAAATCTGAACTTAACGAGTATAGTTGATTTTTTTTTTTTTTTTTGAACGGCTGAAATATATTAAAGAGTTAATTACTTAAATGGTCCTTGTGGTTTGTTGATTTTTACAGATCTTGTCCCTGTGCTTTTTTTTAAGCGGGTTTGGTCCCTGTGCTTTTAGAATGTTACGGATCCTGTCCCTATTTCGACCCAACTTCAAACGATCGTTAAAAAGGACCTCAGTTGAATTAAATGGACTAACGTGAGGGCTAAACTTGTAGTTTGGATTTTCCCTCTCAAAATACAAACCACAAGGACGATTTATGTAATTTACATTCAAAAAAAAAAAAAAAAAAAAAACTTTTTAATTTTTTAATACGAAATTTTTTTAATTTTATTATAAAAAGAAAAAAAAAACTTTTTTAATTTTTATTATACGAAATTTTTTAATTTTATTATAATAAAATTAAAAAAAAAAGAAAAAAAACTTTTTAAATATTTTTAATTTTATTTAAAAAAAATGATAATAAAATTAAAAAAATGTTAATTTTAATTTTATTATAATAAAAAAATTTTAAAAACTTTTTTTTTTTTTTTTTAATTTTCTTTGAAATTTATTACAAAAAAAAAAATGTACGCTTTATACATATATTATGTATAACGGATAAAAATATATGAAAATAGATAAAAACATATAAAAACTTGACATTTGATTAAGTGTAAAACATGAAAGTTTTCCGAAATGATGTTTTACATCAAAACTCAGGTGATTTTAAAAAGTTTTTTTTTTCTTTTTTTATATTAAAATTAAAAAAATTTCGCATAAAAAATTTATTTTTATTTTTATTTTTATTTTTTTTATAATAAAATCAAAAAATTTCGTATAATAAAAATTAAAAAGTTTTTTTTTTAATAATAAAATTTTAAAAATTCGTATAAAAAAATTAAAAAGTTTTTTTTTTTTTTTTTTTTTTTTTTTTTTTTTTTTTTTAGTGTAAATTACTTAAATCGTCCTTGTGGTTTGTACTTTGAGAGGGAAAACCCAAACTAGAAGTTTAGCCCTCACGTTAGTCCATTTAATTCAACTGAGGTCCTTTTTAACGGTCGTTTGAAGTTAGGTCGAAATAGGGACAGGATCCGTAACATTCTAAAAGCACAGGGACCAAACCCGCTTAAAAAAAGCACAGGGACAAGATCCGTAAAAATCAACAATCCACAAGGACCATTTAAGTAATTAACTCTATATTAAAACAAGCTAGTAAAAGCAATTACAAAATAGAGTTACGTAAAGAGTTTTGGATCCAATTGAATCGAGAAACTTTACAATTTCTATTTCTAGAAGAATACCACAAAAACGTAACATCGACAATTTGATCTAATAAATCCTTTTGAAGTGTCTTCTTGTCCTTGAAAATTTTATTGTTACGAAACTGTGATAATGTCCAAACAACTACACTGAAAATAGAATGCTATTCTTAGAGGCTGAATTAAGACGTGCGTGATCAAACCGAAGATGCCATTTAGGTTGTCCGAATCTGGAAGAGGAAGATCCATCCATTTGAAGATAAGACGCCAAACTGAAGTAGCCAGGTTGCATGACCAGAAAAGATGTGAAGAGGTCTCAGGAGAGGTGTTGCAAAGAGGGCAGAGTAGAGAAGGAACCTCGAAACCTTTCCTACTTATATTCCACCGTGTAGGAATTTGGTCCCTTAAGATATGCCAAACCAATATATTAATTTTTCTAGGAATGAAACGACACCATCTTGTCTCAATCGGGAATTTTGGAAGAGAAATAGAATCAATACAAATCTGAATGTCTTTAACCGTGAAGATATTCGATCCTATCAAAATCCATTGCCAAGCATCTTGACCTTTTGTAAGTTGAACATTCACTAACATAGAGATCAGTGAATCCAATTGAGAAGCAGTAGCTCCTCCATGAAAATTACGCGTCCAACACAAAACCCAACCATTTTGCCACTTGTCTCAGACAAGGCAATCTTTGTTCGCTTCCAAACAAAAAAGACGAGGAAATTGGCGCTCAAGAGGGATGTCACCAAGCCATGCATCTCTCCAAAATCTAGTAGCAGAACTGTCTTTCACTTGACGTTTAATAGAACAATGAGGGATGATGCCTTTGTCGTCCATGTCGTTGATTGCCCCCACAATCTTAGACCAAGTACCAGAACCTCCACATTGATGAAAAAACACAGATCCGAACGTGCCGTATGAACCATGAATTTCTGAAATGACTTGGACCCATAGAGCTCAAGGGCTATTAAAAATCTCCATCTTCATTTTTGGAGGAGAGAAAGATTTAAAGCCTCGAGAGAACCAATACCAAGACCACCTTTCACCTTTGAAGTTAAAACCTTCTAGATATCCATGGAATCTTTTTAATCCCATCCATATAACCCTAAAAGAAATTGGCCTGTAAAGATTCTAGACGCTTGTTAATCTTCTTTGGCATAGGAAAAAGAAAAAGATAAAGATGAAGATACTAGACTCAAAGACAACCTAAAACCGAAGTAATCAAGGTAGTCCTACCACCAATAGAAAGCATATTTTCTTTCCATTTCGATAATCTCTTTTTGAACTTAACAATAATAGCATTCCATTCTTTAATTCTCGACATGTTAAAACCTAGTGGAATTCCACGTACGTAAATGGGAGCTTTTGGGGAGTTGTTGAAGCATAATTCCGCTGGGCAAGTCTTGACGGATTCTCACGTGCCATGCATCCTTGTCCCGAGCCTAGAAGTGTGCTACAAACATGAAAGAACCCATTAGAAGGGGTCCTGAGGCCAAAGCCCCGGGAACCACCCTCCGGCGGTCAAGTCAGAACCTCGTAGTTAGAGGATTTAGTATAAGTATAAGCATGTAATGTATTATATTATGGTTTGTGTGGTGTAGAGATAGATAGAGAGAGAGAGAGAGAGAGAGAGAGAGAGAGAGAGAGGGGGGGGGGGGAGAGAGAGTAGGTGGTATGAAATCACTTGGTCAAGTCATAAATGAGATTGGGGAATTTATACTACCCCAACAACTGTACTTGACAGCATGGGGATGGAGCAAGCCGAGCTATTCCTAGCATAGGTACTAGGCGTCAAGCCACGTGGGGATAATTTCCCACAATATCTGGTCTAGGCGGCGGTAGCACGGTTCTTGGAACAGAATTGGATAAAGAGACTTACCTGAATAAAGGAGTGTATACCTTTACAGTCATTCGAATAAGTGTAACATCTGTCTCCCGGCACGTGTCCTTTGGACATATACGTCAACATGTCCCTCGGTATTGCATTATCAGTAAAATATTGATGGTGCAATATTTAAAGTATACCTTTACGGTCCTTCAGCACATGCCCTTCGGACAAGTGTATCATCTGTCTCCAGGCACGTGTCCTTCAGACACATACGTCAACATGTCCCTCAATATTGCATTATTAGTAAAAGACTGATGGTGCAACACTTAAAGTACTTACGGTTATTAGGCACATGCCCTTCGAACTGTTGGAAAATTTAGTGCACTTGAGGGATCAATTCACACCTGGTAATGGGTTTGGAGGTACGGAGTGTACACCCATTTGGTCACTGAATCCCCTGACTCAATAGTGGTTATGTGTTGATTCTGCTGATAAGCATGAATCTGTTTCTGCTGATAGCATAAATGTGTTTCTGCTGACAGTGGATTCTCCTGCTAGTGGATTCTGCTGCTAGTGTTATTATTAACACTAATAGTGTTAACATTACCACTGCTGGTGTTATTGTTTCCACTGATAACCACTGATTCCTACTATTATGGAAAGTATTATGATATAATTAATGGGCCGTTAATTATACATAATCCATGGGCTAGGGTTTGAGTATTCTCTATTATAAATAGAGGTCATAACATTCTGCATGGAGACGATTATCAACACAAACCCTAAACACTTGAATACAATTCCGTTCTTGATTTGTGCCTAAAACAAGAACATCACTTGGTCTTATCCCATAGAGATATTCGTGTAACCCAGGCATAGGGTCGAATAGTTTCTATTGGAAAGTGATAACACGATTTCAAGTGAATATCCGGTACCTTATTGATTATCTTAACCCTAATCTGGGAACACTCAAACACATAATAACCAACAATCAATAGAAACTATTAGTGATAATCAATGGCTGCTGCTATGAGACAAATGGCTGCTAACTTTTCCAAGTTGGAAAAGTTTGAAGGTGTTGATTTCAGAAGATGGCAAAAGAAGATGCACTTCTTGTTGTGAAGTGTGAATGTGGTTTATGTTCTGACAACTGAGATTCCAGAATATTATGGAGAAGCTGCTACTATGGAACAGATGAGGGCAAGAAGCAAATGGGAGAATGATGACTACATATGCAGAGGTTTAATTCTCAATGGTATGTTTGATTCTCTATTTGATATTTATCAGAATGTTGAAACTTCTCAAGAACTATGGGATTCCTTGGAAGCCAAATATATGGCTGAGGATGCATCAAGTAAGAAGTTCCTTGTAAGTAATTTTAACAATTACAAAATGGTTGATTCTAGACCTGTCATGGAACAATACAATGAACTTCTTAGTATACTTGGTCGATTCACACAACACAAGATGAACATGGATGAGGCTATTTCAGTATCTTGTATCATTGATAAATTACCTCCTTATTGGAAAGATTTTAAGCATATGCTGAAACATAAGAAGGAGGAATTAACTCTTGTTGAGTTGGGCAGTCACTTGCGTATTGAGGATTCACTCAAAGCACAAGACATTGACAAGCCAAAGAGTAGCAATGCTACTGGTCCATCAGTTGTCAATATGGTAGAGCATAACAACTCCTCCAGGAACAATGACAACAAGGGCAAGCGTAAGCATCAAGATAACACCAAATCTGATATTAACAAGAAACCAAAAGTGACTTGTTGGAAGTGTGGTAAATCTGGACACTTCAGGAAGGATTGTAAAGGTGTTAAGATTGGCAATAAAACCAATGGATCAGGCACAAGTGGAAGGAATGGTAACACCAATTCTCTGAAAGGTCAGAATATATTTAATAAGTCTTTTAAGATTTATTATGTTACATATATATCTGAAATATATTTTGTGCAGGATGATGATGTTGCTTGGTGGGTTGACTCTGGTGCAACAATTCATGTGTGTAAAGATAGAAGCTGGTTCAAGACCTATGAGTCAATGAATGATGGTTCTATTCTTCATATGGGAAACGAGTCAACTGCCCTGGTCCATGGAAAAGGATGTGTTGATTTGAAGTTTAGTTCTGGAAAGATTGTTTATTTATTTAATGTTTTACATGTTCCTGATATCAGGAAGAACTTGGTTTCTAGTAGTGTTTTGAATAATTATGGTTATAAACAAGTGATTGAATCTAATAAATTTGTTTTATCTAAACATGGTGTATTTATTGGCTTTGGCTATTTGTGTAATCAAATGTTCAGGCTTAATATTGTTAATGATCAGGGACGAAGCCAGAAATTTGTGTTAAGGGGGGCTAAAAAAAAATCAATAGTAACATACGATTCTTTATTTTAGAAGCTGGATTGAAGTTTGAAACGTACAACATAGGGGTTCAATGATATTTTTATACGGTTGTATCATGCGATTACTAGATTATGTGAGAAAATGAACAAAATGGGTAAATGTTACATAAATGGTAGTGAAAATGGGGAATTGAATAAGATAAAAGCATCGTTGTTTATTATATATGGGCCACTAGAATTTAGGCTCATGTCCGATCCTCAGTTTTTTATTGCCCTGACCCAAGATGATTGAAATTAAGATGCCCCAGCTAAATGTTGTAATCGCAATACTCTTTTTCTATTTGATATGTAAACAAAACCGCATTGAGACTCTGGTAAAACGTGGATGATGTCAAAATTAACAATACACTAAATTTAAACAAGGGGGTTTCGCAACCACACTTAATTTTACGGCAAAAAAGGTCTTGATGACATTAATTTTGGTTTTTACGGAAATAAGCTTTTGAAGATATATAACTATGTTATGGTCTACTTGTAAACACATAAAAGTTTAGCAAATTTTACAAGTAAGAAATAATGGCAAGGTTTATATTTTATGTCCAATATATTCTTTATTTAATGACCATGTATTTTTAAAACATTATTAAAACAAAAAGACTTACTAAAACAAAAAAAATGATAAAATGAAAATATAGTACAGTAAAGATTCAACTCTCAATGCACTTATCACGTGATTAATGAGACAAAAGAGTAACTACTTTCCCCAATAACAAAAAGGTAAAACGAGTACTAGTAAATCTTCTTCATCATCTACCATGTATTTTCTGGCCAACCATCAACTGAAACATCTTTTTCCGGCAACAAGGTTTTTTTTATTCGCTAAACCTGTTTAACGGACCTTTTTATCATCAAAAACACCATCTCCGTTACATGAAAACCGATCCAAAACACAATCTGCATAGGCTATCATCCAAACTACAAGGTGGGGTAGTTGGGCCGGTTGGGGGTGGCCGAGCACCCTCCAGCCCCCTACTGGCTCCGTCCCTGTTAATGATATTGGTAATTCTGCTTTTATATCAACCTCTAAACTCAATGATTCAACCATATGGCATGCAAGACTTGACCATGTACACTTTAAAAGAATGCGAGATATGTCTAAGGATGGATTAATTCCAGCCTTTGATATGGACACTGAAAAGTGTAAAACTTGTATGATGACCAAAATTACTAAGAAACCATTTCAAAGTGTAAAACGTGAAACTAAAGTTTTGGAGCTGATTCATAGTAATATATGTGATCTACATGCTACTACCTCTTTGGGGAACAAGAAATACTTTGTGACATTTATTGATAATGCTTCTAGGTTTTTTTATGTTTATTTATTACATACTAAGGATGAAGCATTAGATAAATTTAATGTATTTAAAACTGAAGTTGAATTGCAACAAGGGTCTCTAATCAAAAGATTCAGGACTGATAGGGGAGGTGAGTACATGGATACTCTGTATTTTCAGTCTGTTGGTATAATCCATGAAACGACTGCCCCTTATACTCCTCAGCAAAAACTAATATTGCCAAAAGTTCTTTACAGATCTAATTTTTACCATATAACCTATCAAGCAATATTTAACTCTTAAAAAAAGAGTGGAAGTTTATTTTTTTATTTTAATAAAAAAAATGAGTGACTAATATTGCTTGATGGGTTATATGGTAAAAATTAGATCTATAAAGAACTTTTGGCATGGTAATAGTATAATTCATGATTGCTTTACATTAAACCGTAAAAACTAATGTTCATTACATGCACCGTCAAAAATATGAAAGTTTATTACATTGCTGTGAAATTTTCACACAACATATAATCAACGTTTTGAAAACTGAATGGGCAAGCTAACCTGTTGCCCTGCCAAACAAACGATAGCGTAAAGCAAACAACACAAGCATGTCCAAACAAACAAACATCGACATTTTAAGTTTTAGCAATTCAAAACACAGGTAATTTGTCAAAAAATTGAATTTCTGGAAAGGTTGTACCAGTATATTGGTTTGAACTTGAATGTAGCCAGCTGATTTGTGATAGAACTACAAGGGTTGTTCTTTTGCTCACATGGGGTTTGATAAAATGACTGTTTAACACCACTTAAAATTCACCATTTTACGTTACAGACTTACAGTCATATAACATTGTCTGCAGATTGGGTTTTTTTCAACATATTATTTCATGTGAATTTGAACCTTTTGCATATTACGAGTTTTACAAATTGTAGGTGGTTGTGGTGCTTGTAATGTTCTACTATCCAAGTACGACTCCAACCTCAAACAAGTAGAAGATTACAAAATCAATTCATGTCTTACACTTCTTTGCAGTCTAAATGGTTGTTCAATCACAACAACCGAAGGCCTAGGAAACAGCAAAGACGGGTTTCATTCCATACACCAACGTTTTGCTGGATTTCATGCATCTCAATGTGGTTTCTGTACTCCCGGGATGTGTGTTTCACTCTTTTCAGCACTTACCAATGCAGAAAAAACTCATCGACCTGAACCTACTCATGATCTTTCCAAACTCACCATATCAGAAGCCGAAAAGTCAATTTCCGGAAATCTGTGTCGATGCACTGGTTATCGACCTATTGCTGATGTATGCAAAAGTTTTGCGTCCGATGTTGATATGGAAGATTTGGGGCTTAATTCGTTCTGGAAAAAGGATGCCAAACTTGATAAACTACCATTTTATGATCCAAAACAGATATGCACTTATCCCAACTTCTTGAAAAATGAATTTAGATTGACGACGGTTTTGAATAACAAAGATAAGTCTTGGTATAGTCCACTATCAGTACAGGAACTTAAGGTTTTGATGGAAGCTGAAAATGGTGTGACTGTAAAGTTAGTTGCTGGTAATACTGGAATCGGGTACTATAAGGAAACCGAGCATTATGATAAGTACATTGATCTAAGGTTTATACCCGAGCTTTCTGTGATTAAAAGGACTGGCTCATATATCGAAGTTGGAGTAACTGTCTCGATTTCTAAATTAATCTTGGCTTTACGAGAAGAAAAAAACGAGGATTTGGTGTTGAAGAAAATTGCTTCGCATTTTGAAAAAATTGCCTCTGAGTCGGTCCGAAATTTAGCGAGTGTGGGTGGAAATTTGGTGATGGCACAAAGGAAAAGTTTGCCTTCAGATATCGCCACGGTGCTTCTGGCTGTGGAGTCGAAAGTTACTATCTTGACAGGGGTAGGAAAGGAATTTCTTACACTAGAGGAGTTTCTTACAAAAGGTGATATTGATTCAAGATGTGTGCTTTTGAGTGTACATATACCGTACTCGAAAGTACTAAAAAACGGGTTCTCAGAAAATTCTAACGCTAAACTTCTATTTGAAACTTATCGTGCTTCCCCACGTCCTCTTGGGAATGCGTTGGCTTATGTAAATGCTGCTTTCTCGGCTGACGTCTCTATGTGTGACAGTGGCGTTGTAGTTAACAGTATTCAATTAGCTTTTGGTTCTTTTGGGGTTAAACATGCAATAAGAGCAAGTACAGTTGAAAAATATCTTGTGGGAAAAACATTAAGTGTTGGTTCGATATTCGAAGCTCTTAAGTTTATAAAGGCTGACGTGTCACCTGAAGAGGGGACATCACATCCTGCTTATCGGTCAAGTTTGGCTGTTAGTTTTCTCTTTGAGTTTCTAATGCCACTAGTTGATGCTGGTGTATCAAATATCAATGGTGGCATTCATATAGCTGACGAGTGTGAACGAAAAACATTGTTGTCATCAGCAAAGCAGGTGATAGAATCGAGCAAGGAACATTTCCCTGTAGGTGAACCAATCCAAAAAACTGATGCTGCCATCCAAGCTTCCGGTTTGTCTTACTTGCCTCGATCAATGACTTTATTTTTCTTTTTTAAGCCACTTATTTATATGTCAATTATAATCATGTAGGCGAAGCTGTATTTGTAGATGATATTCCTTCACCATTAAATTGCCTTCATGGAGCATTTATTTGCAGCACAAAGCCGTTAGCATGGGTAAAGGGTATTAAACTAAAGTCCGAAAATGATGCAAATAGCATTATTTCATTCAAAGATATTCCGAAAGGAGGAGATAACATAGGAGCTAAGACCTTTTTTGGTACAGATCCTTTGTTTGCCAATCACCTTACCGAGTGTGCTGGCCAGCCAATTGCATTTACGGTAATTTTATTCTTATAAACTGTGTATGGCATATAATTCTTGATAATGGGTAAATAATATGGAATGAAATTTTTAGGTTGCGGATACACAAAAGAATGCTGATGTGGCAGCTGAAACAGCCATTATTGACTATAACACTGAAGATTTGGAACCACCCATATTAACTGTTGAACAGGCAGTCAAGAGATCAAGCTTTTTTGAGGTCCCGTCAATGTTATATCCATCACAAGTTGGTGATTTTGCAAAGGGAATGGCTGAAGCTGATCACCAAATCCACTCTGAGGTATTTAATAGCAAAACTATAAAAATGTGTTGTGAGTATTTTTCTTTCTTAAGTCCTTTTGTTAGTTTTTAGTTGGTATGCAGATTAGACTTCTGTCACAGTACTATTTCTATATGGAAACACAAACTGCTTTAGCTATCCCGGATGAAGATAACTGCATGGTGGTCTACAGTTCCATTCAAACCCCTGAGTATGCACAAAGTGTAATTGCACGATGTCTTAACATTCCTGAACATAATGTTCGGGTCATTACAAGGAGAGTTGGAGGTGGCTTTGGTGGCAAGGCTATTAAAGCTATGCCAGTGAGTTATCAATTATTTCATTATATTCAGTTTTAACTATTGTACTTTTTTTTGTACATTTGAGTCATATAAAGGTGGTTTGTGTCCCGTTCGGGTCATTTTGTAGCAACAAAAGAACCTTAAATTTTTTTCAAAAATGTGATAATTTTTATATGAATTTGTTATATCTGTGTATAAAAATTGTTATATTGATATCTTATAAGTTATAAATGTGAAGATTACGGGTTACAATATGAACTGAAAGAGACAAAAAAACCATCTTAAAATAAATAACACAGGACCAATGGAACGCTATATTTTTTTATGCAAATAACCGTTAATAATTTTTAATGCAGATTGCAACAGCATGTGCACTTGCAGCACACAAATTGCGCCGCCCTGTGAGAACATATGTCAACCGGAAGACAGATATGATAATGGCAGGAGGAAGACATCCCATGAAGATAAATTATACAGTTGGATTCAAATCAAACGGGAAGATCACAGCCCTGCATCTAGATATTCTAGTCAATGCTGGCATGTCAACTGATATAAGCCCTATGATACCATGGAATATGATTGGTTCACTTAAAAAGTACGATTTTGGTGCTTTTTCATTTGATTTTAAAATATGTAAAACGAACCATTCAAGTAAATCAGCAATGCGGGGCCCGGGAGAGGTGCAAGCTTCTTTTATAGCCGAAGCAGTGGTGGAACATGTTGCTTCTTTTCTTTCTAAAGATGTTGGTGTAGTAAGAGAAACCAATTTTCATAGTATTGATAGTCTACGGTTATTTTATGGTGATAATAGTGCTGGTGAGCCTCTAGAGTATACTTTACCGACTATATGGGACAAGTTAATGAAATCTTCTAACTTTGACTATAGAGTTGACCTGGTCAAAAAGTTTAATGAGAATAACAGATGGTGGAAAAGGGGTATTTCTCGAGTTCCCATTTTTCACGAGGGGTCATTAAGGCCTACACCAGGCAAAGTGAGTATTTTAAGGGATGCTTCAATTGTGGTGGAAGTTGGTGGTATTGAGTTGGGTCAGGGACTATGGACTAAGGTTAAACAAATGACCGCGTACTGTTTGAGTGCGGTTCAGTGTGATGGAGCCGATGAACTCTTAGAGAAGGTGAGGGTTATTCAAGCGGATACTTTAAGTACGGTTCAAGGTGGGTGGACTGCTGGAAGTACTACTTCCGAAGCAAGCTGTGAAGCGGTTAGACTTTGTTGCAACATTTTGGTTGAAAGATTGGCACCTTTAATGGAAAAGCTAAAGGAACAGATGGATTCGGTTAAATGGGACTTTCTTATTATGCAGGCGAATTTTCAGTCGGTTCATTTATCAGCAAGTGCCTATTTTGTACCCGAGTTTACTGCCATGAGATACATTAACTATGGGGCTGCAGTTAGTGAGGTAAATTGATTCCACAAAATTACCTTTTTATGCTGTTTTTAAAAGCTTAACTTGGACATTTAGCCAAAAATCCAAACACTTTGGCATTTGACAAAAGATCAAACACTTACAATTGACACAAAGTCAAACACTTCAACATCTTTAAAAAGTCAAAATACATTTAAACGTTGCAATTTTCATGGATTAATGGATATAATTTCAGAAGCTAGGGCCTGACCATAGAGTGTCCTTGTAAAATATTTTGTATTTTAATTGTTTCTTGACGAATATCGTTATCTGATGCTAATTTTGCTGGAAAAACAGGTTGAAATAAATATATTGACAGGAGAGACCAAAATGTTGCAAACAGATCTTATATATGATTGCGGAAAGAGCTTGAATCCTGCTGTGGATTTGGGACAGGTTTGTACCACTCTTGTACATTTTTATAAATTATGTGCATAGCCAAAGTGCATTTATTTTTGGATGATGTGAATATAAGTAGCATGGCTTAATATTCTACAGATTGAAGGTGCATTTGTTCAAGGAATCGGGTTTTTCATGCTTGAAGAATATCTTACAAATTCTGATGGCTTGGTGGTTGCGGATGGCACATGGACATACAAGATACCCACAATCGATACTATACCTAAACAACTTAATGTTGAAATAGTAAACAGCGGGCCACATAAAAAGCGTGTTCTTTCTTCAAAAGGTAAAATCGTCTTTATAAACCCCATAATTTATACCTTTTAAAAATATATAATTAAATGTTATTGTTGTTGTGACTGCAGCTGTAGGTGAGCCACCATTACTTCTTTCGTCTTCTGTTCATTGTGCAACTCGAGCCGCTATTAAAGAGGCAAGAAAGCAACTGTGTTCTTGGAAGGGGGTAAACTTAGATGGTTCTGAATCAACATTCCAGTTAGATGTTCCTGCTACCATGCCAGTAGTGAAGACACTTTGTGGGCTCGATAATGTTGAGTTCTACCTTCAAAGCATGTTGTCTAGTTAATGAAGAAGGTATGGATATACCTACATGAACATAATAAAGTAGGTAACGAGCCTTAGTCTTTACATGGTTCTTTGATATGTATATCGTATCATCGTCAATAAGCATTACAGTAAGTTATAGCATAAAGTTCATCTTTTGCATGTTTCTCTATCAACACTTATGAACATGATATGTTTTTTTTCGGCTATACCTACATGAACATAATAAGTAGGTAGTTTTAGCTTGTATCTTTACACAGTTCTTTGATTAGGTGGTTCTTTGTGTACTTCGTATCATCTTTAAAGTTCATATTTTCAATCATGTATCTTGATCATTACTTGTGAATGTTTCAATAGATGGGAACATAATCCATATTTCTAAGCATTTTTTATGAGCATATTTGCTAGATAGTCTAGACCTCTAAGGCTCTAAGCATTTATCATGAACAACATTAACATGTTCGATTATGCACCAACACGTATCTGGCCGGCCAGTAGTATCCAAAAGTGACCACAAAACAAGATATGGTGAGTTCAAATCACAAAAGATCTTAGTATCCCAAGTAGCTCTTTGCTTTGTCGACTTTTCTTAATAACAAAATTTTGAAAGTATGATTAGATAAATAACTAGCTATAAGTCTCGTGCACGCACGGGGGTTACACATGAATCAAATTTATTTTAAAATTTTAGTTTAGTATACGGACTTGTAAAAATTTACCCATGAAAATTGTGATAAAAGTACAACTAATACTTGTTCAGGATTTTTATTATGTATTAAAATCTATTATAATAATATTTTGTAGAAAAAATTTGTTTGTTGAAAGATTTAACTTTGTTTAACTGACATAAATATTGAGGTTGATGTTGTTAGTTTAACTTTAACTAATCATATCATGTTGTATAAAATGTGCGAGTTTAGTAGCACATAATTAGCACGAGTAGGAGATATATCAGTACGCCATCCACATGACACCTTTCGTAGTGAGGGAAGTCCTCTTGATGAAGTTAAAATATACTCCGTAAAGTTTTTTAAAAATGTTTTTCTAGATATCCATATATAAACTTTAAATAAGAATTTCATGAGTCGTTGTTATAAGTACAATAGCGTATATTTATTTTCAAATCACAGTAATCCGTGCTTACATTTGATATTCATATTCCCGTTAACAATAGTTTAGCCGTACTGAATATTCAAACCCGTGTAAGCATAAATTAAACTTTTAACATAAAATAACATGAGTCCTTATTTAACGTATATAGTAAAAAAAAAATTATTTTAATGGAAGAAAGTCTAAAATTAATATTAGTTTTGAAAAATATTTAACGTATATTAAAACTAATTCGGATATTTACAAAATTTTATAATTTTAATAGATGAAAGTCTGAAAATAATACTAACACTCATGTCATTTTAAACAAAGTTTATCTTATAAAGTAAATGAGGTATAAAGTGTAAGTTTTATTTATTTATTTATTTATTTATTTCCCTAAAGTTATTAAAAAATATAGAAACTTGTAATTTTACACTTGACTCTATATAATTTATGTAAAATTCAACAACTAAAGTTTTATTAATTACTTTATTTTTTTTAAGTTCTTGTTTATACAAATTTGACACAAATATTTTTATGTGTTTTTTTCTCACCCAAATTTCTTCACCAAATTTATTAAAGTTTGACCAAAATCAATTGAATTTTGATTTTCTGTTAACCATTCATATTGCTCGATTTTGTCTACGTGGCAAAATCAAGCTCTGAAAAAATCAAGCTCTCCTATTGGTCTAATTTTTTTTCAATAAGAAAGATTTTGCAAAAACACTCTGAAATGTTATAATTCTTTTATTATATAAAAGATTTTATTGTTCTTTGTTGTAGAAATTTTGAATAAAACAGACCGATGTTGATAAACAAATAGAACACATTAACTCTCGATACCATAAACCCACAAAACGGGTTTGGGCTATTTATCCACTAATAGAACATAGAAGCAATGTCATAAATAAATAAATAAAATCATCTATCTACTTACACTATAAATACAAAAGAAAAGGTCACGAAATACATTTCATTGTTATCATAAATTTATCGTATTTATCTTACATGCTACCATTGATGTCTAATTTACACAAATTTGAACTTAGCGATATTCTGTTCTACCTGTCGAAGTTTTCTTTTTCCTTTTTCTTTTTTTTAACGGCTGAAATATATTAAAACTAGCAAAAAGCTAGTAAAAGCAATTACCAGATAGAGTTAAGTAAAGGGTTTTTGGATCCAATTGAATCGAAAACCTTACAATTTCTATTTCTAGAAGAATACCACGAAAACGAAACATCGACAATTTGATAAAACCTTTTGAAGCATCTTCTTGTCCCCGAAAATTTTGATGTTATGAAGCTGCCATAACATCCAAATCACTACACTGAAAATATAATGAATAATATTATTAGAGGCTGAATTAAGACGTGCATGATCAAGCCAACCGAAGACGTCATTCAGGTTGTCCGAATCTGGAAGAGGAAGATCCATCCATTTGAAGATAAGACGCCAAACTGAAGTAGCCAAGTTGCATGACCAGAAAAGATGTGAAGAGGTCTCAGGGGAGGTGTTACAAAGAGGGCAGAGCAAAGAAGGAACCTTTAAACCTTTCCTGCTTAGATTCCACAGTGTAGGAATTCGATCTCCCAAGACACGCCAAACCAAAATATTAATTTTTCTAGGAATGAAACGACACCATCTTGTCTCAATCGGGAATTCTGGAAGAGAAATGGAATCAATATAAATCTGAATGTCTTTAATCATGAGATATTCGAGCCTATTAAACTCCATTGCCAAGCATCTTGACCTTCTGTAAGTTGAACAATCACTAACATAGAGATCAACGAATCCAATTGAGAAATGGTAATTCCTCCATGAAAATTACGCGTCCAACACAAAACAGAACCATTTTGCCACTTGTCTTGGACAAGGCAACTTTTTTTCTTTTCTTTTTTTTTTTTTTTTTGCAATAAGACAAAAAAGGACGAGGAAATTGGCGCTCAAGAGGGATGTCACCAAGCCATGCAACTCTCCTAAATCTAGTAGCAGTACCGTCTTTCACTTGATGTCTAATAAAATGAGGGATGATGCCTTTGTTTTGCATGTCGTTGATTGCCCCCACAATCCTAGACCAATTACTAGAACCTCCACATTGATGAAAAAACAGATATCTAACCATGCCTTATGAACTATGAATTTCTTAAATGACTTTGACCCATAGAGCTTGAGGGCTATTAAAAAATCTCCATCTTCAGTTTTGGAGGAGAGAAAGATTAAAAGCCTCAAGAGAACAAATACCAAGACCACCTTTTAGCTTTGAAGCTAAAACCGAATTCCAGAGACCCATGGACTTTTTTTGATCGCATCCGTGCAATCCCAAAAGAAGTTGGCCTATAAAGATTCTAGACGCTTGTTAATCTACTTAGGCATAGGAAAAATAAAAAGATATTAGACTCCAAGAGAACCTAACACTCCAAGAGAACCTAACACCAAAGTAATCAAGGTAGACCTACCACCGATAGAAAGCAAATTTGCTTTCCATTGCAATAATATTTATTTGAACGTATCAATCTATTCTTTAATTCTCGACAAGTTAGAACCTACTGGAATTCCCAGGTACGTAAATGGGAGCTGTTTGGGCGTTGTTGAAGCATAATTCTGTCGGGCAGGTCTTCACGGCTCTCACGTACCATTCATCCTCGTCTTGAGCCTAGAAGTGTGCTACAAACACGAAAGAACTCGTTAGAAGGGGTCACAAGGGCGAAGCCCCGGAACCACCCTCTGACGGTCAAGTCAAAACCTCGTAATTAGAGGATTTAGCATAAATATACGGGATAATAACCTTAAAAATCATCGTACTTGTCCAAAAATACTCTTCTGGGTATTTGATTCATGAAAATCAAGTTATAAATATAGTATAAGTATTACTCAAGAAATCCGCAAAGAAATACGGATAACCCGAGTTCGTAGTCCGTGTGAAGGATGAATGGAATTTCGAATTCCCGATTCGTGAAACGTGTCGTGAAAGTGGTAAAAAGTGATTTGAATGGGATTATACTAATGAATAAGTAAATGAAGCACAAATAATCACTTAAACAAGTATTTCAAATAAGGAAACTAAAAATGTAACGCAAAATTAAAAATGTAAGCTAAAACGCGAATTAAACGTAAACTTACGAAATAAAACGTGAATTTTGAGCTGCACTACTCCTACGGACTTGAAAATAATTTTAAAAAGTTAAAAATGATAAAAGAAAATTTTGAGAAAAAGAAAATTATTTTTTTGACTTTTTATTTATTTTTTATGAATTAAAAACTAATTAATCTAATTAATAATTAAAAGAAAATGCAAATAAGGTGAGAAAATTGCAAAATAAATTTTGAAAATTATAAAATAACTAAAAATTTATTTTAAAACTAAAAACTAATTTTTTTTGGCTTCTTGTGTAATTTTTGGGAATTAAAAACTATTAAATCTAATTAAAAATTCAAATTAAATTCAAAATAAATGGGAAAAATGCAAATTAAATTTCTAAAAATCTAAATTAACTGAAAATAAATTTCTAAAATATTTTTGGATTTTTCTAGGCTTTTTCTGATTTTTTTAGAATTTTTGGTAATTAAAAAGTATTAAAAATTGAATAAAAATGAAAACAAAATAAGAAAAATAGTAAATGAACTCGGAAAAATATGAAAAATTCAGGGAAAATCTAAAATATTATAAAAGATCTAGGAAATATAAAAGTACCAAAAAATGAGCTCAAATAAGCTGTATGGAACAAATAGGCAGTTGGTATAAGTTAGGGGTGAGCAAACAAAACCGAAAAAACCGAAACCGAACCGAAAACCGAAAAAACCAAACCGAAAAAACCGACCGAAACTAAAAAACCGATGGTTCGATTTTTAATTTTTCAAAAACCGAAATATACGGTTCGGTTTCGGTTTTCGTCCAAAAACCGAACCGTAAAAACCGAACCGAACCGATTTTATTATATAAAAATATATAATTAATATAATATAAATAAATAACTAGATAAATCAAATTTATAAGTTTATATTCATTTTGTGGGCAGATATATAATATATTTATCTTAACTTTTATATTTATATGCGTGTTTGTCGTGTCGTGTGTTTACTTGAGAATATATATCAATAAATATATAACGATGATCATAATATTTGTATGTTTATTTACATGTGTGTGTCTTATTTATATGTGTGTAATTATAAAATTATGGAATAAACATTATTATGCTTACATTGACAAAAAAAAAATAAAATAAATAAATAATAATAAATAAATACAAGTTTATTGGTATAAATTTGTCATGCCCAAATATAAACGGTTAGAAACCGAAAAAAACCAAAAAAACGAACCGAAACCAACGAAAAACCAAAAAAACCGAACCGCCAAAAACCAAACGGTTTCGGTTTCAGGTTATATAAAAACCGAACATTTCGGTTCGGTTTCGGTTTTAGCCAAAAACCGACCCAAACCGAACCGTGCACACCCCTAGTATAAGTGCTTATTAATGAGCAGAGTTGACCAAAGTTGACCCAAACTTAACCAAATGATTTTTATACTAGAATAAGATTAAATAAGCTGATAAAAGACCAATGTGAACTTAGAAACTCAGATATGGGCTCAAAAGTTGATATAAGCACTATTGGAATAAGCAGATTGTAATCAGAATAAGCAAATGGTAAAATCACAATTGAAACAACAACTAGAGGCACAAATGAACTAATAAGATCAACAAAACTCAGTTATGAATCAATAAACCTCAATTGCAGCCCTTAAACTAAGGACAGATCCTAGTTTGAACCACTCAAGGGATAAGCCAAAAAAGCAGTGTAGATAAGCTATAGAGTGTGAGATTATGGGGGCAAATCACACTCCAATCTACTAAGAACCCAAAGAAACAACTCTAGAGCTAAATCAATGGCTAAGATGAATCACAGAAATGGAGTCTAAACAGATGGTGCAGGGTATCACTTGTTCAAACAGACAACTTAAGAGCAACTTTTCAATAAGCAGATATAATCCAAACCTCAATTTTCTTTTTGAATCTGTTTCACCAACTATGAAGCTTCACAAATCAATTTCTCAAAAGAGTTTTCAATCAATAATGATTCCTAGAACTGTTCTCAAAATTGTGTCCAAAACTAAGTTTGAACTTGTTTTTGACTTTTATGACTTGAAGTTACTTTGACTAAACTGAATTTATAACTAATCTAAGTTATGACTTAAGTTGTAATAAGCTGTTAATGACTTAAATTAAGCTACACTATCAACTTATGCAACTACTACTATGATTATGCAACCTAGATTACTAGCTGTTATGTAGAAAATGATGAAACAAGGATGATTTGACTTTTATCTAAATGAACAACTGTTTTAATGCTAGCTACAACTTAATATGACCCTAAATTTTGTGTCTAAACTAACCACAACTTCTATAATAACAATAATACCAGCAAACCTTACTGATCCAAACACCCTCTAATAGTGACTGTCTATACTACTTAGCCTCAATCCAATGAATAATCAAGCCAAACCTCCAAACTAAATGAGATAATGATCAAATATGATTACATGAACCAGCAAATCAGAACACCAGCCTCAAACACAACAGAAATACAGAAGCATAGATTCAACAATATTGTAGACAATGAAAACAGTTACACACCAAATCAACTTAAACTAAGATCTAATAACAAAATAGACTATGAATAAGCTAAATAACACAAAGTGAACAGGAATAAGTAACAAATACTACTGCTACTGATTATGCAATAAAAAAATGAAATTAAAATGGGACTTACAAAGCAAAAACCCTATCAGGTTAACAGAGGGGGTTCACTATGCTTGCATGTCTTTAAGACAGGCCAAAAGCTCCTTATTGGCTGCCTTGAACTCCACAAATTAGCTGAGCTTAATGAATAAGCTTAAGTTGACTTTTGTTGACTTTTAGGAATTTGAGAAGTAATGAACTAAATAAGCTTACCCCAGGGACTAATTATGCAACATTCTGAATCTCTGAGGACTTCTTATGACATTTTGAGCTTTCTCTGATCATTAAGCTTCCCCAGCTCCGGCTTTTGACCTTTTTCCATTCTCGTGCTCGTTTTTTTCGGTTTTGCTTTGTTTTTGTTCATTTTTCACATATCCGTACCTGCACATACACAAATACAAAAACACACATTCTCTTGGCATATTTGGTCTGATTTAAGGCTAAAAAGGATGTGTGAAAAAGCACACATCAAAATCCCCCAGACTAAGGTATTGCCGTGTCCTCACGCAATGTCATCACCTCACGCTTAAGAGATAAATAATTTCAAAACCTTTCTTTACTGACGTTGTAAAGTAGCAATGATGTTCAAAAGAGATATCAAAATCATTTATTCTCAAAATCGCTCCGTTTTCCGATTTTCATGAATAATAACTACTACTACTCTTTTTTGTACTTTTTCATTTATATATATGTAACGGTTTGCCTTGACTTTCATTATCAATTCTTATCTGTTGATAACTTTCAGGGTCAACGAGTAGAAACACTTCTCACGGAGAAGAGACCATACGGATAAAAATCGTCATCCTTGATTTTTCACAAGCTCCCAAACTAAGCGTAAAATCGAGATCATTGTTTATCCACAAGTTAGGTGCTAACACTACCCACAAAAATTAATTGTGTAATTACCTCTTGTTCCCGGTTCCTAAGTTTGGTATCTCAAGATATTAATTTGTGAGAAATGAATTGTTTCATATTTTCTCGTTTTGATATTTGTTAGTCCGATAAGAGCACAAAATTTGAACGCTAAGTAGTTTCCAAACTTTCTCTTGAAAACCCCTGCATACAGAAATAGGGTCCACATGAAGGTCTCTGATTTAACACGATTTGTGGGGGGCCCCTTTTTATTTACGACCGAGACATCCCATGTTTGAGACCTGAAACGGAAGCTTTTTATTAGGGAAACCCCCGGAGTCGAAGCTTGGCATTTTTGCATAATTATAAGCACTTTAATAATATTTGGTCCTTAGTCCTTTATTTCTTTTACAACAACGGTTTAAGAGCCGCCAAGATGTAAGAGATTTATTATGACCTTGGATTTATATCTGCTGCTTTTTATAGCTTTGGATTCCTCTACATTTTTATTTGGCTTTGGATTATTATTATTATTGATATTCATAATCATATGCCAAACCCCGAGTCCTACGGCCTTTACTAAGATCACAACATCAGCTGCGAACCGGCAAGGTGCAATAGTCTATTTCACCGTAACACTAGCAGTACCTCTATGTGTACCAAACCCCATATACAGAGATTTTGTTGGGAACGAGAAAAAACTAAGTATTGCCCAAACCCCATACACTTAATTAATCCTAGATATCTATTATTATTGGTGTGCAATTTTGTGGGAACAAGGAGGCCACAAGTACCTTTCATGGACTCTAAAGAGATTCAACTACTCCACGTTTAGCATGAAAGTTCTAAATAAACTCTATCATTCCTCGATCTCCGCAAATTTAAAATCCCAAGTAATGAGATCCGCGGATGCTTAGCCATAATCTTTTGATTATTTTTGGTTAAGGGAGATGAGCTAGGGCTCAACATGCCCGGTCAAGTCGAAACATTTATTTCTACTCTCGCAGGTAGGAAAGTCAAAACAAGGTGTCAAATCTTATTATTCATATCATATATCATCATTTTTTTTATAAAGAGGTGACAAAAAATTTTAATTTTGGTGGAAAAACAGAGTTGCGTATGTTAACAGCTCAGACAAAGGTGCAAGGTCAAATCGAATCAAAGATTCAAC
Organism: Artemisia argyi; assembly: GCA_030686995.1. Taxonomy (NCBI): domain Eukaryota; kingdom Viridiplantae; phylum Streptophyta; class Magnoliopsida; order Asterales; family Asteraceae; genus Artemisia; species Artemisia argyi. Next base: position 48,336,551 of record CM060694.1, read on the forward strand.
CCCCCCCCCAGACTAAAGTGAAACATTGTCCTCAATGTTTTAAGGGTAAAGGTAGTCTTACGTAATATCTAAGGCCGTTTATTAAGTATGCCAAGAGATAAACGTTAGTCGATAAGATTTTGGATATGGTGAATTTCTAAAAGAGCAGCGAAGAATGAGACTAGAGTGGAGAGAACGACAAAGTATGAGCACGGGAGTCCTCAATCTTTGGGGAAATTCCTGAACATTCACAAACAACCACGAAAACACGAGTTTGGAAAGGGTCGCCCCTACTTAAGAAAAGAGAAAATAAAGAAAATGAAATGGATAAGCATGGGATGCCTCCCACGAAGCGCTTGTTTTTTATTACCGAGTCATATGAGCTTGACTCGATCCCCGAATTTAGTTATCCTTAGGGAAAGTTTGGAGATCCGGGACAACCATGGGTGATATGTCCCCTCCGAAGTAATGTTTGAGACGATGACCATTCACCTTAAAGTTGGGACCGTTAGATTGAGCAAGCTCAACGGTTCCATAAGGAAATACTTGGGTAATGGTGAATGGTCCAGACCAACGGGTTTTTAACTTGCCCGAGAAAATCTTCAATCGAGAATTGAAAAGAATGACTCGATCACTAACGTTGAAAACGCGATCTTTAATCTTAGCATCATGAATCCTCTTTGTCTTCTCTTTGTAGATCAAAGAATTCTCATAGGTTTGATCACGAAGCTCGACTAATTCATTCAATTGAACTTTACGATGATCTCCCGCGGTTTGTAGGTCAAAATTAGCATGTTTCAAGGCCTAGTAGGCCTCGTGCTCAAGTTCAAAGGGCAAATGGCAAGCCTTCCCATAAACCAACTTGTATGGAGTGCACCCAATGGGTGTTTTATAAACGGTACGGAAAGTCCATAATGCATCATCTAACTTATCAGCCCATGAAGCACGATGTTCACCTACGGTCCTTTCTAAAATTTTTTTCAAGCCACGATTGGAGACCTCAACTTGACCACTCGTTTGTGGATGATTTGCAGTTGAAAGACGATGTGTGACACCATATTTGAACATAACTTTAGCGAATTGGTCGTTACAGAAATGAGTCCCACGATCACTTATAATAGCACGAGGTGCACCAAATCAGGCGAAGAGACTTTTGAGAAATTTTGCTACAACTCGGGCGTCATTAGTGGGGAGTGCTTTCGCTTCAACCCATTTTGACAAGTAGTCGACGGCCACGAGTATATATTTGTTACCACGAGAAGACGGGAATGGACCCATGAAATCAATACCCCAGACGTCAAAAATTTCACAGACTTGGATAGCATTTTGAGGCATCTCGTCTCTCTGAGAAATTTTTCCTTGACGCTGGCAAGAATCACATGATTTAACCAACTCATGGGCGTCCCGGTAAATCGTCGGCCAGTAGAAGCCGGAATCAAAAACCTTCTTAGCGGTGAAATTGGCACCATGATGTCCCCCTGTGGGTCCATTGTGGCATGCCATGAGAATTTCAGCGGCTTCTTTGCCGTGAACGCACCGCCGGATCACTTGATCCGCACAAATCTTAAACAAGTAGGGGTCGTCCCAGAAATAATGCTTAACATCTTTGAAGAATTTCTTCTTTTGCTGGAACGACATCCCTTTATGGATGAAATTCCCCGCATAGTAATTCACAAAGTTGGCGACCATGGGGTACTAGGATCACAATGTGATAAACTCCCAAGTGTCTCGAGAGGAAATGCTTCATTAATTTCCTTTTTCTCGAAAGCACTTTGATGGGGATTTTCTAAACGTGAAAGGTGATCAGCAGCAAGGTTCTCAGCTTCCTTTTTGTCTCGAATTTCAACATTGAATTCTTGAAGGAGCAGAACCCACCGCATCAAGCGTAGCTTAGCATCTTGCTTTGCCATTAGGTGTTTGAGAGCCGAATGATCCGTATACACTATGCATTTCTTTAAGAGTAAATAAGGTCGAAACTTTTCAAAAGCGTAAATGACGGCTAACATTTCTTTCTCAGTAGTCGTATAATGGTATTGAGCGTCGGTCATTGTTTTACTAGCATAGTGTATCGGCTGAAAATGTTTAGACTTACATTGCCCCAAGACTGCACCAATAGCATAATCGCTAGCATCGCACATTAGCTCGAAAGGCAAGTCCCAATCGGGGGCAACTAAGATAGGAGCTTCCGTTAACTTCTTTTTAAGGATATTAAATGCTTCGATGCATTCATTTAAGAATATAAACGGAGCATCTTTTCAAGCAAGTGGGTCAGGGGCCGGGCTATCTTAGAAAAGTCTTGGATGAAACGTCGGTAAAAGCCGGCATGACCTAGAAAACTTCTAATTCCTTTAACGGTGGTGGGATGAGGTAATTTTGCAATCACGTCGACTTTAGCTCTATCGACCTCAATCCCGGATTTAGATATCTTATGGCCGAGGACAATGCCCCCTTTAACCATGAAATGACACTTCTCCCAATTTAGAACCAAGTTGGTGTCTTCACACCGTTTCAGCATTCTTTCTAAATGGGAGAGGCAAGAAGTGAAAGAATCTCGTAAATCGAGAAATCATCCAGGAAAACTTCCATGGTTTTCTCGATCATATCCGAGAATATAGACATCATACACCTTTGGAACGTGCCTGGAGCATTGCATAAGCCGAAGGGCATACGTCGATAGGCAAACGTTCCGTAAGGGCAAGTGAACGTAGTCTTTTCCTGGTCCGTAGGGTCAATCGGTATTTGAAAGTAACCAGAAAATCCATCAAGAAAGCAATAGAACTCATTTCCCGCTAATCGTTCTAGCATTTGATCCATAAATGGAAGTGGGAAATGGTCCTTACGAGTCGCATCATTCAATTTTCCATAATCAATACAAACTCTCCATCCGGTAACAAGACGTGTCGGAATCAATTCGTTGTCTTCATTAGTCACTATGGTTATTCCACCTTTTTTCGGTACATAGTGGACCGGGCTAACCCAGGAGCTATCCGAGATTGGATAAATCATTCCGGCATCGAGGAGTTTGATAACTTCCTTTTTTATAACCTCATGAATTTTCGGGTTAACCCGTCGTTGTTGCTGAACGGACGGTTTGTAATTGTCTTCAAGTAGAATCTTATGCGTGCAAAAACGAGGGTCGATACCCTTAATATCGGAAATTTGCCAAGCGATGGCACGTTTATGCTTCTTGAGCACATCTAAGAGACGGTTCTTCTCCTCATCTTTAAGTTCTTTTGAAATTATGACGGGAAGTTTGTCGATTCCTTCTAAAAATGCATATTCGAGATGAGGAGGCAAATCCTTGAGCTCGGGCTCCGGAGGATTCTCAGCAGACGGCTTAACTTCTTTAACATCGGCTATTTTAAGGTCCATCGGAGGGAGAGACGGGTTTGGGTCTTCATTCAACAATTTTTCAATTAAAAGAACATCTCCCTCCGGGTCGCAAACGAAATGATCAATTTCTGGTGAAATCGAATCATTAGAAAGAAAGGCCTCGATCTCTTCCAATATGAAGTCACTTCCCTCAAACGGAGTAAGGGAAGGGGAAGGATAGGAAATAATCGGTTCAGAAGAAGGAGTGGTATTGCCACTCGAAGCATTTTCGATAAAACCAAGAAGTTCTTGAGAATACTCCTTCGTAACTTCGTCAATAACATCAACTCGGTTCACGAAAACATGATCGTAATCGGAGGAGTATCTCGCGGTTTGATTGAGATTGAACGTAACAGCTTCATTTCCAACACGTAAGGTAATCTCCTCGTCGTATACATCAATTAACGCATGGCCAGTCCGTAGGAATCCTCTTCCGAGAATGAGAGGAACCCGTGGATCAGCATCAAAATCAACAATGACAAAATCAGCAGGGAAATTAAATTTTCCCACATTGACGAAGATATCCTCGGCTATACCAATTGGTCGAGACGTAGATCGGTCGGCAAGCTCGAGGGTCATGCAAGTCGGAGTCAAATTGGGTAAAGACAATTTTTTCCAAATGGATAACGGCATTAGGTTAATGCTAGCACCAAGATCGGCCAAGCCGAAGCATTGAACCATCCCAGGAAAATTGCAAGGAATGAGAAATCGACCGGGATCTTCAAGCTTTTCGGGAAGCTTTTTGAAGATAACCGCCGAGCAATTCTCATTCATCTGGGTTCGTGACATTTCAAATAATTTTTCCTTGTTATTCAAAAGACCTTTTAAAATTGAAGCAAATTTAGGCATCAAAAGTATAGCATCCGCGAGAGTTATGTCAAAGTGCAATTCTTGAAAAACTTGGTAAAACTTTTCCATCTGGTTTTTATCTCTCTCACAATGCTTTTGTTCGTTTAAGCGTGACGGATAAGGAAAATTTGTTTTGACGGGAATTTCTTTCTTAGCTTCGTTAACAACTTTATCTTTTCCTTTAGACGTTGGGACCACCGGAGGCTGGATGCTCTCGGTCCTTCCATTATTACTAGGAATTCCCGTATCCATTGTCACCTCGGTTTCACGGGCGACTACCTTAGGAGACGAAGAAGAAGAGGTAGTCGGAGCCGTTGGTCCATCGATTGTAACACCACTCCTAGTCGTGATCGCCTTAGCATCGCCCCTCGGGTTAGCGATCGTGTTGCTTGGAAGAGTACCCGAGCCCGAGGGTTGATCATTTAAAGACTTTTTAATCTCAGTGATTTCCTTAGTCAGTAATTCCTGATTTTTAATTAAATTATGATTTTGCAGCATCAATTGTTTAATCAATTCATCTGAAGGTGACTGATTCTGATTTACAACTGGATTTTGAAAATTTTGACCACGATTATTGTTATTGAAACCTTGATTTTGAAAATTCTGATTTCCATGATTGTAATTCCCATGATTAGTATTCTGAAAATTTCCATAATTTCCTTGAAAATTCCCTTGATTCGGGCCTTGATTATAATTTCCCCGATTTTGATTTTGAAAACCATTGTTCATCCGGTTCAAATATTGGGCATGTTTTGATTCACTTGATTGACTTGATTAAATGGATTGATTTGATATGGTTGAGTGAAACCGGGTGGTCCAACATAATGGTTTGAACTGTAGCTGAGAAGATTTCGATCTCCTTGAAGAGGTGGGTAACCGTTGACACCCATATTTGCAGCATGAGCATAAGAACCAGTTGACGGACACTCGTAATACGGATGTAGACCACCACAAGTTACACAACCTTGATTGACAACATTCACTTGATGATTTGGTTTTTCAATAGACATAGCATACTAACATACTCATCATTTCATCATTTGGTTTATTATTAGTGTTAGAAACTTGAGGTTTATTTCTAGACATTCTCACACGAGCCGTATTCTCAATTATCATGAAAGCATCGTTCATGTTTCGAGCCAACAAGTTCCCACCTGCAGCAGAATTGAGTGAGTCTTGGTCAGCATGACTTAACCCATTGTAGAAAGTATCAATCTGCTGAACTATGTTCTGAAAGGCTCAAGGCGCACTAAGGCGCAAAGGAGGTCAAAGAGCCTCGAGTCGAGACGCAAACCAAGGCGCGGGATTCATAAATATGAGGCGCACTATACATTTAGGTTTTTCTTATAATATATGTGACAACTTATGCAGCTTAAATAACACAAAAACATCAATATTCAATGCATAATGCCACTTAATAGTTATTACATCTAACAAAGGTTGCATTTAAACCCAAAATATTAAGCAAGCAGCATATCATAATCCATGAACTACCCTAAATTCTTGAATATACATTACAATATATGAGTTTATGACTTATAAAATTTAACAAATTACCATGTATCAAACTATCAACTATCAACAACAAAAAATCTATAGTTGTTTGGTAACACTTAACGCTAAAGAAACAAAATTTGTATATGTTAATAAGCTACTATTCTTAGACATTAGATTACAAAAAAAAAATTCTTTGTTGATTGTGTGTTTTAGTTATTTTCTAAAATATTAGGGTTATTAGATACTTTATAACTTAAAGGGCCTAATATATAACATGTAAGCCCAACATGTATCTTACTATTAAGAAAAAAAGGCCAAAACCCCGTTACATCTTATAGGCGCACAAATCCCCAAGGCGCTAAAGCGCAAAAATCCCAAGGCGCTGCGATTTTTACGGGATTCATGCATGTCATGAGCCTCGATCTAAAAAAATCCCAAAGGCTAGAGCCTCATGGGATTTAGGGAGTAGGCGCGCCTTAGGCGCGATTTTTAAAACATTATGCTGAAGGGATGTGAACCCATGGTTCGGACATTTTTCCATCAAATCTTTGAATCGATCCCAAGCTTCGCTAAACGACTCATCAAAAGCTTGTTGGAATCGAAAGATTTGGGAACGAAGATTAGAAGTTTTAGAAGGAGGATAGAAATAATTCACAAACTTGGAAGAAAGATCGTTCCAAGTGTGAATCGAATTCCGTGGTTCCTTTTCCAACCAAGTCCGGGCTGCCCCTTTAAGGGGGCAAGGAAATTACTTCAATTTCACCACATCGTGAGGAACTTGATTCATTCTAATGGTCTCAGCGATGTCGGCAAAATTTCGTATGTGAGCATATGGGTCTTCGTGTTCAAACCCGTGAAAGGATATACTCGTGATAAGATTTAGCAATCCGTGATTAATCTCAAAATTAGCATTAATTTCCGGAATCACGATGGCTCTCCTCACACCATTGAATGGTGATTGGAGTTGTTCCTCCATCGGACGTGGATCGAAAGCCGGTTGTGGTCCTATCGGAGGGATCACATTGTTTTGAGCACCACCTATTGGCGGGGGTCCCAAGTGTTGTTCGTTCGGGTTCATTTCCTCCGTATTTGGAAAAAGAACTCGGTGTGTGTGACGAAAAAAAATTTCCGGATTTGAAAGCGGTGAAACAAGTCGTTTAGAAGTTGAACGTGTGTTCATACACCACAAAAATCACAAATTTGAAAAATAAAAGGAAAATCAAATTGAAAATGAAAATCTTTTTGTATTTTTAATTTTTATATAAAGCAAAATTCAAAACTTAAACTTTTGTTTTCTTTTTCTAATGTTACGTTAATTGTAAATCGTTTCCTTTAAATCTACTCGCGATGGAACGGGAGAGAAGAGTGTTTCTCTCTTCAGCTTGCAATTTAATGTCTAAGCTTCCGTGTTTTCCGCTTATTCGGTTGTAAAATTCAAAGTAATCTGATTAGCAACTAATTTCACGCGTTGTTATATTGGGCAGCTTATTGGGTTTACAACGCCCTCCCTTCCACGTGAGAGTCGAGGCTGTAACTTTCTTTTTGGTATTTTTGAAAACACTTTAGTAAAAGTGTTTTTGATTTTTCAATTTTTTTATAGAAAATGTATACAAGGAAGGTTTTCAAAACATAATTTCGAAAAACGAAAACGAAAAATTCACTTCAACCTTCCCCGGTAGCGGCGCCAAAATTGATTCGTGAAAATCAAGTTATAATACAGTATAAGTATTACTCAATAAATCCGCAAAGAAATACTGATAAGCCAAGGTCGTAGTCCGTGTGAAGGATGAATGGAATTTCGAATTCCTGATTCGTGAAACCTGTCGTGAAAGATACTAATGAATAAGTAAATGAAGCACAAATAATCACTTAAACAAGTATTTCAAATAAGGAAACTAAGAACGTAACGCAAAATTAAAAACGTAAGCTAAAACGCGAATTAAACGTAAACGTACGAAATAAAACGTGAATTTTGAGCTGCACTACTCCAACGGACTTGAAAATAATTTTAAAAGGTTAAAAATGAGAAAATAAAATTTTGAGAAAAAGAAAATTATTTTTTTGACTTTTTATTTATTTTTTATGAATTAAAAACTAATTAATCTAATTAATAATTAAAAGAAAATGCAAATAAGGTGAGAAAATTGCAAAATAAATTTTGGAAATTATAAAATAACTAAAAATTTATTTTAAAACTAAAAACTAATTTTTTTAGCTTTTTGTGTAATTTTTGGGAATTAAAAATTATTAAATCTATTTAAAAATTCAAATTAAATTCAAAATAAGTGGGAAAAATGCAAATTAAATTTCTAAAAATCTAAATTAACTGAAAATAAATTTCTAAAATATTTTTGGATTTTTCTAGGCTTTTTCTGATTTTTTTGAAATTTTTGGTAATTAAAAAGTATTAAAAATTGAATAAAAATGAAAACAAAATAAGAAAAATAGTAAATGAACTCGGAAAATTATGAAAAATTCAGGGAAAATCTAAAATATTATAAAAGATCTAGGAAATATAAAAGTACCAAAAAATGAGCTCAAATAAGCTGTATGGAACAAATAAGCAGTTGGTATAAGTACTTATTAATGAGCAGAGTTGATCAAAGTTGACCCAAACTTAACCAAATTATTTTTATACTAAAATAAGCTTAAATAAGCTGATAAAAGACCAATGTGAACTTAGAAACTCAGATATGGGCTCAACAGTTGATATAAGCACTATTGGAATAAGCAGATTGTAATCAGAATAAGCAAATGGTAAAATCACAATTGAAACAACAACTAGAGCCACAAATGAACTAATAAGATCAACAAAACTCAGTTATGAATTAATAAACCTCAATTGCAGCCCTTAAACTAATGACAGATCCTAGTTTGAACCACTCAAGTGACAAGCCAAATAAGCAGTGTAGATAAGCTATAGAGTGTGAGCTTATGGGGGCAAATCACACTTCAATCTACTAAGAACCCAAAGAAACAACTCTAGAGCTAAATCAATGGCTAAGATGAATCACAGAAATGGAGTCCAAACAGATGGTGCAGGGTATCACTTGTTCAAACAGACAACTTAAGAGCAACTTTTCATTAAGCAGATATAATCCAAACCTCAATTTTCTTTTTGAATCTGTTTCACCAACTATGAAGCTTCACAAATCAATTTCTCAAAAGAGTTTTCAATCAATAATGAATCCTAGAACTGTTCTCAAAATTGTGTCCAAAACTAAGTTTGAACTTGTTTTTGACTTTTATGACTTGAAGTTACTTTGACTAAACTTAATTTATAACTAATCTAAGTTATGACTTAAGTTGTAATAAGCTGTTAATGACTTAAATTAAGCTACACTATCAACTTATGCAACTACTACTATGATTATGCAACCTAGATTACTAGTTGTTATGTAGAAAATGATGAAACAAGGATGATTTGACTTTTATCTAAATGAACAACTGTTTTAATGCTAGCTACAACTTAATATGACCCTAAATTTTGTGTCTAAACTAACCACAACTTCTATAATAACAATAATACCAGCAAACCTTACTGATCCAAACACCCTCTGATAGTGACTGTCTATACTACTTAGCCTCAATCCAATGAATAATCAAGCCAAACCTCCAAACTAAATGAGATAATGATCAAATATGATTACATGAACCAGCAAATCAGAACACCAGCCTCAAACACAACAGAAATTTGAAGCCGGATTTTAAGTAATAAAGGTAAACATATTTTTGATTTTTATTTGATTTTCTGATTTTTTTTTTTTTTTTTTTTTTTTTTTTTTTTTTGTATTTTTGAATAAGATAAACAACAAGGTATTAGCTAATAAAGGGTTTAAAATGATAACTAAATGCAAATGAAACAGTAAACAGGAGATGTAACTAGGATTAAGCTAAATAGGAATTATAAGAGAAATTTGATAAAATTTTATAAAAGACAAAGTAGAATTTCATTAATAAAAAAACTGGGTACAATACTTTGGAATGAAAAATTACATTAAGGAAAACAAATTAAAATCATAACTTTTATTAAAAAAAAAAAAAAAAAAAAAAAAAAAAAAAAAAAAAAAAAAAAAACTACACACTCTACATGATATGAGAGGGGGTATATATAGGCTTGAGCTGAGGTGAATTAGGGTTTGTAGGAAGGTCCTGGAAGCTCTCAGGTGTGCTTCTTCATATTCAATCTTGTCCTTTGATCCCAGCTTCAATCACACGCGTGAATTAGATCCTTTGGATCATGTGCATAAGTATTGTGAATCCTCCGTGTATCTCCTCATTGGACAACGTGTCCCTGCCATCCCTGACACCAGCTGTCAGCTTCGAGAAGCTAAATGATTACCAAATAATTACTGAGGTGGGTTAATTTGGGACGTGTGGGAATTAGGGTTCTAGTGAATAGTGTTAATTTCTGGGTAAAAGTAATTTTGGGGGGCGGGAGTTAGGATTTGGGGGTGTTTTTATTTATTTGGGCATTTGACCGGGTTGGGTAAGGTTTGACCGGGGTATAGGTGATGGACTGGATCGGGTACAAGGGATGGGGTTGGGCTTGTGTTTAAGTTTGGGCTTTGGCAGGCCTTGGTGTTGGATTAATTTGGTGGATCTGGTTGTATATTAGTATAGAATATCATAAGGACCAAACATGTAATTTGGCAAACAATAGGGACCAAATCTGTAAGTATTCCAAACTTTCTTCCAAGGGTATAAGTTTTAAATCTCTGAATCATGGAGGACTTCATTTGTTTTTTCTCCCAAGGGACCATTTTTGTAAATTCCTTAAAGTGTAGGGACTAAAGTTGACATTTCTTCCAAACTTTCCCCAAGGACTAATTATGCAACATTCTGAATCTCTAAGGACTTCTTATGACATTTTGAGCTTTCTCTGATCATTAAGCTTCCCCGGCTCCGGCTTTAGACCTTTTTCCATTCTCGTGCTCGTTTTTGTCAGTTTTGCTTTGTTTTTGTTCATTTTTCACATATCCGTACCTGCACATACACAAATACAAAAACACACATTCTCTTGGCATATTTGGTTAGTATTTGGTGTATTTGGTCTGATTTAAGGCTAAAAAGGATGTGTGAAAAAGCACACATCAGTATTGAACAATTTTTTTGCTTATACGGGTACTAAACTTTTAAATTCGGGCTTTTTAAGGTACTAATCTTTCAAATTCGGTCTTTTTGAGGTACTTTGTGACATTTTTGCCCTGATGAGGTGAAATTTGTTACACTTTTAAGGGGTCATTTAAGCCTTAAGTCATGATAATATGATCAATTATTACCCTAAATCGTTCCTTTTGTCATTTTAGGTACTTTTGGAGAGAATTCTGGAAAACATAGCATTTTGGACATTTTTGAAGCATAAAGTGAAGAAAACGACAAAGTCAAGAATCTAAGCTGAAAATCACACCTGACGGCGTCACCCATTCCTAAGGGACGACGTCAGCCTTTGTGACAAGAGGTGGAAATTACTTTTACACTTGACGCGCCAGAAGACTATTTGGGCATTAACACGTGACGGTGTCACCCTTTACCTGAAGAAGGGCGTCACGTGTAACTTTAAAGCGTGACGGCCCAGAACCCTTATAAAGTGACGGCGTCAAAAAGTTGGATTGGGTGACAAGAAACCCTAGTTGCGACAAGATGACGGCGTCAACCATCAAAAGGTGACGCCGTCACCCTTGTAAATCTATATATAGTTTTTGATTTTTCATTCATTAGTGCAACTTTGGAGAGGAACTTTGTCACACAAACCCTAGGTCGAATTTCAGAAGTTTTTAAGGGTTTCATACCCTCATCTCTTCCATGTTTGATTAAATATAAGTAATCTATCAACCATTCAATATGTTTATGTATTGTTTGATTCTATCTTACGCTTGTCTTTCTTTTAACATGTTAGGTTAGGTTTATTTGTGTTTGCTTAGATGTAGTGAAACCTAGTTATTGATTATTGATTGATGGTTGGTTACTAATTGTTGTTGGGTGATTGTTAATCGATGTTAGGCTTAAGAAAACTGGCTAATCTCCTATTCGGTAACTTGCTTGAACGTCTTAAGAAACATAAATCGGATGTGTACTATGATTTTAATGGTTGTATTTAATGCATAAGTGACTATTAAGGAGGCCAAGGTAAGGATACTTAACGTGTTGCCATAGGAAGAGATAGAAGCTTATAGAGTTGGGGAAGATCGTACACGGCCCCACAATTGGCATTAAGGAATGCAACCCGTCACCCACGCAATTGTAACAAGCTTATCAATCAATAAAAGATAACTAGGGAGTAATGAAATCTAAGTAAACACGTTTTCTCCATTTATAGTTTCACATTTTATTTTATTTCTTGTCATTTTATTTTTATTGCATTAGTAGTTATTTGGGTTAGTTGATTAGCAACTAATTCCGCCCACTCTTTCAAAACCCGAGATAATTGCTTTCTATAAAATATAAAAAATACAAAAAGAATCATCCCTCACCTCTAGACCTAGTTAGATCAATTTCAATCCTAACGAACACTATTACCTGTGGAGAACGATCAATCCCCCGGTACTTGCCACTTCACTATACTACATCGGTCAGGTACACTGCCTGGTGGGGATTGTAAGCTTCTCAAGATCCCTTGAGAAGTAAAACTTTCATGTAGACCACAATCCGCACATCATGCCCCAGGATTTTTAATAATTTGAAAGGCAAAAACATCACAAAGTACCTCAAAGAGTCTGAAATTAAAAGTTTAGCACCCATATAAACAAAAAAAAAAAAATTGTTCGATGCCCAGAAGTGTATTTTTGGACAAATATGATATTTTTTAAAGTTATTATCCCTAATATAAGTATATAATGTGTTGTAGTATGGTGTGTGGGGTGAGTGTACAAAGTAGTATATATAGAGAACGAAAGTAGAGATGTAGGTGGTATGAAATCAGTTAGTTAAGTCATAAATGATGTTCGGGTATTTATACTACCCCAACTACAGTACTTGACAACATGGGATAGAGCAAGCCGAGCTACTCTTAGCATAGGTACTAGGCGTCAAGCTACGTAGGGCACAATATCCAACAATATCCAGTCTTGGCGCGCTAGCACGAATCTTGAAACAAACCGTTGGATAAAGATACTTACTTGGATAAAGGAGTGTATACCTTTACTATCCTTCCGGACATGCCGTTCGGATAAGTATAGCATCTGTCTCCTGGCATGGCACGTGTCCTTCGAACACATACATCAACATGTTCCCCAGGATTGCATTATCAGTAAAAGACTGATGGTGCAATACTTAAAGTATACCTTTATGGTCCTTCTGCACATGCCCTTCGGGCAAGTGTATCATTTGTCTCCCTAGACGTGTCCTTTGGATACGCACATCAACATTTCCTCCTAGTAAATGACACTTGTTATTTATTGATATGATTAAATCAATGTTTTGAAACCTGCGTCGACCCGGCCGGATTAACCAGTTGAACTGGTTCCGGCAAAAAAAAGATAAAAAAAAACAGGGCTTTTAAAAAAGGGTTAACCGGTTAGACCCGACGGGTTTTAAGTGACCCGGGTCATCCCGGTTCTCGAAACCCGACAGGATATGGTTTTTTTTTCATTTTTTTAATAGAAAACCGGGTTGACCCGGTGGTCGAACCGGTTAAATCGGGTTGACCTGGTTGAAAAAAACAATTTTTTTAATAGAAAGCCAGGTTGACTCGGCGGTCGAACCAGTTGACCCGGTGACTCGACCAGGTCGATAAAAACCCGGATTTTTAAATATTGGTTTAAATTATTAAATAAGGGAACTTTAAGTTTATTATTACAGTAGAAAATTAGAACTAATTAAAGTAAGTTATAAGATCAATATACGTATTAAATGCATTTTAAAAAAAGGGCAGGATAGATTAATGCACTTTAAGCGATGTCATGAGAGTACTTGTTAAAGATTTTTTTTATTGCGTCAAACTTTTATCTAATTAGTAATGTAATGAAAGTATATAGGTAAAATACACCAGTGATGCATACAACACCATTAATGCATAATGGGATGTGTGTATAGGATAAAGGGGGTGTGCATAGATTCACCTTAGGCTAGATGGCAAGGAGACACAAACTTCACCTTACACCTCAGCCCCACATCAGCTTTCTCTTTCATCTCATTTCTCCTCACCTCCACTCACCTTTTAGTGGGCAAGGTAGCACCTTGGTCACCTTAACTCTCATTTTTTTAATACTTGCGAAATTAAAAACATAAATGTAAACATATAAATACAAAAACATAAACATACGAAATAGAAAACTTTTATTCATAACTTAAAAACATTACACAAACTTATAAATTAAATATACTACATTACAAACTGAAATTAAATATTACGAGATAAATGTTTGAGCAAATCGGCACGAAGGTTTTGATGCATTTGATGTGATCTGATGTACCTAATAACTTTTCGTATTTTTTCACAGGATAGTATGGGGTCATCCGGTTGATGTGATTCCTCTGGGTACCATTCGTGAGATATTGCCTTTTTTTGTCTTTTCGAATCATATTATGTAATATGATGCAAGTATACATCATATTCATTATTCTTTCTTCTTTCATGATTTTTGTGGGAGTGGCAAGTACCGCCCATTTCTTCTTCAAAACACCAAACGCCCATTCTATATCTTTCCTTGCTGATTCCTGCATTTGCTTATACCTTATTCTCTTGTGGTCATCATCTGATGGTTCTGGAATCGTCTTAATGAGTGTTGCCAATTCCGGATATATCCCGTCAACAAGATAGTACCCAAATGGGTAAGTTACCCTGTTAGCAACAAATGGAATCTACGGTGCGATTCCTTGTTTAAGATCGTTAAATAAAGGAGAACTATCCATAACGTTGATTTCGTTGTTCACCCCAGAAGTACCAAAGAAAGCATACCATACCCATAAGTCTTGTGACGCGACCGCCTCCAGCAAAATGAACGGATTCGGACCATGATCACGTCTAACATATTGACCTTTGTGTGCATTCGGACAACCAAACCACTCTCAATCTGTACAGTCAAGGCTTTCTAACATCCCTAGAAACCCGTGTGTTTCTTCGTGATGTCGATAAAGCTTTACGACATCAGTCATAGTGGGTTTCTTCAAATACTCTGGACCAAAATTTCTATAACAAACTTACAAAAATGATCAAGACATCGACGAGAAGTTTTCTCACCCATTTGCATATATTCGGCTAAAGCATCAAGAACCGCGCCGTATGCCAATTGACGAATTGCGGAGGAGCACTTCATCAATGCTGAAATGCCTTCTTTCCAGTACAATCAACACTACTACTAAAAAATGGATTATGAATAGTAACCTCCCGAACAATCCAGTTGAAAAGAGATCGATTCATTGGGAACCTCTTTCAGAAAGTACGTGCATCATAGAACGGGTTCTCAGTAAAATAGGCGTCGAATAAACTGTCATGAGCACCATAATGATCTCGATTAAGGCGTTTTATCGCCGGGCGATTTGCTTTTCGTTTATTTTTAATAAACGACAACGATCTTGCAATAAAATTCTATCTCCGACTTGTAATTTCTTGTTCTTCTTCTGAGTCGGTGAACATAATCATATCGGAATTCATTTGAAAAATAAAAGGAATGAGATATATATTGTTTGAATGATATATTGAGAAGATATGTATAAAAATGGTGTAGTTTTGATGTTTTTATAGAGAAAAAAAAGGTAGTAGAGATTTTTTTTTTCTTTTTTTTTTAATATATTGCAACGGTAACTTTTCGTCACATGGGGTCCCCTTTTTTTGTTTTTCGCAAGTTGATCAGTTCACCATAAATTGCTTTGGGAGGAGTGACTCACGTGTGTGATGGAATAGAGGGAAAGGGCATCGCGCGTGAGTTTTGGTTGCAAGGTGAAGGCTTCACTGCCTTGCCATCTAGCCTTATAAAAAACCAACTTTTGTGAGAACAAAATTCTTGGAAAGCTGACCACTTACACATATCACTATAGATCATCCTGACTTTCTGTCCCTAGATTTGCTTACACCTGTTATAACCAACCCAACAAAAGCAACCTTAGTATCATTTCAAACAACATATGGATGAACAAGAAGATGTTATGAGAAAGACAAAAACATGTGTGGAACAAAGCCAACGGCTTGTGTTTTTTGTTATTGATGAACTCTTTGAGTTGTCTAACGTTGACCCTTCAACTACTCTGCTTCAGTTTTTAAGGAATGAGACAAGTTTCAAGAGTGTTAAGCTTGGTTGTTAATGAGATGAAAAATGATCCACTTTTACTGGGTCATTTAAGCCCGGATTCGTGATTATTTGATCGAATATTGCCCTAAATCGTTCCTTTTGTCATTTTAGGTACTTTTGGAGAGAAATCTGGAAAAGGAAGCATTTTGGACGTTTTTAGAGCATAAAAGTGAAGAAAACAGCAAAGTCTCAATTTTCCTTGCTAGAACAGTACCTGACGGCGTTAAGGCTCTCCATATGATGGCGTCAAGAGTTACAAAAGAGGTGGATGTGGAAAATACACGTGACGATCCAGAGAGTTTTTGTGCATAGGAGATGACAGCGTCACCCAAGGCCGTCATGGTCCAAGTATTAGTGACGGCCCAGAAGAAAATCCTACATGACGGCGTCACAAGTAGATCTAAGCAATACGATTTCATTATGGCGGCGAGTTGACGGCGTCACAACTTAATACATGACGCCGTTACCCTGTAAAATCTATATATAGTTTTCCAAATTTCATTCATTACTGTGCAACTTTGAGGGAAAAACCCTAGGTCGAATTTTCCAGCTTTTTCAAGGGTTTCAACCCTTTGAATCTCTCATGTTCAATTAAAGATAAGTACTCTTCCAAATCATTCAATATGTGTATGTGTTGTTTGATTATATCTTACGCTTGTCTTTTATTTAACATGCTAGGCTAGATCTTTATTGTGTTTGCTTAGATGTAGTGAAACCTAGATGTTAATTATGGGTTGATTGCTTGTTTATAATAGTTACTGATGATTGTATTTGATGTTAGGCTTAAGAAAACTGGCAGACTTCCATTGGTAACTTGCTTGAACATTTTAAGAAACATGATCGGAGGTGTACTACGATTTTTGGTTGTATTTAATGCGTAGGAGAATTTTAATGATCCCATGTTAGGAGCTTCTAACGGCTCGACATAGGAGTGAAATAGGATCCTATAGAGTTAGGGAATATAATACACGGCCCTACGACTAGTATCAAGGAATATGACCCGTCATCCATGCACTTGTAACAAGTAATTAACCTGTAAAAGATATCTAGGGAGTAATGAAATCTAAGTAAACACAGTTTTCCTCATTATTGTCACTACCACATTAGTATAAATAGTTTTGTTTTCATTTCTTTTATTTTATTTTGATTTCATCTTAGTTTATTGGGTTAGTTGGCTAGCAACTAATTCCGCCATCTCCTTCAAAACCCGAGATTTTTAATTGCTTTTATAAAATTATAAAAATACAAAAAGAATCATCCCTCACCTCTAGACCTAGTTTAGGAGGCTTTCTAATCCTAGTGACACTATTCCTGAGTTGAACGATCAATTCCCCGGTACTTGTCACTATACTATACTACAACGATCAGGTACACTGCCTGGTGGGGGTTGTAAGCTTCTCAAGATCCCTTGAGAGGTAAAACCTTTTGTGAGGGTGTAATCCCACGCATCAAGTTTTTGGCGCCGCAGCCCGGGGAATAGTTATTGTCTAGGCTAGGATTTCTTTTTATTAGGTCTACTTGCTAGATTCCTTTCTAGTAAGATTTTATTTTTATTTTTAGGTTTTCTTTAGTCTATCTCATTTCTTCGTGTCTTTGTTCGTAACCTTTACCATCCGACATCATGGAAGGTGGTAACATCTTTGAACCCATCAACCCACCACAACAAAACCACCTACAAAACCCACCACTAGAAAACTAACCTCCTAGGCCCCGAACTTTAGGAGAGTATTCCCGTCCTAGCCACCAAGGCTATCGAAACACTATTGAGCTCACTCAAGGAGCCAATGTGTCCCCTTACGATTCGACACCATCTGGTTGGTGCAAAGCGGATGTGCATTCCATGGACTTCGTTCCGAAGATCCTAATCAACATCTCAAGAATTTTCTTAAAATCGTAGATTCCATAGAACTTGATGTTGTAACTAGAGAGTCGACCCGATTACGCCTATTTCAATTCTCTCTACGTGATCAAGCTAGTCAATGGCTTGAACGTTTACCCGCGGGATCCATCACTTCATAGGATGATCTCACCACTCGTTTCCTTGCTCAATTTTTCCCACCGGGGAGAACTACCAAGCTTAGAAATGATATCTTGATGTTCCAACAACGTCAAGGTGAAACTCTATATGAAGCATGGACTCGTTTCAAGGACTTACTCCAAAAAGTCCCTCATCATGGCATAGATCTTTGGCTCCAAGTCCAAATCTTCTATGACCATATCGATCTCTCCACAAGGCGAACCATTGACCAATCGGCCGGTGGCAAGCTACGTGATCTAAGTGCGGAAGAATCATGGGAACTCATAGAAGATCTTGCTCTCTATGACAACGAAAGTTGGAATGATCCCCGTGATTTGAACAAAACGGTCAAGGCAATATATTTGCCTTCGAACAATTCTAGCACTCCCAACCGTAGGATCATGGAACTTGATGACCAAGTCAAGTTTCTCATGAAATCTTACGAAGCTCCTAAGCCTTCAAGCCAAGTGAACAAAATCACTTCTTCATGCGAATTATGTAGTGGTCCCCATGACACTCGTGGTTGCGTGGAACTCCCCGGACAAGCTTTTGCGGATTACGCATCCTCGCGTACCGACGAAGTGGGAGATAAGTGGTACACTTTCATAACCAAGCCAAACCCTTACGGTGATTCCTACAACCCTTGTTGGAAAAATCACCCGAACCTTAGGTGGAAACAAAACCAAAACATGCCCCAAAACAATTCTTCCAATCCACCTAATCGTTACCAACCAAACGGTCCACCCTCTAACCGTACTTTCAACAACAATCCTTCCAATAACTATGGTAGTACCAACATTCTTGAAGGGTTGATGTCCAAGTTTATGGCATCTCAAGAAGCTCGCATATCTAAGTTTGAAGCCGATTTCAAACAAAAGCAAAGCGAGATGACCACCAAAATCGGCACTTTGTTGAAAGTTCTCAATGACCGAGAAATGGGAGCACTCCCAAGCGACACGGTCAAGAACCCGAAACTAAACGTTAATGCCATATTATCGGTTTCGTCACCTACTTCTTGTCCACAATACTATTTGGTCAAAGCAATGAGCATGTGTGTCAAGCAAACCCAAATTCTTCAAAAGGACCAATTGAATAAAACATCCGATATCAAACCGGTCAATGACATAGTTGAAACACCTCCTACACAAGACCTTGACGATGAATTCAAGGAGCTCCACCTTGAACGCCCCGTCATTGATGTCTTAGCCCGTGCGCCCTACTATAGTGCCCTCATAGAAAAATATGAGAAATTTAAATTGGGTAAAAATGGGACCGCCTTCGTTCAAAATAAGTTGCCTAAGAAGCTTGATGATCCGGGTATATTTGTTTTGCCTTGTAAGATAGGAAGATCCGAAGCTTTCGACACACTAGCCGACTTAGGATCAAGCCTCAACTTGATTCCCTTATCCCTTTTCACCACTCTTAAGCTAGGAAAGTTAGAGGAGACGGAAGTACTAATTGGTCTAGCGGATGGGAGTATTGCCCACCTAGTTGGAATGATCAAGGATGTAGTTGTTCACGTAGGAAAGTTAACTATTTTAGCGGATTTCCACGTCCTAGATATGGTTAGCGATACTACATGCCCATTGTTAGTAGGAAGAGGATTTTTAGCAACCGCTAGTGCCATAATAGATTGTAAGGAGTCTAAGATAGAGGTAGGAGAGGGTGAGACTTGGTCGGTTTATAATGTTAAGAAGCATAGCTACGATTGTGAGGAAGAACCGACACCACATTTGGTAGAGATTAACAGGAAACCATATGCCTTGGATAGAAAGAAACTTTAAAGGACCTCAACGCCATTCTATCTAGAAAAAGATTTCATCGATAAAACACATTTGGTGGAACAACTCATAGCTAGAGATGAGGAACTAGACCCTTTTGAGGATCCCCTAGTCTTTAGGAAAATGATTGAGTTCTTAAGCGTAATTCCTATCAACATAGAGATGAACAAGTGGAAAAGGGAAGGGGATAAGTGTAAGTGGAAGTGGGACAAGCCACCTAAGGAAGGTGACGAATCATGGCATATGAAGATGATTTTAAATGATCCGGATGGAGAAAAGTTTGAGGTCATACCGCACCAAGAAAACCGATAGGAAGTTGAAACCCAAGTTTGATCCCAAAGAAGTCCTCAACGAGGAGCTCACACATATAGGATAGCCCATGACCTTGAGTCTAGCTACAAGACTCTTAAATAAAGAAAAGTGCTTCTTGGGAGGTAACCCATGTTTTGTGTGATTTTTATTTGTTTAATTGATTATTTGTTTCTGTATGCATGCTTTATTTTTATTGTTAGTAGATCATGTTTCAAACTAAAATTGTAAAAATGCTTTATTTTGTTGTTTAACTTCGTCTTAACTTCATATAAAGGTATTTTGCAAAAGCTAAGTGTAAGGGGAAACCCCAAATTTGTTTACAAGAACAAAATTGATCATGATTTGCCACAATATTAAATGAACATGTATATTAGTATTTGTTAGAGTCAAATGTTTGTATCGAGTCATAATGATGTTTTGCAGGATTTTCCAGGAAGTAGGACATAAGTTTTTCCAGAAATTTTCTGTAAACTTAATGTAAAGATTTCTGCAGGTCACTTCTGATGGTGTCAGGAATTAACACCTGACGGCGTCACGTGTAAAATTCTGGAAATTTTGCGAGTTTTGTTTTTCTAACGGAGTCTTAAACTTTTTGTTAATTCTTTAGTTTTATAAACTCCATGAAATCTGCAAACATTCATTCCACAAGCATTATATCTTAAATTGCTTTATAGGATTTGTTAGTATATATAGATTGCCGCCGATTTTACGCGAGGTTGCCTTGATTGTTTTCTCAGGTTTAACAGGTTATATATGACAAGAAGATGATTTATTTTCTAGAAGGAAAGCTTTGAATGTTCATTTTCTTGGAGGAAGATCTAACCTTGTTCCCACACTATCCACACTGAACGAATCAGGGGAGTATTTGTTTTCATTCTTTTACATATTTTACTTTTACATCCTTTAATCGAACATTGGGGACAATGTTCATCCTAAGTGTAAGGGGATGGTAAATGATGATACCTTATAGGATACAATTGCACTTGAGTTTGTTTGTTCTATGGTAGGTGTGTAATAAAACTAAGAGAAATACTTGTTAGTGTAATTTTAGCACCAAATTTAAAATTTTTTACAACATTTAGGAGTGAAACTTTAGCCTTATCAAGCGTCTCATGGATAGGAGTTGTATGACTAGCACAAAACCGTACCATTCAGAAAAATTTTCCACCCAAATATGTGAGGTTCACCTTTAGATTTGATAAGAAAAGCATTCATTATTAGTGCTTATGAGTGTACCGGTAGCATTTAGATTCTAGAACTTGCGTTAGTGATACATCCCGAGACCGCTAGTGAGACTACATTCATGTAGTAGGATTTACTACATTATAAGAGGCATTAGGATCACCCTTGTGTTAAACCCGTATCATAATTACTTGACCATTTAAGTCATATTACTTGGCTAGTAAAGTCAATTAATTTTTTCCCACACCTTAGCGTTGTACTCATTTTTAGTATACGAAACCCCTAGTACACCCCTCCGAGCCTATCTTTTCATTTCTAACTTTAAGCATTTTACTTAAAGGAAGAATTTGTTACAACCCACCCCAAATGTACAACCAAATCGCCTTAGCCTTCCGTGTATGCGCTCATCTTTAGTGCATTATTGTTACATGTTTAAACCCTTAGTTAATTATCTAATTGATTACATGGTTGCTAAGTCGAGTCATATCTTGTACATATTGTTTTGGGACAATTGGGACTCATGGGTAAAGTACTTGTGTTATGGAGTAATGGGGAAGAACATCATATATTATCCCCATATGTTCGTTAATCTGAAAAAGTACTCCAAGTGTTTTGATTATCTTGATTCGAGTCATTAGATTAGTTTATTGTAAAGTATATAAAAATTCAAGTGTAAGGGGAATGTACATTCCCTATGATGTATTATTTTGGATGGTAGGGTAAGAGTGTATGCACACAAAAAAAATTAAAAAAAGAAAAAAAAAATTGAAAATAAAGAAAAAAAAGGAAAAAAAAATAGAAAAAGAAGAAAAGAGAAAAAAACATACGGACTACCATCCCGTTTCATTCTATGTTTGTTTTATGTTTTTGTTATTTTTGATTTATTAGCTTAAGTCGAGTCTAGTCTTGGCTTAGCAACGCCATATTGTACATGTAATTAACCAGGATGATTAACTCGCTACTAGTAAATATTGCCTTGATCCAACAAAACCGTGTATTCCATATCCCTACACCTAACGTTATAAACCTTTAAAAGACCTCTTTGATAGTTTATCCTAGGTGCTTACGCCAAGTGGTGGAGGTTTGATCCTTTCCCAAGCCTATGGTAATCTATTTTGCTATGACAGGTAGTGAGAGATGTTTTCCATTTCATTATTGTGATATATACTTTATTACACCCGAGAGATGAGAGTATCTAAACACTATTTGTGAGGTGCTAGTGTATGACCTCCGTGCTTGTCTTTGGTTTTTAGTGGAACGATTATTTGTTGTAATTACTTTTATATTAGTGTTAAATGACCCCTAACTTGTATTTTGATTAGAATAAAAGCGCATTTGCTTGAGGACAAGCAAATCTCAAGTGTAAGGGTATTTGATGAGGCGAAAAATGAACCACTTTTACGGGGTCATTTAAGCCCGGATTCGTGATTATTTGATCAAATATTGCCCTAAATCATTCCTTTTGACATTTTAGGTACTTTTGGAGAGAAATCTGGAAAAGGAAGCATTTTGGACGTTTTTGGAGCATAAAAGTGAAGAAAACGGCAAAGACTCAATTTTCCTTGCTGGAACAGTACCTGACGGCGTAAAGGCTCTCCACATGATGGCGTCAAGAGTTACAAAAGAGGTGGATGTGGAAAATACACGTGACGATCCAGAGAGTTTTTGTGCATAGGAGATGACGGTGTCACCCAAGGCCGTCATGGTCCAAGTATTAGTGACGGCCCAGAAGAAAATCCTACATGATGGCGTCACAAGTAGATCTAGGCAATACGATTTCATTATGGCGGCGAGTTGACGGCGTCACAACTTAATACATGACGCCGTCACCCTGTAAAATCTATATATTGTTTTCCAAATTTCATTCATTAGTGTGCAACTTTGAGGGAAAAACCCTAGGTTGAATTTTCCAGCTTTTTCAAGGGTTTCAACCCTTTGAACCTTTCATGTTCAATTAAAGATAAGTACTCTTTCAAATCATTCAATATGTCTATTTGTTGTTTGATTATATCTTACGTTTGTCTTTTATTTAACATTCTAGGCTAGATCTTTATTGTGTTTGCTTAGATGTAGTGAAACCTAGATGTTAATTATGGGTTGATTTCTTGTTTATAATTATACGGATGACTGTATTCGATGTTAGGCTTAAGAAAACTGGCAGACTTCCATTGGTAACTTGCTTGAACGTTTTAAGAAACATGATCGGAGGTGTACTACGATTTTTGGTTGTATTTAATGCGTAGGAGAATTCTAATGATTCCATGTTAGGAGCTTCTAACGGCTCGACATAGGAGTGAAGTAGGATCCTATAGAGTTAGGGAATATTGTACACGGCCCTACGACTAGTATTAAGGAATATGACCCGTCATCCATGCAATTGTAACAAGTAATTAACCTGTAAAAGATATCTAGGGAGTAATGAAATCTAAGTAAACACAGCTTTCCTCATTATTGTCACCACCACATTAGTATAATTAGTTTTGTTTTCATTTCTTTTATTTTATTTTGATTGCATCTTAGTTTATTGGGTTAGTTGGCTAGCAACTAATTCCGCCCACTCCTTCAAAACCCGAGATTTTTAATTGCTTTTATAAAAATATAAAAATATAAAAATACAAAAAGAATCATCCCTCACCTCTAGACCTAGTTTAGGAGGCTTTCTAATCCTAGCGACACTATTCCTGAGTTGAACGATCAATCCCCCGGTACTTGTCACTATACTATACTACAATGATCAGGTACACTGCCTGGTGGGGGTTGTAAGCTTCTCAAGATCCCTTGAGAGGTAAAACCTTTTTTGAGGGTGCAATCCCACGTATCAGTTGTGGTGAAGGTTTGTTTTTGTCTTGATTTTGATAATGAAATGAAATGAAAAAAGATTTCTGGAGTGTTTGTTTTGTCTACTAGTGAGAGTGTTTGGATTGCTTAGTTAGGGTGTTTGGATAAGGTGGTTATGTATGTTTTGTAATTTGCATGATTGTTTTTATCCTTCTGTCTTTTGTTTGCTTATCCTTGTTATTGCTCCCTATCATACATGCGCTTATTTTTTAGAGCTCTCACCGCACACACTTATCGGAGGTCTTCTTGAAAGCAGTCTCATTACTCTCGGGTTTATCTCGGGTAGGGATTGTTGGATTACATAATTCCCGGTAGGTATAACTTTATTGATGACCATTATTTATAGTAGTAAAACCTTAATTCCGAAAACCCACAAACCAGGCTTGTGCCTAATTATCCACTAATACTCCCTCGCAGTTCGAGTGGCGAAATCGCGAAAGCTCGAACTGGAGTAGTAAACTAAGAAAGCAAAATAAAACAATAAACCAAAATAAAACGGGATAACCCAAAGTATCCCCTATTCTAATTCTTTGTTTACGGATAACCGAAGTATCTAAAAGATAAACCTAAGTATCCTAAACATTCGTCTCGGGAATAAGAACCCTAGATTCGACACCAACAAAAGTCGTCATGGGAATAGGAACCTTAGATTCGACTCCAACAAAAGTCGTCTTGGGAATAAGAACCCTAGATTCGACACCAAAAAAAATTGTCTCGGAAATTAATACCCTGAATTCGACATAAAAAACAAACAATTAAATAACTTTTTTTTAACCGAGCATTAACTTTATTAAATAAACAATCGATCCCATCTCCGTTTCGCAATTTATTGTAGTTAGGCCAAAGGAATTAAATCCCTTATGTCTTACGCACGTTCGCCGAGAAAGAAACATCACATATATTAAATATGAATGTTATCTTTGATGACTAATGACTATGATTGGTTTTCTTTAGGGGTGGTAATTTCGGACCCGACACAAAACCTGACCTGAAATCGACACGAAAATTAACAGGTTCGGGTTAAGCTAAATAGATTGTGGGTCAGGTTTGGGTCAACATATCTAACCCGTTTATTAAACAGGTCAGGTTCGGGTTGGGAATAAAATAAACATGTCGACCCGGCAACCCGTTTAAGTATTTTTTCTTAATTAAAAATTATTTATATTTAATTATACGGGTTAAATGGGTTAAACGGGTTGACCCCTAACACGTTTAACCCATTTACCTCGTGTAATTGTTAGAATATGACAATCAAAGAACACTTATTACGGAAGCTAGGATCAAGTATAACACATAAATATTAACTAAAATATAAATAAGAACGTACCTTTTAGCACTTCAATAAATCTTGAACATGTGTAATATTAGATCAATGATAAACCCTTTACCGTTTTGTTTATCGATCTCTTGATAATAACTATAATGAGTTATTACCTCGTTCTTGTACACACAAATTAATAACGTTTTAAATTGATTGAAGATCAAACACAAGTAAAGTTTGGATGGAAAAAATCGACCCAAACCCTAAGGGTTGTTGGTTCGACCGGGTTTACAAATACAAGAGGAAAAGAAAAACTTTAGGGTTTTGTGTGTGCACAAAAGATGTGAAAGAATGAACCTAGGCCTTGTATATATACTTGTAAAAACTTGGAAGACAAGTTTGATGTGGGTTGGGTTTCCCTTAGACCCAATCGACCTGCCATAGGAGTCCAAGGGGAATTCCGGATCCTTCTTGGCTCCTATTTTCATTCTTAGTCCTTTTCTTTTCCACTTAACGATAGTTAGTACTTACGGTTAACAACTAATGACCGTTTAGTCCCTATACTTGTGTTATTAATGTGGAAAACTAGAAGGGGGGTTGAATAGTTTTACGTCTTTTTAATTCGTTATAAAAATAGTTTTGGTGTTTTCTTAGTTTTTAAAATTTAGATTCGATAATATATGATCTCAAGTCTTGCACAATATAAACAACTATCAATAAGTAAGATATAGCAATGATAAGTAAAGAAATAAATAAGAGATGGAAAGATCGAACCGCGAGACAAGAGATTTATAGTGGTTCGGCTACAAGGACACCTTCCTTGCCCTACTCCACTCCCCGAGCACCTAACTCGAGAGTTTTCTTCACTATATCAACAAGCTCCCTTATGGCGGAGAAAACCTTACACACCAATTTACACACCACAACTTCTTCACAACTAAGTCACAACTTCTACACAACTTCTTCAAACCAATCTACTTCACAACTAACTACTCCACGCCTATCTTCATCACACCAATTTTCTTCACAACTAACAACTTCACACCTAGCTTCTTCACTACAATCTAATTCCTAACTTTTCTTCTTCACACCAAACAACTAACTAATCACACAATCAATATACCTAGCACAACTATCTACAATCAAATATTCACAACAATCTTCACAAAGAATTATGTAAATAATCTTGATGATGCACCAACAACTTGGATGTGGAGGTCACAACAAGTTGTAATACTTCTTGTCTTAGGGGATAGAAGTATTCTTCTCTTGCACTTGAGAGGATGATGTTTGAATCACTTTGAAACAAAGAATTATGTATTTATGATCAAAGGATTAAGAAAATAGAAATGTGGATCTAGAACAGAAAGTTTTGGAGTGCAAAAGGTGAGAAAATTCTGTGGGATGAACCAGTATTTATAGGGGGAAAATTACTGTTCTGGAGCGTGGCCGGTCCTCTTAATTAGGGGCCGGTCCCCTTAATGATTAAGGGGGCCGCCTAAGGAATTAAGGGGGCCGCCCCTTCAGAACGTTGAATTTTCTTGTCTTCTAGTGGGGAAATTTTTCGGGATAAAATTTGGCATTTTTGGTTGGAAATTTGAAATCATATATTTATAATGAATTAAACATATTCTTTTAATTCCAAAAGTAATTTTGTAAAAGATATAGAATGTTTAATACATTTTATAAAAATTCTAGTGATTAGAAAATTTTCCTTTGATCATGAAATGCAATAAACACTTTGTTTATTCATACCTTAAGTAATATGGATGCAAAGATAAATGTTAAGCACTAAAAACTTGTTTACGTCATAAGTTTTAGATTAATGAGTTTATGCTTTGTAATTATTAAAACATAGAAACATTGTTAATATGATAACAATGTTTTTAGACATTATTTATGTCAACAATCTCTCCCTTTTTGATGATTACAAAACCTTAAACTCATTAGGTCTAAAAAATAATTTTTAAACAAGTATTATTAGAGTTTAACATTCTCTTCTCCCCATTTTTGTAAAATCAAAAAGGTTCGGCCGTTTAAACTTCATAAAATAAGTTAAACGGGTAGAGAGCTCCCCCTTGATGTATGCTCCCCCTTATTTGAGGGCACCAAGGAAACGAGCTATGGAAATCTTGGTTATAAAAATATGTGAGGAGAACAAGACACATATATATATGTAAAGCAATAATTATGCAAATAAAATTAGATTCATTCAAGCATCATAGAAATGATTAGCATTACAACATTCAATATGCTTAAGGCATATTGATTACAATAAAACAAAAGAAAAGACATAGTCCTATACTACCTAAGAGAGCACTTAGACTTGCTTGCAATCCATGGTTGATTGTTTTATTTGCTTGAAGGAGAACATAAGCATAAAGCTTAGTTGTTAGATGGAGAGGGATATGGATTGGGGTATGGAGCGGAAGAGGTGGATCTTACGATGTTGTATCGTGTTAAGGGTGGTATGGGATGAGGACGAGTGAGGAGCTATTCAATCCAAGAAATATCTTCACTCAAGTATAGGATTTGTTTTTGAAGGAAGATGCAACAAGGGAAATAGTGAGTGTGGTTTGTAACTTGATTCAAGTTGAGAGAGTGGGGTAGGCAATTATTGTAGGGTGATGATGGAAGTTGCCCTTTGTTGCGTTGTGCAAGATTCATGGCATTGAGATCACTAAGATCATGGATTTGGGATATTTCATCACGGAACCTTTGCTTTTCCGTGACAATGCAGAGAGAGTCATTATGTTGATATGGATGAATTGGGTTTGTGTAGTTGGAATTGTAGTTGGATGGTTGATCAAACTTGTATGGATCATTATACATGGTTGGTGGATGAGATGAGAGGTTTGGCATGAAGGAAGAAGTTTGGCCAATGTTGTATGGTTTGTAAAGAGGATCAAATGAATGTCCTTGTGAATTTGGTGTAAAGTTTGGGAAGTAAGTGGTTGGAGGTGTTGAGTGATTTCCAACTTCATTGGTTATGATGGATTTGTTACGAGGGCTTTTTCTTCGCCAAACGGGTTTTTCTGTCATTCTTGCAAGCCTTGAGGCTTTTGGTTTTGGTTTGTTTGGAGAAGTCATGAAGTGTAAGATTTGTGTTTGGGAGATTAGGACAAAATGTGTTGGTGAAAAATGTGAAATGTAGGTTGAAATGGGCTAAAAAGCAGAAAAGATTCTGTAATCCCGACTATCAGATGGCCGGTCCCCTTAATGATTAAGGGGGCCGCCTTACAAAATTAACGGGCCCGCCCATCTGGTGATTTCCAGATTGCCAGAATTGGTTTTTTGGCAGAAAATTTGCAAGGTTGTGTGTTTGGATTAGAATTCAAGCAAGTTCAATTCCTTTAGGCAATATAGCATCTAATCTAATCAAGATATAGCATGCATGCAAAACACATAAGCAAAAGAGCAAATAAGCAACACATAATAAGCAAAAGGAGACAAGTAAGGGCAAGAGCACTTAAACTTCCTAAGGCACCTATCTTAGATCAAAGGCAAAGTTAACTAGTGAGTGGAAAACTAGTGATGGAGCAAGATGACAACATTATTAGTGAATTTGTCCTAGTGTGTGTCTATATGCAACAAATGTGGAGTTGTGATTGTTTCGACTCCTAAATGCAAAGAGAGATAACGATCCTAAGAAACAATCCAAGAGATCTCTTTGATTCAATTTTTGCTCGATTCAAGAATGTCAAAAATATATATTAGACTATATATTTTGACAATTTATGTGAGAGTTTATGCATGATTTAGAAAAAAGTTTTTAGCGTTTGTCAACAATGCAAGGAAAAAGATTTTCATGTAATTCCTAGATGTGAGAATAGTTTTCAAGAAATTTTGATTGGGTTTTACAAGAGAGTATATGCAAATGAAAGTGAGGTTTCCCAATCATTAATTTTGTGCAAAATGGATTCCTAGACTCAGAAGTGAAGAAGTGGACGAAAAGTAAATTTTATGCAAGTATAAATTTGTGTTAGTTCAATACAATTTAGTCAACTTGTTCCATCATTCCTAATCCTAAACGCAAGTGGTTGAATAATTCGCGCTTAAGGGGTTTTGTGAATATATCCGCAATGTTATCTTCCGATGCAACTTTTTCTATAGATATGTTTCCTTTTTGTACATTATCCCTAAGAAAGTGGTGGCGTATTTCTATATGTTTAGTCCTAGAGTGTTGCACCAGATTTTTACTTAAATCTATCGCACCTTTGTTATCACACATAATGGGAACATTTTCTAACCTAATGCCATAGTCTTAAGAGCTTGTTTCATCTATAGTGCTTGTTGACATGCCTTCCCAGCGCTTACATATTCGGCTTCGGTGGTAGAAATAGCAAGAGCGGTTTGCTTCTTCGAAAACCAAGATGTTAGACAACATCCCATAAACGTGCAAATACCGCTAGTGCTTTTTCTATCTATGTAGTCTCCCGCATGATCCGAATCCGCATAGACGATGGTTTCTATGCCGGATCCCTTAGGATACCATAATTCTAAGTGTATAGTGCCTTTAATGTATCGGAAGATACGCTTACCCGCTTCTAGGTGAGAGGTTTTGGGATCCTCTTGAAAACGGGCACAAAGGCAGACACTAAACATGATATCGGGTCTACTTGCCGTCAAGTATAGTAAACTACATATCATTCCTCTATACTTGGTATTATCTACGGACTCACCTTCATCATCCTTTGTGAGCTTTACTTCCGTAGACATGGGACTTTTCATGGGTTTTGAGTCTTCTAGGCCAAATTTCTTAAGCATTTCCTTAATGTACTTAGATTGGTTAAAAAATATTCCATCTTCTAATTGTTTTATTTGCAATCCTAGGAAGAAGTTAAGTTCACCCATCATACTCATCTCAAACTCATCATGCATGATTTTGGCAAATTCATCACACATGTCTTGACAAGTCGATCCAAATATAATGTCATCAACATATATTTGGACAATGATGAGATTTGGATCTTTCCTTTTAGTGAAAAGAGTGTTATCTACCATTCCCATGGAATAATCATGTTTAATAAGAAAAGCTTTTAATCAATCATACCAAGCTTTGGGAGCTTGTTTGAGTCCATACAAAGCTTTCTTTAACTTATAAACATAATCAGGTTTTGCGAAGTCAATGAATCCTGGAGGTTGTGCCACATATACCCCCTCATTGATAAAACCGTTAAGGAATACACTTTTCACGTCCATTTGAAATAACTTAAAATCTAGGGCGCATGCATAGGCAAGTAATATCCTAATCGATTCTAGTCTAGCTACGGGGGCATAAGTTTCGTCATAATCAATTCCTTCTTGTTGATTATAACCTTGGGCAACTAACCTAGCTTTATTCCTAGTAACTATTCCATTCTCATCTAACTTATTTCTATATACCCATTTAGTTCCTATGATGGTCATATTCATTGGATTTGGGACTAATTCCCAAACATCATTTGCCTTAAATTGATTTAATTCTTCTTGCATAGCTATAACCCAACTTTCATCTTTTAATGCCTCATTAATATTCTTAGGTTCTATTGCTGATAGGAAACAAAAGAAATTGTTTTTATCTTGGGCTTGTGACCTAAGGGTTCTTTGGTTAAGATTTCCTATTATATTATCTAATGGATGTGATCTAGATTCTTTAACATTAACAATTTCGTTATTTCCTAAGTGAATGTCTTCATTATCATTTCCTATAGGTTTTGTTTTACTAACCTCAACAGCTTCATCTTCGACTAAGTCATCATCTTCTAAAGGTAATGTTTTAGGAGGAGGTGGTGTTTCATCAAATGTTACATTTAGTGATTCTTCTACTTTCATGGAGTGTTTGTTAAGTATTATATATGCTTTACTATTTTGTGAGTATCCTAAAAATATTCCTTCATATGATTTTGGATCAAACTTAGTGAGGTAATCCTTAGTGTTTAGAATATAACATTTACTTCCAAATACCCTAAAGTAGCTTAAGTTTGGTTTTCTACCTCTTAGTAACTCATAAGGAGTTTTTCCTAGAATTCTCCTAATTGATACCCTATTTAAAATATAAGTTGATGTATCTACGGCGTGACACCAAAATTTTTGTGGGATGGATTGTTCATTTAACATTGTTCTACTCATTTCTTATAGTGACCTATTTTTTCTTTCTACTACGCCATTTGATTGAGGAGTACGAGGAGCGGAGAAATTGTGATATATTCCATTTAACTCACAATATTTTCCGAATTGTACTTCGTTATCAAATTCCCTACCATGGTTCGTCCTAATGGCAACTATTGTGCATCCTAATTTATTTTGAATCATTTTACTAAATATTTCGAATTTTTCAAAGGCTTGGGTTTTGTCACTTAAAAACATAGTCCACGTGTATCGTGAGTAGTCATCTACTATTACTAAGGTATATTTGTTTCCTCCATAGCTCCACACAGCGGATGGACCGAAAAGATCCATATGTAATAATTCTAGGAACCTAGTAGTGGATACTATATTCTTAGCTTTGTGACTAGCATGAGCTTGTTTTCCAATTTTACATGCATCACAAAAATGCTTGTCATATTTTAGATTAAGAAAATTTCTAACTAATTCCTTAGAGGCCAAAGATTTTATTTGTTGCATGCTAGCATGTCCTAATCTCCTATGCCACAATGTAGAGTTTTCATCTAGGGTCATTAGACATATCCTATCCTCAGGCTTGTTTCCTAGTTTCATAACATATATGCCCCCTTTCCTAATTTCTCTACCTATAATTTTTCCATTCTTGACTATTTCGCTATCATCTTCGGTAAAAGTGACTCTACATTTATTATCACATATTTGTCCTATACTAAGCAAGTTATATGTTAAATTATCTACATGCTCTACATTTTCAATAGTAAGTGAGTTTTGAGAAATCGTACCTTTGCCAATGATTTTTCCACGTAAGTCACTACCGAAAATAACGTTACCTCCATTGTATACCTTGTATGTAGAGAATAGCTTGCGGTTCCCCGTCATGTGTCTCGAACATCCGCTATCTTTGATCCATTCGTCAGGCTCCAAGTCAATTCCTAAACATATTTCGTCGGTTTCTTTTGCCATAAAACACTTTTCGTCTCTTGGCTTCTCAACTTCTTCTTTGTCACTATCACTCCATGTTCCACTAACAAATGCTCCTTGATTTTCATAACCCGGCGGATTTAGACATTCGCCAATGAGATGATTTGGACTTTCACATCTAAAGCACTTTCTTTTCCCGTAGTTGTCACTTCTATTTCTTTGGAATGGTTTTCTTTCGTCTCGTGATGATCTAGTGAATCTTCCTCGTCTCTTGAAGAATTTCTTGAATTCTCTTACGGCCATTGCATATTCTTCGTCTTCACATTCGTCACTTGAATCATCATCATCACTAGGTTCCTTTTTGGCTTTTAGGGCAATGGATTTGGTTTGTTCTTTCTTGACTTTGACCGTTTCCGAATCTCTTCTAATAATTTCTTCATGAACCTTCAAGTTGCCAATTAGTTCATCTAGTGATAACGTCATCAAGTTCTTTGATTCTTCAATTGCCGTGACCTTAGCTCGCCATTTTGGATGCAATGCCCTAAGAAATTTCCTAACACAATTTTTACTAGAAAATGTCTCATCAAGTGCTTTTAAACTTGTGATAATAGTGTTAAATTTAGGAAAAGCATTATCAATTGATTCCTCTTCCGGAATCGTAAATTGTTCATATTGTTGTACAAGAAGATCTATTTTATTATATTTGACTTGGCTATTACCTTGGTGAGTAATTAGTAAAGAATCCCAAATTTCTTTGGCGGTTTTACACATAAAAATTCTTTCATATTCTTTGTGTGGTAGCGCTTTATAAATGACCATTTTAGCCTCATTATTTTTTGCTAGTTTCTTTTTCAAATCATCATTTTGTTTTTCAAAAGATACAATTTCATCCATTTTGGTTTCAACATGATATTGAATAGGGGGAAAATCACCAAAGGTAAAAATATGCCAAAGATCAAGATCTTTTGATTTCACATACGTTTCGAATCTATTTTTCCAATATAAAAATCCATCACTTTCAAATAGTGGTGGTCTTTGCATAGATTGCCCTTCTAAATATTTTTCAGATTCCATAGATCGTTACAAGTTTTAAAATATAATATATTTTAAAAATCTTGCTCGACGTGGCTCTTGATACCAATTGTGAGAAACTAGAAGGGGGTTGAATAGTTTTACGTCTTTTTAATTTGTTATAAAAATAGTTTTGGTGTTTTCTTAGTTTTTAAAATTTAGATTCGATAATATATGATCTCAAGTCTTGCACAATATAAACAACTATCAATAAGTAAGATATAGCAATGATAAGTAAAGGAATAAATAAGAGATGGAAAGATCGAACCGCGAGACAAGAGATTTATAGTGGTTCGGCTACAAGGACACCTTCCTTGCCCTACTCCACTCCCCGAGCACCTAACTCGAGAGTTTTCTTCACTATATCAACAAGCCCCCTTATGGCGGAGAAAACCTTACACACCAATTTACACACTATAACTTCTTCACAACTAAGTCACAACTTCTACACAACTTCTTCAAACCAATCTACTTCACAACTAACTACTCCACGCCTATCTTCTTCACACCAATTTTCTTCACAACTAACAACTTCACACCTAGCTTCTTCACAACAATCTAATTCCTAACTTTTCTTCTTCACACCAAACAACTAACTAATCACACAATCAATATACCTAGCACAACTATCTACAATCAAATATTCACAACAATCTTCACAAAGAATTATGTAAATAATCTTGATGATGCACCAACAACTTGGATGTGGAGGTCACAACAAGTTGTAATACTTCTTGTCTTGGGGGATAGAAGTATTTTTCTCTTGCACTTGAGAGGATGATGTTTGAATCACTTTGAAACAAAGAATTATGTATTTATGATCAAAGGATTAAGAGAATAGAAATGTGGATCTAGAACAGAAAGTTTTGGAGTGCAAAAGGTGAGAAAATTCTGTGGGATGAACCAGTATTTATAGGGGGAAAATTACTGTTCTGGAGTGTGGCCGGTCCCCTTAATGATTAAGGGGGCCGCCTAAGGAATTAAGGGGGCCGCCCTTTCAGAACGTTGGATTTTCTTGTCTTCTAGTGGGGAAAATTTTTCTGGATAAAATTTGCCATTTTTGGTTGGAAATTTGAAATCATATATTTATAATGAATTAAACATATTCTTTTAATTCCAAAAGTAATTTTGTAAAAGATATAGAATGTTTAATATATTTTATAAAAATTCTAGTGATTAGAAAATTTTCCTTTGATCATGAAATACAATACACTTTGTTTATTCATACCTTTAGTGATATGGATGCAAAGATAAATGTTAAGCACTAAAAACTTGTTTACATAATAAGTTTTAGATTAATGAGTTTATGCTTTGTAATTATCAAAACATAGAAACATTGTTAATATGCTAACAATGTTTTTAGACATTATTTATGTCAACAATTAATAAATATACTGATGAGGCGAAAAATGATCCGTTTTTAGGGGGTCATTTAAGCCCGAATCCGACTTTATTTGATCAAATATTTCCCTAAATCGTTCCTTTTGTGATTTTAGGTGTTTGGAGAGTGAATTCTGGAAAAGAAGCTATTTTGGACGTTTTTGGAGCATAAAAGTGAAGAAAACGGCTAAGTACCTAATTTGCATGCTGAAAATACAAGGTGACGGCGTCAAGACCAACATCTTGACGGCGTCAGACATGAAGAATTAAAATCCGAAGGTGGTGACGGCGTCAGACGGACTCGTGACGGCGTCAAAGTGGCTAAAATAATATACCGTGGGTGGTGACGGCGTCACATAGGCCGTCATAAGTGGATCAAGGCCGTCCGAGGAAGTTTATGGCGGTGAGGTGACGGCGTCATAAGTTACTCTTAACGCCGTCAGACTGTTTTTCCTATATATAGTTTTCTAGTTTTTTTCATTAAAAGAGAGAAGTTTTGGTGAAACCCTAAAGACGATTTTGGTGCCTCTTTTACAGGTTTTTCAAGGGTTCCAAACCCTTGAGACCTTGCATTGTAATTGAGATAAGTGTACTTTCAATTCAATCAATATGTCTATGTGTTGGTTGTTTATCTCTTGTTCTTGTCTCAATTCCATTATGCTAGGCTAGATCTCTCTTGTGTTTGCTTAGATCTAATGAAACCTAGATGTTGATTATGTGTTGATTACTTGTCTATTCTTATTTTGAATGAATGATTTATATGTTAGGCTTAAGAAAACTGGCAGATCTCCAAATGGTAACATGCTTGAACGTCTTAAGAAACATGAACCGAGGCGTACTAGGTCTTTATTGGTTGTATTTAATGCATGAGCCACTGTTTACAATCCCTATAGTTGTGCTGGGTCATGGTGTAGGAGGAGATAAGAGCTCATAGAGTTGGGGAGTTATGTATGCCACCCCACGAATGGTATTAAGGAATACAATCCGTCATTCATACAAGTGTAACAAGTAATTAACATGTAAAAGATATCTAGGGAGTAGTGAAGTCTAAGTAAACACAATTTCTCCAACCATTGCTCACAACCTTAGTTTAATTAGTTTAATTTCATTTTCATTATTTTATTTTAATTATATAATAGTTTTGGGTTAGTTGAATAGCAACTAATTCCGCCCACTCTTCCAAAACCCGAGATTTTACTTGCTTTCATAAAAATATAAAAATACAAAAATAATCATCTCTCACCTCTAGAACTATTAATTAGGTTTTCTAATCCTAGTGACACTATTCCTAAGCTGAACGATCAATCCCCCGGTACTTGTCACTATACTATACTACAACGATCAGGTACACTGCCTGGTGGGGGTTGTAAGCTTCTCGAGATCCCTCGAGAGGTAAAGCAAGGTGCGATTCCCACGCATCATATACATAACAATTAATATTTATTAATCTTTAATTCTCATTTGCAATGTGTGCAATCCCGAGGTCTTGGGTTCGATACTAGACATTTACATATTAATATTTATACATACATTTAACAGTTCCCACTCATATATTTATTAATAGCAAAATGACATTGGTTGGCGTCTTGCAATACTCCAATGCCCCCAGCACGACTCGAGCTAGGTTTCCTGGAAAACCTTTAATGATTCATCATCATCATTATCCTTTTATTTCTAATACTACATTAATAAAGATGTGAGATTCTTTATTAACTTTATGTTTCTCGTCTCTTTATGATTGAACAAAATTACCAAAACATCTGAACGTATTCCAGATAGACTTTGGGTGTGGCCACGCACAAATTTTGTCAACCCTACGAGGGGCCCATCAGTATTAAACTTCTGAACAAATCAGAAGGAACAAATTCTTTCTTGACTACAAGAATAACCCATGAACTTTGCAACACTTCTGAAAACAACCCTTATAACTCCCTGTTACGGCGAGTGGTAGATTGCTTTACAAAAATGAACTACATCCATGACTCTTATCTGGTATCTCAAGTCTGAGGATACTTTAAGTATGATTCTCACATAAATATTAAATCATATAGTTGGGATGAGTCCTATATTCAATTCATTGAATATCATGTGAAATTGGTATGACTACGCATCAATATACTTTCAAGTATATCCTAAACCAATACTCAAATTTGTCTTAGTTTAATGATATTTCCATATCATTAATCGACAAGTGACTATTTAGAATAATAATTTATTCATGGATTTAAACATGCAAATATATGATATATTATTAGGATAATGATTAAATAAACATAAACAATATTTTATTCCATTAAAATAAAAATTGTACATTACATCATTTATCCAAATACTAATCACAAATGGGCATGAAACTTTTAGCCAAACAAATTCCTATGCCTTCAGCATGCCTATACAGCTTGGTGCCAGGTAAAGGCTTTGTTAGTTGATCAGCTAAGTTTTCATCTGTGTGAACTTTGAGCATTTCGATTTCACCTATTTCGACTTGTTCTCGAACATAGTGATGCTTAATCGGGAAATGTCTAGTGTCTTTCATGATTCCAGGTTCATTGGCAAATGTAATGCAACTGAGTTGTCGCAATACATTTTTATAGGTCTTTGAATCGAAGGCATAACCCCAACCCCTGAAACAAACTTCCTAATCCAAACAGCTTCCATTGCAGCTTCTGAAGCAGCTATATACTCACTTTCTGTTGCAGAGATTGTCAGTGTACTCTGCTTTTTGCTCCTCCAATCCACAGCTCCTCCATTAATGACAAAGACATAACCTGTCTGAGACTTCGTATCATCCTTATCACCTTTCCAAGAAGCATCGCAGTAACCTGTAACATCAAGTTCTGCAGATGGAGTACCCCTATAAACTAAGAACATCTCTTTAGTAGCCCTAAGGTACTTAAGAATATTCTTAACAGTAGTCCAGTGAGCTTCATTTGGATTCTGCTGATATCGACTGGTTAAATTCTGAGCAAATGCCACATCAAGCCTTGTGCTTTTCACTGCATACATAATAGATCCCACAGCCGAAGCATAAGGGACTCTCTTCATGTGTTGCACCTCTGCAGGTGTTGAAGCACAAACTTTGCTACTCAAGTCATGTTGTTCTTGCATTGGCAAATATCCCTTTTTGGAATTTTGCATATTGAATCTCTTCAATATTTTATCAATGTAAGCACTTTGGCTTAATTTAATTAATCGTATATATCTTGATTCCTAGAATGAATGCAGCTTCCCCTAAATCTTTCATAGAAAAACACTTTCCAAGATATGCCTTAACCTTTTGCAAACTTGGAATGTCTTTTCCCATGATCAATATGTCATCAACATATAAAATAAGGAAAATTACATCACTCCCACTAGCTTTGTGATATACACATGGCTCATCAAGATTTTGAGTGAATCCATACTTTTTAATTTCACTATCAAATCTCTTATTCCATTGTTGTGATGCTTGCTGCAATCTATAAATGGATCTTTGAAGTCTGCATACATGATTTGGGAATTCTGGATTCATAAACCCCTCAGGCTGCTCCATATATATGTCTTCATCTAGGTGACCATTTAAGAAGGCAGTTTTGACATCCATTTGCTAAATCTCATAGTTATAGTAAGCGGCTATGGCTATAAGAATCCTAATAGCCCTAATGTCAGCTACAGAAGAAAAGGTCTCCTCATAGTCAACACTAAATGTTTGAATATAGCCTTTAGCTACCAAACGGGCCTTATAGATGTATACAATGACATCCATATCAGTCTTTTTCTTGTAGAGCCATTTACTCCCAACTAACTTGGCACCCGGAGGCAGTTCTACTTCCACCCAGACTTCATTGTCTCTCATGGATTGCATTTCCCCATTCATAGCAACCTGCCATTTCTCCTTTTCAGGACCATTCATAGCAGCCTTATAACTAGTAGGTTCATCAAGATCCCCTAATATAGTTTCCTCACACTCTACGTAAAGACATAGATGTTCAGGAGCTTTCACAGTTCTTACAGATCTGCGAATGGGAACCACTTCAACTTCAGATGGAGGACCAAAACTTTCAGGTTCCACAAGAAGTTGGCTAGTGTTTTCAGAAGGTGTTACATCTTCTTGACCGTCTTCCAGATCATATACTCTCCCACTAAATTCTTGAGATATGAGCTCCTTTTTCAAGAAGTCTCCATACCTTGCAACAAAAACTTTGTTTTCAGGTGGGTAATAAAA
Source organism: Artemisia argyi (assembly GCA_030686995.1). Taxonomy (NCBI): domain Eukaryota; kingdom Viridiplantae; phylum Streptophyta; class Magnoliopsida; order Asterales; family Asteraceae; genus Artemisia; species Artemisia argyi. The sequence continues at coordinate 48,375,549 of CM060694.1, forward strand.
GTAGTAACCCATTGTTTCCTTTGGATATCCTACGAAGATGCACTTTACAGATCTTTGTTGGAGTTTGTCTGTTGAGTCACGTTTAACATACGCCTCACAACCCCAGACCTTTAGATAAGACAAGTTAGGAGCTTTTCCAGTCCATAACTCATATGGTGTCTTATCCACCTTCTTTGTTGGAACCATATTTAGAATGCGAACCGCAGACTCTAAGGCATAATCCCAAAACGAAAAAGGAAGATTTGTTAGATTATACATAGATCGTATCATGTCTTGCAATGTACGATTCCTTCTCTCAGATACACCATTTTGTTGTGGAGTATATGGAGAAGTAAGGTGCTAGACAATTCCCTCCTTAGCTAAGTAATCTATAAACTCTTGACTCAGGTATTCACTACCTCTATCGGATCGAAGAGCTTTAATCTTCTTTCCAAGTTGCAACTCTACTTCTGCTTTAAACACTTTGAATGTTTCAAATACCTCATGCTTATGTTTAAGTAAATAAACATAACCATAACGGCTGTAATCATCCGTAAATGTTAAGAAGTAGCTAGCACCTCTCCTTGACACATGTCTAAGTGGTCAACACACATCTGTGTGAATAAGACCAAGTAGATCATTAGCCCTTTCAATCCTATTCTTAAAGGGTTTCTTTGTCATCTTCCCAGCAATATGTAATACCCTAGGCAAATCCCACATTGGCCGTGACTTGGAGTGATGTTGGGACATATGTTAACATTCCCCTTATATGACAACAACGCGTTTTGTGGTCTAACGGTTAATCGCCCATACAGTTAAGCGTGCTCATGTGAGAGTAGTACTGGCTTGGGTGACCTGCCGGGAAGTCTTCACATGAGGGCCACAAAAGCAAAGCCGTGAGCCTTCGGGCAAAGCGGACAATATTGTGGTCTATAAGGCGGTGTGTTACAGATGGTATCAGAGCCACTCCTGAGCCGTTCGGGATGGTGGGGCAAACCTCATCGAGGACGATGAGTCTCTAAGAGGGGGTGAATGTAATACCCTAGGCAAATCCCACATTGGCCGTGACTTGGAGTGATGTTGGGACATATGTTAACATTCCCCTTATATGACAACAACGCATTTTGTGGTCTAACGGTTAATCGCCCAAACGGTTAAGCGTGCTCATGTGAGAGTAGTACTGGCTTTGGTGACCTGCCGGGAAGTCTTCACATGAGGGCCACAAAAGCAAAGCCGTGAGCCTTCGGGCAAAGCGGACAATATTGTGGTCTATAAGGCGGGGTGTTACAGATAATGTAATACCCTAGGCAAATCCTACATTGGTCGTGACTTGGAGTGATGTTGGGACATATGTTAACATTCGCCTTATATGAAAACAACGCGTTTTGTGGTCTAATGGTTAATCGCCCATACGATTAAGCGTGCTCATGTGAGAGTAGTACTGGCTTGGGTGACCTGCCGGGAAGTCTTCACATAAGGGCCACAAAAGCAAAGCCGTGAGCCTTCGGGCAAAGCGGACAATATTATGGTCTATAAGACGGGGTGTTACAGATGGTATCAGAGTCAATCCAAGCCGTTCGGGATGTGGGCAAACCTCATCGAGGACGATGAGTCCCTAAGGGGGGGGGGGTGAATGTAATACCCTAGGCAAATCCCACATTGGCCGTGACTTGGTGTGATGTTGGGACATATGTTAACATTCGCCTTATATGAAAACAACTCGTTTTGTGGTCTAACGGTTAATCGCCCATACGACTAAGCGTGCTCATGTGAGAGTAGTACTGGCTTGGGTGACCTGCCGGGAAGTCTTCACATAAGGGTCACAAAAGCAAAGCCGTGAGCCTTCGGGCAAAGCGGACAATATTGTGGTCTATAAGGCGGGGTGTTACACAATACAGGATTCCCACTTATCAAATGATTCGTCATTGATCTTTTCTAAAAGCCCATCATGTTACAGCTTTTCCATGCGAGCCTTGCCAATGTGAGCAAGTCAACAATGCCAAAGATAAGATGAATCCAGACCTTTCTTGATTCTCTTATTATTGATGCTATACATTGAATTATTTTTAACAAAAGCATTATCATTATCATTCATATCAATCTCAAAAATACCATTCACAACTATAGCATTAAAATAAAAAAACACCATTTAAAGAAACTGATATTCCATTGCTAGTAATAGTATGATCAAAACCAAGGTTCAACAAACATGAAAATGAAATTACACCTCTAACAATTGACGGTGCATAATGACAATTATTTAAAGATAGTACTAAGCCCAAAGGCAACACTAAATTAAAAACTCCTATAGCTTCAACTTCTGCATGTGCTCTGTTACCCACGTGCAAGAATTGATCTCCATAAGCCAGCTTTCTCTCCACTCTAAACCCCTGCAAGGTATTGCAAATATGAATGCCACATCCCGTATCATATACCCATGAATTCAATTTTGGAGTAAGAGTGAATAATTCAATCATAAAGAACGCACCTGAAGTACTGGGTTACCAGCTTCATCACCCTGCTTCTTCTGTCGCAAGTCATGAATGTAGAGAGGACAATTGCGCTTCCAATGGCCCTTTTCATGACAGTGGTGACAAGCCTGATCCTTTTTGTTTGGAGGATTCATCTTGTACTGCTTAGGCTGATGCTGCCTCATCTTGGGTTGTGGTTGATAGGCCATGACCTGCTTGCCTTTATCACCTTTCCCTTTGCCTTTGTTCACATGAGATTTCTTTTGGATTCTCCCCCATGAATCGCCAACACTTGCGGGGTAGGAGCTTTGCCCTTGGCTGGTAAACCTTTCTCATAATCAACAAGCAATGCGAGTAATTCTGAGACTGTCTTCCCCGAGCAATGCATGTTGAAGTTCTGAACAAAACCAGCAAAGTCCTTGTTAAGGGACTTGTTGATCAAGTTCACTTGCACATTCTTGGGGTGACCAAATCCAATTCTGTGAAGTTGATCAAAGTATTCTTTCATCTCATTCACATAATCTTCAACTGGTTTACCATCACCATGCTTGCAGCTATGTAGTTTGTCAAGTTCATCATACAATTCAACTGCAGGAGACTTTTCATAAGACTTTTGAAGTTCATCAAGCATGTCTTTAGGAAAGTAGTACTCAAACTTCTTTTGTAACTGAGCATTCATACTAGTGAGCATTAAACAAGCAACCTCATTGTATTTAGCATGCTCAAGTCTCCAAGCCGCCTTAACTGGTTCTAGTTCAGTTTGGGCAGGCTCTTCTGGGCAACTAGTATTCAAGTAATTGAGTTTTCCGGTCGCCTTCAAGACAATTCTGAGCGAACGGTACCAATCATTGAAATTCTTTCCAGTCAATTTTTCCCTTTCAAGATGACTCTTGAAAGCAGAAATCACATATGGGTTATCGGGTTGAGCCATATCTACAGATAAAAGTTCAAACATTAGTATTTTTAATAATTAATATCTCCAAGAAAATATAATACCTAAGGCTATATTCATATAACCAACTAATTTTCTTGAAAATCTAGGATCCAACTTTACATAGATTCCACCACATCAGTTGACCTGCTAGTGGTGAAAGTATAAAAGATAGTAATCTATCGAACAATAATTGGCAAACAAGATTTCCAATTCCTAGATCATTATGGGATTTACATCAAATTGATTCATCAATTTGCCTTGTAAGCATGTTTCATCCCATCTCATGCCTTAAGTTCTAGGTCTCACGCACAACTTAATTAAGTCGTCTACCTTAGAAACTGTAAAATTACTATCTATGGTCTCACGCATTAACAGAATTTTACCTTGTTATAAAAATTTAGCCTAGGTCTCACGGTTACTAAATTAGAATTTCAAGTGTTCCTTATAGATAGATAGCATGTAACTTAAATTTTAGGGTATTCAATTTTGGTGTGTCAATCAAAATATGTATAAAGATGCATGCACTCATCTTTATAGCATAAGTTTTCAAAACCTTTTTATAACCAATTCTTAAGATTAATATAAAAAGTTTTACTTGAGGTAAGATACCTTAAGATGACTTTGTACAAGAATGAATTTAAAAGAAAATCGTTTAAGACGTATTCGTAAGTGTGATAACCAAGGCAGACTCTAAGGCTCTTTCCAAGCCTTCTTACCACAACTAAGAATTTGTCTTAAAGGAGTTACTTTTAAAATCATGTGTACAAAACATCAATCAAGCAAAAGTTTATGGATTAAATCTTAAAACATGTAACAAAGTTTGAATCTTGCTAGTCTCGCCTTGGAGCGAATTACCGTGCGAAGCGAACCGTTGTTGGCACATAAGACACCGCAAGATTCAATCTTTATCACTTAAAGTTTCACCATTATTAGTCCATATTATTTTCTTTATAAAAAATTACCCTTTTATTGCTTACAATCATGTCTAACAATTAAAAAAAAACATAAAATAAGTAATCAAAGACAAATCAATACAACTAATAACCATAACAATTTATTAAAGGTGAAACACATAGCCACATGCAATCTTGATTAGAAAAGATCCTAACAAAATCAATTCTAGGTTTTATATGCATATAATTAACTAGGGCCTTCCCTTCTTGTTGGAAGTGGAGCCACATACATCGACAAGTCAATTGCGTAGGCCAAAGTCAATCACATACCACATAGCACATAAATTAATTTTAATATATATTGAGGTCTTCCCCAATTTTAGATCTATCTAAACATGTGACAATAGTAATAAGCAATTGATAGATCCATGACTAACACGCATGTTTTTTCACGGATTAAAGCATAAAAATTACCACATAGGTCACAAGATATGTTCAAAAACCGGTTAATGACCTAGGGTTTCTAATTAATTACCAATAATCAATTAAACCCACAAAACCCTAATTAGGGTTTCACGGAAAATCGACCCCCCCCCAAATTAGGGTTAGGGTTTCGAAATTTTTCAAAAAAATTTTAAAAGAAAAAACCCTAGATCAAAACATGTATCTAAAACAATTAAAGATCCGATTTTTATTACGTTTTAGTAATCAATTACATGTTATACATGGCTCGTGATGCCACTGTTAGAATATGACAATCAAAGAACAAGTATTGCGGAAGTTAGGATCAAGTATAACACATAAATATTAACTAAAACATAAATAGGAACTTACCTTTTAGCACTTCAATAAATCTTGAGCTTGTGTAATATTAGATCAATGATAAACCCCTTACTGTTTTGTTTATCGTTCTCTTGATAATAACTATAGTGAGTTATTACCTCCTTCTTGTACACACAAATTAATAACGAAATAAATTGATTGCAAGATCAAACACAAGTAAAGTTTGGATGGAAGAAATCAACCCAAACCCTAAGGGTTGTTGGTTCGACCGGTTTACAAAGACAAGAGGAAAAGAAAAACTTTAGGGTTTTGTGTGTGCACAAAAGATGTGAAAGAATGAACCTAGGCCTTGTATATATACTTGTAAAAACTTGGAAGATAAGTTTGATGTGGGTTGGGTTTCTCTTAGACCCACTCGACCGGCCATAGGAGTCCAAGGGGAATTCCGGATCCTTCTTGGCTCCTATTTTCATTCTTAGTCCTTTTCTTTTCCACTTAACGATAGTTAGTACTTACGGTTAACAACTAACGACCGTTTAGTCCTTATACATAACAATTAATATTTATTAATCTTTAATTCTCATTTGCAATGTGTGCAATCCCGAGGTCTCGGGTTCGATACTAGACATTTACATATTAATATTTATACGTACATTTAATAGTAATGTGCTAACTTTTATATATAAAACGGATTAAATGGGTCAACTCGGTTAGGTCACCATTTTACAACATAACCACCAAGATTTCTAGAGAGAGAAAGTAAGTAGAGAGAGACTGGAAGGAACACCTAATATGATAATAAGAGACTAATGATATTACTAGTGAACCAACCACCTCAAATGAGGTGTTACAATACTATTTATAGGTAAGGATTAGGGCTTCACCATACTTTGTCAATATTACAAACTTAGCCCTTAGACTTTATCCAAACCTATAAACTTAGCATAAAACTTTATAAAACATATAAAATAACTAACGTATTAACTAAGTAATGCATCCTATAACAAAATTCAATGACCGACACTTGAAATAATAAAGTCTATTCCCAACAATCTCCCCCTAAGTGTTGGTCATAAAAGGTTGCTCGACGTCGTCATCTTCTATACTTTGACTTTGTAGTTGACGTCCTCAAAAATAGTTAGCAAAATCTTTCATCGTTCTTTGTACTTCGTTCTTTGTTGATGTGATGGTGATCATATTATGAAGTTGTCTACCGATCATCACTTCTGTGTCTGTGGTGGTTGTCCGCCATTCCAACATGCTCATTCATCTTAGGACTTAGACTTTTGAAAGCACGAAGTTCCTTTGCATACACTTTGATCTTTAGTCTTTATACTTTGTAGATTCTTCTTTTTGGCGTAGAATCTTTCTTTGAACTTTGTGGTGCTAAGATCTTTGGGGGAGCTTTCATTTGCTTCAAGATGTATGTATGAGCATGCTGGAATCTACCATCATAGAGGTAATGAACCTGCAGATAAACAGTTAGCAATAACCAACCGGTACTTACAAATAAGGAATTAGAGCTCGTCAACAGCATATTGTGAAGACTCCTTCTAATCCTTATCCAGGCTGTTCCCATATCAGATACTCCCGAAGGAGCTTACGAGACCTACTAAGTAGCTCAATGACTGGGTGAGTCGCTGGGGATCACTCCACGACTGTATACTGCTAAAGAACCACCGCGAACACTAAGCGTAACCCTTGTGGGTTTACCGAAGTGACCTGCTGTCAGGGCTGTTTGATGTTGACCCTGGCAGGAATTTCCGTTCAATCATTGAGAAATACATTTGTAATTCTCTCATAAACGTTCTCGGCAGATTGCTAAGATCTGCGAAGGACTCGATAATTTACAGCTGGTGCCCATTGATGTAGACCACCAGTTGTAGAAATACAAAGTGTTCCTAAGAGATCTTTGATGTATCTCATGGCTCTAGACTCGATAAGTGCTCACTTAGGTTTCCTATATGGAGACTAGGGAGGGGTCTCCTGCTTCAATATCAACTATCTCTAAGAGATAAGTCGATAGATTACACTGGTTCCCCGTGAGAATGAAACAAGCTCTTTTAAGAGAACTTGAGTGGTTAAGAAGGTTTTGTGCATTGCGTCACTAGGCCCATGACGACTTTATCTTCAATACCGGTGTTGCCTTAGCAACAACCAGTAGCATACGAATTGAACCCGGTGTCTGCCCTAAGGTTGAACATATGGAGGGCTATTTCTTTTCACCCTTTTCTTTACTTTTCTTTTTAATTCTTCAACTCCTTCTTTCCCCTTTCATTCTTTTCTCCTTTTTCGTATCATACCTAAGGACTTCTAACTCTAACTATTGGAGATGTCCTTGGGTAGATCCCTCCGGCTCTAGCGGATCATAGGACGGTATTTCCTATCTTAATCACCTTATAACTCCATGATTATCTGACAATAGCCAAGAAACCTTTGAAAATCTCTCAAAGTGTTTGTTATTATCAAACGTTTTGTTTAACACTTTGAGAGTTTTATGTTAACTTTTGAAGGGCTCCCCCTTCACATGTGCTCACAAGTATTAAATAAATTTGCACATGCGGGAGGAGCAAGCACTTTTAGAATTGATCCACTTTTAGTGAACAAGACCGATTCGAGACACGCTTACATCACTAGTTAGACTAGCTTGAAATTATTACCCGGCCTGGTCAAGTCCACCGAAAGTTTCTTGAAACGGTACCTTTCTACCAAGACAAATCCTTTTCAAGACACACTTACGTGGCTAGTTAAAGAGTTCCATTGTCAGCTTTTAGGTGACAACTAGCTCTAGTAACTAACTTGATGTTATTACCCGTCGAGGATAAGTCTTTTCGAGATTACTAACTTTTATGTTTCGTCAATTCTTGGGGGAATCTGAGTCTAGCTCGCATGAGATTTAACTTTTAAGCAACTTAGAACTGTCATATTTTAATCACTTTCACTTTTCTCCCCCTCAAAAATAGCATATGAGATGTTGTTTTTGATAAACTTTTGATTAAAATATGCTTTTTGAGTCTTATGGGGAGATATCAACAAGAACTTTTGGTTTTCAAACGATGAATTTTTCAAGTGCTCCCCCTCAACAAGTGAATACTCATTGAGGTGAAATACTTGTCTTTTGAGCAGAATTATGAAAATCAGAAAATGTTTGATTAATTCTACTCAAAAGTAAGAAGCCTTCGCTCCTTATATAAGGATTGAGGCACTGATGCGTACCTCAGGGTCCTTTCATTACAAGTACGGGTTGTACACTGTTATGTGTGCACAAACCATAGTTATAGATGATGAAAATTATGATGAAACAAAGTTAATGTTATACCAAAATGATCATGCTCGAGGAGTATCCGGACGGCGGTAAGTGAGAATGTCAGGAATCGGTTCCCTCGCTCCAATCAAGCTCTCCAATCTGCGTATCTGATCCCTGAACCTTAACTTCTGATCAATCCTAGCCATGAACTTGAGTACTTCCTTCACATCTCTTCTACTCCATCCTACATTAATCACACTGTTATGTTGTTTGAGTTTTTCATTCAACTGAATTCTGACATACTTAAGAGTCTGATCCCCAAACTTATGAACCTCTTCATATCTCATGAGTCTGAACCTATCCCTTAACGGATAAATAACTCCAAAGGGTTTGTTGTTGAAGGTTAACGGTCGAGGGTTCTTGATGCCATGAGTAAGTTTTTGTGGAGCGGTAAAGTTGAGGGCTTTCTGATAACTTTCGACTCCTAATTGTGCATCTTCTACTCTTGCTTTGATGATTGTTTGTCGCATAAAAAGCAAGATGGAGTTGATGACGTCATACTGAAGGCTGTCGGGCAAGTGCTGAAGTTTGGCTTGAACCTTGAGTAAGTATATGTCAACAATGTCATTGAGGTTCAACCGATGATAGTCTGCTTCACCGAATTTATAAAGTTGATTATCGATTCGTTTGACCTCAATTTCATCAAGAAAATTATACCCAAATCTTTTCTCTGTTCGTGGAACGGCTGTGATGGTAAGAATGCGAAGATTAGAGAAGACTCTGTGTTTGGATCGGAATGACAGCTTGTATTTATAAAACCATTTGCGCATCTCTGGCCAGTGAGAGTTGCACAAAGCTGCTTCAATGTAGTAGCTGCTGACAGAATTGGAGTATAATCCTCTCATTTGATCATCAAGTTCTTCCAGAGGATATGACGCAGCTTTGAACTTTGTGAGAGATGTAGCATAACGGTGATCAGGATTCGTGTTCCCATGAATAAGATAGAGAAGGTCTTTGTTGAAGAAGTATTGCTTTGGGAGCTTAGGATCACTTGGAGGACCAACAAGGGGTAATGGTTGAGAGAAATCTAGAAATTTGAAATCATCAGGTTCCGTGCCATAATATATTTTGTCCCAAGATGGTCTCTTTTCCCAAGTAATGTTTTCTGACAGAGCTCTAGCAACCTCATCCATGTTATATTCGAACTCAAGTTCAGTTGTGGTGCATGTTTTGAACTCTGTGAACCCTGCTTTGCGAATCTTAACCAAGTCAGAAAGCTGAAGTCTTTGAGTCTGCATCACCTTGTTAATTCTTTTTTTGAAGCTTATAATAGATCCTTCAGTCATTTCTTCAGCTTCAGTGTCATCTGGGTGAGCATCAACCATTTCATCAAACCAGTTAAAAGAAGGAGCATCGGGGTTAATCCATTCAGGATCTGGAATTAATTGAGCTTCCTTAGGGGTTCCGTAATGGTTTCGGTGATAAGTGGAGGGATGTCATCCATATCTACATCAGCATCCTCGATTGATTGTGTGGGGTGTGGATCCTCGGTTGATTGTGGAGGGTTTGGATCAGCAGAAACATTGACGGTTGCGGTTTTAGTTGGAGGCCTGGAGGTGGAACCGGACACTTTCTTCCTCTTTTTTTGTTGTGGATGATCATCTGGGTTGGAATCATCATGACGACGCTTGGTGGCTTTCGTCTTTTTGCAGGCTTCACTTTTCTTTTCGGCTTTCTTGATTGACCTGATAAGTGCCTTGCGTAGATCATTTTCATCCGGATCATTCACAATTGCTTCCAATAATTTTCCTTTGAGATCACTTACGGAAGGGTTTGAAGGTAGAGTCTGAACAGTGATTGGTGTAGTTTGAAACCTTTGAGAAACAATCTCTGCAAGATTATTTCTGACATAGTGTTCTACAGCAGAAGGAAGTGTCTCCTGAACATACTTTCGAACTTCCCTTGGTAATCTCTGTTTCACCTGGTCCTCAACTGCTGCTTCAACATTGTAAATCTTGAAAGCTTCAACATCACGCTTTTGTTCGTTAACTTGTTTTTGAAGTGCGTAGTATTGGTCATGTAGTGATTTCAGCAAGCTTGAGTGAACAACTATTGTAGGAGATAAAGGTTGTTGTTGTGGTTGAACTGTGGATGGTCCTTCATCTATACCTACAATGTCAATAGAGGTATCAATACTTGTATCAGGTTGTTCATTCTTACTATCACCATCCGAATCATCATCACTTTCATCAGTCTTATTTTCTTCATCATCTTCAGATTTCTCAGCTTCTTCACTTTCGGAATTCTTTTCTTCTTCACTATTTTCCTCATCATCATCTATGCCTTTAGAGGCTTCTTCATCTTCACTAACTTCTGGTTTATCGATGGAATCTTTTGGTTCAGAACTGGAGGAGTCAGCTTCATCATCTGAGTTATCATCACCTTGTTCAGAGGATGACGATGTTTGAGATTGTGTTTCTTCTGATGATTGTTTTTCTTTTTCCAAACTAGGAGTTAGCTTTTCCACAACCTGAGTACCAGAACCTTCACCTTTCTTAGTTAATCTTGCAATTCTGTCCTCCTCAGATAGTTTGCTTTCTCTTAAAGTAACTTGCAATTCTTCATCTTTTTCAGATTCAGACATTGGTGAGGTAACTGATTCTTCTTGAGTTTCTTTAGCTTTTCCCTTATCTGCCTTCTTACTTTAGTCTGTGTGAGCTTTTCAGTTTCAGTTCCCTGCTGAGCATCTCCTTCATCATCCGTTGGTTCGTCTCGAATAGTTGTCACTTTCTTCTTAGACTCTATAGTGACCTTTTTGGTTCTGGATTTGGGAATGGTTTTGATTGTTGAAGCAACTTTTGAAGTTCTCCTTTTCTTCGGTTCAGTCAAACCAACTTGATCGTTTCTTTGAGCTTCATCGTATACTGTATATGCCTCAGTACTCCGGACTGCTTTAGGTATCAGATTATCAGGGATTCTCATTCCTTGTATTTGAGTGTTTGTCTTTTGAATCTTGGTTTTAGAATACTTATGGTCTATAACAGGGGTGTGTTTCTTATCTTCCAATCTACGATCAATATCTGGGTTAGTTTCCGTGAAATGAGTAATGAGGCACTTTGTGAATCTGTAGAATGGAATTCTAGAGGTGGAGGATTTCAGAAACTATTTTGCTTGAAAAACCATTTCATCCCAGATAAGTTGAGCATAGTCAATGCTTGCTTGATTGACAACCCCCCAGAAAATCTGCATCAATTCTGGAGAAGGATGTTCATGCCCGGTTTCTTTGCCCGTTAAATTGTTGGTAAGGATAGAGTAAAGTGTGAGCCATGGTTGTGGAATGTATTTCCTGTCGACATGGGATATTTTGTTGAGTTTGGCAACTGATTCATCATACTGCAGTTTTCGAAGAAGTCCAATAACATCTGATAAAGATGGCAACGGAGTGAATTTCTTGACATTAGAAGGCAAGCTAAGAACAGTGCGGAGAGTTTGTACATCAAACACAATTAGTTTTTGATCAAGACGAACACCCAATTTTTTCTCATCCTTGCTACTTTCAATAGATTCCCAAAATTGTGTTAAGTAGACTTCTGGTACTGTAGTTGTGATGGTGAGAAGGTTAAATATGAAATGTTCTTTGAGTAACTCTAGGATGATAGCACAAGTTGGATGACATGTGAATGTTTCAAAATCTATCCTATGGTTTGTCTTAGCGATTATTCTTTCATCTCCTTGAATCAATTCATGTCGGGGTGTTGATGTCTTTGCCATTTGTGTACCTGAAATGATTCACAAACCAACAAAAAACTATGAGGTGATAAGCTCGTTAGTGTTAGAGCCGACAACAACTCCCCATGCAAGATAATCAAACACTTAAGACAAATTCATCCGCTCATACACATCACTTGAGACAATCAAAATAGAGAACCACATTATAGAACAAATCTCATCACTTAGATACATCTAACTCAATAACATATATCCCTTAAGTCTAAATAAACAAAACAACCAAGTCTCGATAAAAATTTTGAAAAATTTCGGCAGCATTTCTTTTCATAAAATGGGAAAAATTAGAACCCATACTGTGATGGTTCCATTTGAAACTCCTGACTCAGAGTGAAAATCCATGAAACAAGTTCAGTACCACAACACATTATATCATTACAATGAAAGTTATGTAAAACTCGACAAGGTACTCTTAACTCGATAAGTTTATAACTTAACTCGATAGCCAAATAGAACTCAATAAATGTAAGTGTAGTACCAAACTCGATAATCCTAGAGAGTAGTCCCAAACTCGATGACTTTATATCATGCAAACTCGATAATCAGATATTACTTAGGCTAACTTGAAAGATGCACTAAACTCGATAAATAAATTTTTAACTCGAAAAATTTGATATGTTTCTATGTCAAACTCGATAACCACAATAATTTTCAAACTCGATAAACATACTACTCCAAACTCGATAACCTCAGAGATAGCAAACTCGATAACCTCAAAAAGTTCAAACTCGATAAAACTAAACATAGGCTAACTCGATAACATGCATTATTGAAACTCGATAAGCACATGAGTAAAATCCAAACTCGATAATCCAAAGAAAAGTTTCAAACTCGATAAGCATTCAATCTTTAAACTCGATAATCCACAGAAAAGTTTCAAACTCGATATCCACCATATTCAAAACTCGATATACTCAGCAATGTGTTTCTTACTAGATAGCATGCAAACTCGATGAAAATTACATTAAAACATGATAATCCACCTCATAATCTAACTCGATACACATAAGCTCCACAACTCAATGATACATCATATAACTCGCAAGAACTAAACACATATAGATTGATGACATGGATAAGACCTCAAGCAGATGACATCTCGACTTTAAGCAACTATCTAATGAACATATTAGAGCCACAAACAATATTATAACCTAATAAGCACAAACCCAATGGATGCCTAAAATAAAAAATTTGAGCTTATGAAACTTAAATCACCTAATTGTTGCTAGTTAGAAACAATAGAGATCAAGGCAAAGGTGGAGAAACACATATTAGGACCGGCCGCAATTGGCCATAAGCATTAATTAACATATAACAGCCCACGTAAGAAACACCCAAATTCAATAAGCATGAACCCTAAAAACTCAATTACAAACAAGTATAATCAGATATTGTAAAAAAAGAATTAGGGCGAGTGAAAGAAGTAATAAAATGATAAACAAGAACACTCACATTCACTAAAACTTGTAAATCTTGAAAATTATGATTTTGGAAAATATTATGAAACGTGGGGCGTTTGAATGTGTGAGTATATGGAGCAGATTATGAAACACAATAATATATTTTCTGACTTTGGTGAATTGACATAATTAGTCCTTATACTTGTATTTCCAATCAAAGTATAAACCAATAAATCACATTTAGCCCCTCAAGTTTAAAGAACTTTACGATTTATGAAATCGTGGAAAAATGTTATGAGTATTTAAGAATGTGACACCCTCTTAAACCAACCACGATATGTAATTTTGAAAAACTTTGATAATCAATGGTTTACGAGGTATCGAGAATGAGGAAAAATTATTGAAGTAAAGAAGTTGAGAAAATTTTCTGTTGTCTCCCCCTCAAGATATGCATTGTAGAATGAAAAACGTTGTGAATGACATATCTTGAAGGATTTTTTTTTTTAATGAAAATTAAGAGTGAAAAATCTTTTTGAGTTTTTGTAGGTTTTATATTTTTGTATTTGGTTTTTGAAAAAATATTTACAAAAGATAGTTTTGATGTTTGACCGTTACTTGTGTTTTAAAAACTTTTCCAGGTCATCTGGAGTCAAACATCGCATACCAATTTGGTGAACTAAACTAGCAAACCTTGATGGAGCTAAGGCTTTAGTAAGTAAGTCCGCCAATTGGTACTCAGTTCCAACAAAATATAATTCAATTGTACCCTTTTCAACATGCTCCTTGATGAAATGATATCGAAGATCGATGTGTTTTGATTTGCAGTGATGAACGGTGTTGCATGAAATGGCAATGGCACTTTTGGAGTCGCAGTAGATGGGAATCTTATTGAATAGGTAGCCATAGTCCTTAAGTTGTGATCTCATCCAAATGACTTGAGCACAACAAGCAGACATAGCTACGTACTCAGATTCGGTAGATGACAGTGATGTGCAGTCCTGCTTCTTAAATTGCCAGGACACCAGTTTATCTCCCAAGAATTGTAAACCACCAGATGTACTTTTTCGCGTGTCTAAGCATCCTGCATGGTCAGCATCTGAAAAAGAAATTAGTTCAAAACCAAAATCCTTCGGATACCAGATTCCTAAGTGAATGGTTCCCTTTATGTATCGAATAATTCTTTTAGCCTCATTGAGGTGCTTTTCAGTCGGTTTAGACTGATAACGAGAACACATAAAGACAGCAAAAACAATATCAGGTCTACTAGCTGTGAGATACATGAGGGACCCAATAATACTTCGGTATTTGGTAGGGTCAACTGGAGTCCCATGTAAATCAGCATCTAGTTTTGTGCCAAAAGCCATTGGTGTGTTATAAGTATCACAGCTCATCATTCCATGTTTCTTTAAAATTTCCAAAGCATATTTGGACTGATTTAGAAAAATTTCACGGGGTGATTGATGAACTTGTAGTCCTAAAAAGAACGAAAGTTTACCCATCATGGACAATTTCAAAATTATCTTTCATTAAGTTTGCGAAATCATTTGAGTAACTTCTGTTTGTTGAAGCAAAAATAATGTCATCGACATATATTTGAACGATTAGTAAGTCCACCCCGTATGTTTTTGTAAATAGCGTTGGATCCACGGATCCTTTAGAAAATTTATTGGCCAGCAAGAAAGCAGATAATTTGTCATACCACGCCCTTGGGGCTTGTTTGAGTCCGTAAAGAGCCTTTTTGAGTCGATAAACATGGTTGGGATGCTCAGGATCAACGAAGCCTTCTGGTTGGCTGACATAGACCACTTCACGAAGTTCACCATTCAGAAATGCTGTTTTCACATCCATTTGATAAACAACCATATTCCTATCAGCAGCGTATGCCAGAAAGATCCGAACAGTTTCAAGTCTAGCCACTAGAGCAAAAGATTCCTCAAAATCAATTCCTACTTCTTGGGAGTATCCTTTAGCAACCAAGCATGATTTGTTACGTATGACAGTGCCCTCTACATCCAGTTTGTTTTTCCAAATCCATTTTAGCCCAAT
The DNA here is from genome assembly GCA_030686995.1 of Artemisia argyi. Classification (NCBI taxonomy): domain Eukaryota; kingdom Viridiplantae; phylum Streptophyta; class Magnoliopsida; order Asterales; family Asteraceae; genus Artemisia; species Artemisia argyi. The sequence goes on from CM060694.1 coordinate 48,391,091, forward strand.
GTCAAAGACTCCGTCAGGTCTTTCAACTAATTCCCAGACTTTTAATCTTTTGAATTGCTGAAATTCATCTTGCATAGATTCAATCCAGTTATCATAAGTCACTGCTTCTTTAATGTTCTTAGGTTCTTCTTGACAAACTGTGAGTGCATAGATACAAGTTTCACCATCAGTGTGAAGGCGTTGTCTCGTCATTATAGGTGCATCTGGATGGCCAATGATTTGAACTAAGGGATGATCTCTAGTCCATTTGTGTGTCGAAGGGTGTAGTTGATAGGTATTGCGCATGTTAGCAGGATCCAAATTGCGTGTAGATGATTCAGCTACTTCAGGAAATGTTGGAGCCGGTGCAAACGGGTTAAATAATGCATTTGGATCATACTCTGCGGGTTATGGAACTGATTGTGGTGTAGGATCTTCAGCTGATTGTTGTGAGTTGGAAGCGGTTTGTTCTGCTGTTACGGGAGATCTAATTGGAGGACCGTCTTTCTCAACAGTTGTTGTAGTTTGTTGAGGTGAGTCAGGTACTTGAATATTATCAGGTTGTGCAGCGGAAATTGGTGAGACCTCAGAAGAACGGTATTCAATTGTATCATCAAACAGTGGAGCAAACAGGGTTTCCAATTCTTTGCGGTTAAGAGGCAATGGTTCAGCCGAAGATTCCAGAAAGTTAAGACGGTTTCTTTCGGGTCCTAAGCCGTTTTGCTCAGAACCCATTTGAGTGAGTTCATAGAAATTAGCATGAATGGTGATGAGGCGAAAAATGAACCACTTTTAGGGGGTCATTTAAGCTCGGAATTGAATTTATTTGATCAAATATTGCCCTAAATCGTTCCTTTTGTGATTTTAGGTACTTTGGGAGTGAATTCTGGAAAAGGAAGCAATTCGGACGTTTTTGGAGCATAAAAGTGAAGAAAACGCCAAAGACTTAATTTTCCATGCTGAGAACAGTACCTGACGGCGTCAAGAGGAAGATCCTGACGGCGTCAAGAGTAAAAGTGGTGACGACCCAGTGCAAACCTGACGGCGTCACAACAAGGGCGTCAAGACCAAATTTTGTGACGGCCTGCATAAGGAGAATACATGACGGCGTCAAACCCAGATCTAGGCAGTCTGAGGAACTATTTGGCGACGAGATGACGGGGTCAGACATTTGTTCTTGACGCTGTCACCTATCAAACTCTATATATAGTTTTCTATTTTTCATTCATAAATAGAGAAACTTGTGTGGAGAAACTAGGGCCGAACTTTGTAAACCCTAGGTCATATTTTACAGTACTTTCAAGGGTTTTCACCCCTCGAATCCTTTCATGTGCTATTGAGATAAGTCTTCTTAATTCAATCAATATGTCTATTTGTTGGTTGATTATATCTTGTGCTTGTCTTGATTTTAACATGCTAGGCTAGATCTATCTTGTGTTTGCTTGGATCTAATGAAACCTAGATATTAATTATGTGTTGATTACTTGTTTATGATTGTAATGGATGAATGATTTCAATGTTAGGTTTAAGAAAACTGGCAGATCTCCATTGTGTAACATGCTTGAACGTCTTAGGAAACATGAACCGATGTGTACTAGGTTTTATTGGTTGTACTTAATGCATGAGTAAATTCTAATGATCCCATGTTAGGAGCTTCTGATACGTGGGAATCGCACCAGGCTTTACCTCTCAAGGGATCTTGAGAAGCTTACAACCCCCACCAGGCAGTGTACCTGATCGTTGTAGTATAGTATAGTGACAAGTACCGGGGGATTGATCATTCAGCTAGGAATAGTGTCGTTAGGATTAGAAAACCTAAATACTAGTTCTAAAGATGAGGGATGATTATTTTTGTATTTTTGTATTTTTTTTTAGAAAGCAAGTAAAAATCTCGAGTTTGAAGGATTTGGGCGGAATTAGTTGCTAGTCAACTAACCCAATACTAAAGATGCAATCAAAATAAAATACAAGAAATGAAAATAAACTAAATTATACTAAGGTTGTGAGCAATAAGTGGAGAAAATTGTGTTTACTTAGATTTAACTACTCCCTAGATATCTTTTACACGTTAATTACTTGTTATAGTTGCGTGGATGACGGATTGTATTCCTTAATACCATTCATGGGGTGGCGCACTTAATTCCCCAATCCTATGAGTGCCTACTTCACTCCTATGTCGAGCCGGCTAAGAAGCTCCTAACATGGGATCGTTAGAATTTACTCATGCATTAAATACAACCAATAAAACCTAATGCACGTCAGTTCATGTTTCCTAAGACATTCAAGCATGTTACCATTTGGAGATCTGCCAGTTTTCTTAAGCCTAACATCGAATTCATTCATCCAATACAACCATAAACAATTAATCAACACATAATTAACATCTAGATTTCATTAGATCCAAGCAAACACAAGATAGATCTAGCCTAGCATGATGGAATTAAGACAAGAACAAGATATAGACAACCAACACATAGACATATTGATTGAATTAAAATAACACTTATCTCAATTACACATGAAAGGTATCAAGGGCTGAGAACCCTTGAAAAACCTGTAAAATTCGTGCCAAGTTCGTACTTAGGGTTTCTCCAAAACTTCTCTCTTTTTTAATGTGAAAATTAGAAAACTATATATAGAAAATAGAGTCTGACGGCGTCAAGAACAATTTTGTGACGCCGTCATCTCGCCGCCAAAATAAATCTCGGACTGCCTTGATCCAGATCTGACGCCGTCAAGTGTTATGAGTTTCCAGGCCATCATGCTTTTTCCTCTTGACGCCCTACCTTGTGACGCCGTCAAATATGTACTGGACCGTCATGGAAATTACTCTTGATGCCGTCAAGATTTTCTTCTTGACGCCGTCACCTACTGTTCCCAGCAAGGAAAATTAAGACTTTGGCGTTTTCTTCACTTTTATGCTCCAAAAACGTCCGAATTGCTTCCTTATCCAGATTTCTCTCCCAAAGTACCAAAAATCACAAAAGAAACGATTTAGGGCAATATTTGATCAAATAAATTCAATTCCGGTCTTAAATGACCCCCTAAAAACGGTTCATTTTTCGCCTCATCATATACCCTTACACTTGAGATTTGCTTGTCCTCAAGCAAATGCGCTTTTATTCTACTCAAAATACAAGTTAGGGGTCATTTAACACTAATATAAAAGTAATTACAACAAATAATCGTTCCACTAAAGACCAATAGACAAGCACGGAGGTCATATACTAGCACCTCACAAATAGTGTTTAGATACTCACATCTCTCGGGTGTAATAAAGTATAAATTATAATATGGAAACGGAAGAAATTTCTCACTACCTGTCATAGCAAAATAGATTACCATAGGCTTGGGAAAGGATCGAACCTCCACCACATGGCGTAAGCACCTAGGATAAACTATCAAAGAGGTCTTTTAAAGGGTTGTAACGTTAGGTGTAGAGATATGAAATACACGGTTTTGTTGGATAAAGGCAATCTTTACTGGTGGCGAGTTAACAATCTTGGTTAATTACATGTACAATGTGGCGTTGCTAAGCCAAGACTAGACTCGACTTAAGCTAATAAATGAAAAATAACAAAAACATAAAATGAACATAGAATAAAAAGGGATGGTAGTCCGTATGTTTTTCCTCTTTTTCTTTTTCTTTTTTTTTCTTGATTTTTCTATTTTTTTTTTTTTTTTTTTTTTTTATTTTTTTTGCATACACTCTTACCCTACCATCCACAATAATACATCATAGAGAATGAACATTTCCCTTACACTTGAATTTTTACATACTTTACAATAAACTAAACTAATGACTCGAATTAAGAAAATTAAAACACTTGGAGCACTTTTAAGATTAACGTACGTATGGGGGTAATAAATGATGTTCTTCCCCATTACTCCATAAAATAAGTACTTACCCATGAGTCTCAATCGTCCCAAAACAATATGTACAAGGATATGACTCGACTTAGCAACCATGTAATCAATTAGAAAGTTAACTTAGGGTTTAACAAATAACAATAATGCACTAAAAATGAGCGCATACACGGAAGGCTAAGGCGATTTGGTTGTACATTTAAGTGGGGTGTAACAAATTCTTCCTTTAAGTAAGATGCTTAAAGTTAGAAACGAAAAGATAGGCTCGGAGGGGTGTACTAGGGGTTTCGTGTACTAAAAATGAGTGCAACGCTAAGGGTGTGGGAAAAATTAGTTGACTTAACTAGCCAAGTAATATGACTTAAATGGTCAAGTAATCATGATACGGGTTTAACACAAGGGTGATCCTAATGCCTCTTATCATGTAGTAAATCCTACTACACGAATGTAGTCTCACTAGCGGTCTCGGGATGCATCATTAACGCAAGTTCTAGAATCTAAATGCTACCGGTACACTCATAAGCATTAATAGTAAATGCTTTTCCTATCAAATCTAAAGGCGAACCTCACATATTTGGGTGGAAAATTTTTCTGAAAGTACGGTTATGTGCTAGTCATACAATCTCCTATCCATGAGACGCTTGCTATGGCTAAAGTTCACTCCTAAATGTTGTAAATAAATTTAAATTTGGCGCTAAAATTACACTAACAAGTATTTCTCATAGTTTTATTACACATCTACCATTAAACAAAACAAACTCAAGCGAAAGTGCATATGTAAGGTATCATCATTTTACCCTCCCCTTACACTTAAGATGAACATTGTCCCCAATGTTCAAGTAAAGAATGTAAAAGTGAAAAAGTAAAAAGAATGAAATCAAATACTCCCCTGATTCGCTCGGTATGGATAATAAGGTGGCCATGTTAGATCTTCCTCCAAGAAAATGAACAATCAAAGCTTCCCTTCCAGAATATAAATCATCTTCTTGTCATACATAACCTGTAAATCCTGAGAAAATAGACAAGGCAACCTCGCGTAAAATCGGCGGCATCCTATATAAGTTACTAAATCCTAGAAAACAAGATAAGATATAATGCTTGTGGAATGAAGTTTGCAGATCTCCTGGAGATTATAAAACTTAATAATTCACAAAAACCATAAGACTCCGTTAGAAAAACAAAACTGGTAAAATTTCCAGATTTTTACACGTGACGCCGTCAAGAGTTAACTCGTGACGCCGTCAGAAGTGACCTACAGAAATTCTTATGTTAAGTTTCCGGAAAATCTCTGGAAAAACTTGGTCCTACTTCCTGGAAAATCCTGCAAAACTTCATTATGACTCAATACAAGCATTTGACTCTAACAAATACGAATATACATGTTCATTTAATATTGTGGAGAATCATGATCGGTTTGTTTCTTAAAAACATATTTGGGGTTTCCCCTTACACTTATCTTTTGCAAAAATACTTTTAGGTGGAGTTAAGACTAGGCCAAAACAACAAAGTAAAGTATTTCCACTATTTGATTGAGAAACATGATCTACCAACAATAAAAATAAAGCATGCATATGGAAGCAAATAACAAACAAACAAAAATAAAATCACACAAAACATGGGTTGCCTCCCAAGAAGTGTTTTTCTTTATTTACGAGTCTTGTAGCTAGACTCAAGGTCATGGGTTACTACGTGACCTCATCGTTGGTTCCACTCTCTAGGTCGTCTTCTAAACCAGTATCGCTTTCATAGTGTAAGTATTTCGGGTCTTCGAACTCGTAGACATCTTTTTGATACTTAGAACCAAGCTTACTAACATCCTTAAAGAATCCACATGATAAATCAGAAGTGTTCTTACACCCTCTCCGAACATCTTCATCGCACAAAATAAGTTGGGAACTTATCTTATCAAGCCCGTCATAATCGATTTCCTTAAGGTCTCTTCTCTTGTATGGCGTTTGGTATGAAACCCTCCTTATTCCATCAGCGAAGGTCATGATTCCGTTCCGGTCATCAATTATCAGATTAGTGATCTCGCAAAAGGGGGCCCCAAAAATGACTTGTGACAATCTAGGGTCGACATAATCTTCGATATTGTCCACAATCATAAATTCCATAGTGAATGCCATATTTCCTACAAACACCTGGATTTCGTGATCCTTACCAACCACTTTCTCTCCTTTGTAAATCATTCCCCATCTGCAGATATTGTTATAATGGAATAGGGACATACACTTCTTCGGCAGGAATACGTTAATGTAGATGTTATCGAAGTACTTATGACCGATCATGCAGGGAATTTTAAGATTATTTGGATCACGCCGTCTTATCTTCCCTGACTCTCCATCCTTTGATCCATATAGATTCCCCTCAAGGGAAGGACGATACTCGTACACCTCCTCATTACCCCTATGAAAAATTACCTTCTTAACACCATTGGTGAATAATGCACTACCATCCTTCTCATCAAGGATCACTCCCGATTCATTGATCAATGGTTTCCCAAGAACAAGGTTGATTAACGTTTGATTGGTGAGAGGATCCACGTTATTGACCACGGTAAGGTCAATATTGTAAACAAGTTCTCCAATCATAATTGATAAATTTTTCATTACCCTTGCATTATTAACTCTCTCGCACGCAATGCGTTCTGGGAAGGCTTTGTGGTATAAGGAAAGGGGGATTATGTTGACTGGGAAGCTATGATCTATATGACTATCGGTTAAGAGCTTTTCCTTAATGGTGCAGGAGATCTTGAAAACTTTAGGGTTGCTTTCCTCAGTCCTATCGCTACTCCCACTAGTAACATCCTCCATTTTTCTCTCGGGTTCCTCTATAATAGATTTACCCAAAATGGCTGGATTTCTCTCATGCACATCCGATCTCTCTTTCCCTTCATCTGATTTGCCAGGTTCTTGCGTGGTGCACTGCTCGGATGAGTTGGTAGGTCTTCTGGCCAAATCGTGGTCTACCCTTAAGGTCTCATCTTTAGCTGTATGACCAATTTTGTTAGTTTGTTGTTGGGTTGGGTTGGGTGTAGAAGCAGATATCGTGGTGATGGTGTTTACGAAGTGGATTGGTCCTAGGGGATTGACAGGTTCTTTTCCTTTTGGTGATAGATATTTGAATAACTTACTAGGACTTTTTATTTTCACATGGGAGGTTGGTGGACTCATGACGGTAACAGACTTAACCTCATCAACGTGAATGGGTTTATTAACAACATGTTCATTGATAGCAGTTAACAGATTACAAATCTTGTTATTCATATCACCCTGTTGTTGTCTAAATTTAGCCTCGAGCGTAGAGAGCTATAATTCTTGAGATAGAATGAATTTTTTTAGAGCATCTTCACAGCTTTGCCTAGGAACGCCTTGTGATGGAAAATGCTAGGACCAAGTGAGTGGTGAGGAGTCATTGAAGGATACGCTCCGCGTTTGGTACCCTCTGAAATTAGGTTTATCCTTCCATGCCTCATAGGCCTCGCCAGAAGTTCGAGGACCTCGACCCATGTGTGACGACGTGAATTCGTTATAAGCAAGTTTTGGAAGCTCCATGCAGTTATGAGTCTCGTGAGGGCCATTACATAAGTTGCATGTAGAAGCGATTCTGCTTACTTGGCTTGAAGGTTTTTGAGCTTCGTAAGATTTCATGAGAGACTTGACTCGACCTTCAAGTTCCATGATCCTACGGTCGGGAGTGCTAGAATTGTTCGAAGGCAAAGATATTGCCTTGACCATTTTGTTCAAATCACGGGGATCATTCCAACTTTCGTTGTCATAGAGAGCAAGATCTTCTATGAGTTCCCATGATTGTTCCGCACTTAGATCACGTAGCTTACCACCGGCCAATTGGTCAATGGCTCGCCTCGTGGAGAGATCGATATGGTCATAAAAGATTTGGACTTGGAGCCAAAGATCTATGCCATGATGAGGGACTTTTTGGAGTAAGTCCTTGAAACGAGTCCATGCTTCATAAAGAGATTCATTTTGACGTTGTTGGAACATCAAGATGTCATTTCTAAGCTTAGTAGTCCTCCCCGGTGGGAAAAATTGAGCAAGGAAACGAGTGGTGAGATCATCCCATGTGGTGATGGATCCCGCGGGCAAACGCTCAAGCCATTGACTAGCTTGATCCCGTAGAGAGAATTGGAATAGGCTTAATTGGGTTGTCTCTCTAGTTTCAACACCTAGGTCTATGGAATCTACGATTTTAAGGAAGTCCTTAAGGTGTTGATTTGGATCTTCGGAACGAAGTCCATGGAATGCACATCCGCTTTGCACCAACCGGATGGTGTCGGATCGCAAGGGGGTCACATTGGATCCGGTGAGCTCAATGGTGTTTCGGTAGCCTTGGTGGCTAGGTCAGGAATACTCTCCTAAGGTTCGGGTCCTAAGAGGTTCTAGTGGTGTTTTGTTGGTGGGATGACGGGTTCAAGGATGTTCCCATCGTCCATGATGTCGGGTGGTGAAGAGTTACGAACAAAAACACAAAGAAATAAGATAGACTAAAGAAAACCTAAAAATAAAAATAAAATCTTACTAGAAAGGAATCTAGCAAGTAGACCTAATAAAAAGAAATTCTAACCTAGACAATAACTATTCCCTGGGATGCGGCGCCAAAAACTTGATACGTGGGAATCGCACCAGGCTTTACCTCTCAAGGGATCTTGAGAAGCTTACAACCCCCACCAGGCAGTGTACCTGATCGTTGTAGTATAGTATAGTGACAAGTACCGGGGGATTGATCGTTCAGCTAGGAATAGTGTCGCTAGGGTTAGAAAACCTAAATACTAGTTCTAAGGATGAGGGATGATTATTTTTGTATTTTTGTATTTTTTTTTTTAGAAAGCAAGTAAAAATCTCGGGTTTGAAGGATTTGGGCGGAATTAGTTGCTAGTCAACTAACCCAATACTAAAGATGCAATCAAAATAAAATACAAGAAATGAAAATAAACTAAATTATACTAAGGTTGTGAGCAATAAGTGGAGAAAATTGTGTTTACTTAGATTTCACTACTCCCTAGATATCTTTTACACGTTAATTACTTGTTATAGTTGCGTGGATGAAGGATTGTATTCCTTAATACCATTCATGGGGTGGCGCACTTAATTCCCCAATCCTATGAGTGCCTACTTCACTCCTATGTCGAGCCGGCTAAGAAGCTCCTAACATGGGATCATTAGAATTTACTCATGCATTAAATACAACCAATAAAACCTAGTGCACGTCAGTTCATGTTTCCTAAGACGTTCAAGCATGTTACCATTTGGAGATCTGCCAGTTTTCTTAAGCCTAACATCGAATTCATTCATACAATACAACCATAAACAAGTAATCAACACATAATTAACATCTAGGTTTCATTAGATCCAAGCAAACACAAGATAGATCTAGCCTAGCATGATGGAATTAAGACAAGAACAAGATATAGACAACCAACACATAGACATATTGATTGAATTAAAAGAACACTTATCTCAATTACACATGAAAGGTATCAAGGGCTGAGAACCCTTGAGAAACCTGTAAAATTCGTGCCAAGTTCGTACTTAGGGTTTCTCCAAAACTTCTCTCTTTTTTAATGTGAAAATTAGAAAACTATATATAGGAAATAGGGTCTGACGGCGTCAAGAAAAATTTTGTGACGCCGTCATCTCACCGCCAAAATAAATCTCGGACTGCCTTGATCTAGATCTGACGCCGTCAAGTGTTATGTGTTTCCAGGCCGTCATGCTTTTTCCTCTTGACGCCCTACCTTGTGACGCCGTCCAATATGTACTGGACCGTCATGGAAATTACTCTTGACGCCGTCAAGATTTTCTTCTTGACGCCGTCACCTACTGTTCCCAGCAAGGAAAATTAAGACTTTGGCGTTTTCTTCACTTTTATGCTCCAAAAACGTCTGAATTGCTTCCTTTTCCAGATTTCTCTCCCAAAGTACCTAAAATCACAAAAGGAACGATTTAGGGCAATATTTGATCAAATAAATTCAATTCCGGGCTTAAATGACCCCCTAAAAACGGTTCATTTTTCGCCTCATCAGCTTCTTAGCTGGCTCGACATAGGAGTGAAGTAGGCGCTCATAGGATTGGGGAAGTAAGTATGCCACCCCATGAATGGTATTAAGGAATACAATCTGTCATCCACGCAACTATAACAAGTAATTAACGTGTAAAAGATATCTAGGGAGTAGTGAAATCTAAGTAAACACAATTCTCCCACATATTGCTCACAACTTTAGTTTAATTTAGTTTTTTTCATTTTTAGTATTTTATTTTAAGTGCATTTTTAGTATTGGGTTAGTTGACTAACAACTAATTCCGCCCAACTCCTTCAAAACCCGAGATATTTAATTGCTTTCGTAAAAAATTATAAAAATACAAAAAGAATCATCCCTCATCTCTAGACCTAGTCTTTAGGTTTTCTAATCCTAGCGACACTATTCCTAGCTGAACGATCAATCCCCCGGTACTTGTCATTATACTATACTACATCGATCAGGTACACTGCCTGGTGGGGGTTGTAAGCTTCTCAAGATCCCTTGAGAGGTAAAGCCTGGTGCAAACCCCACGCATCAAATGGTCTCTTGAATTTCTCTTGTACGACGGTTCCATATCCGAAAGCCTTTTGAATTTTCACAATAACGAACGAACACTCCAATGTCAGCCTTTGCTTTAAGTTTACCCAAATCATCACGATCATTTTTCGGATAACAAAGTACTCCAAATACATGAAAGTAGTCGGTGTTAGGTTTTCTTTTGTGAACAATCTGATATGGTGTTTTGTGATGGCGTTTTGTGATCATGCAACGGTTTTGAGTGTAACAGTCCGTTGAAATAGCTTCCGCCCATAAGTAATCTGCTAATTGAGCATTTATCAACATCGTTCGAGCAGCTTCCACTAACGTTCTGTTGCGTCTTTCGACTGCTCTATTCTGTTCGGGTGTTCGTGGAATCGATGTTTGATGTTCAATTCCCACTTTCTCAAAATACGACCTTAGAGTCTGATTCTTAAATTCTGTTCCATTGTCAGTTCTGACTATTCTGACCGTGTTGCGTAACTGAACTTGTATTTTTGTAAGAAAGGTGATGATCATTTGAGGAGCTTGATCTTTACTTCGAAGAAAATAAACCCAAGTCCAGCGAGAGTAATCATCAACAATTACTAAAATGTAGCGTTTACCGTTGATCGTTTGAACACGCATCAGACCACACAAATCCATATGAAGTAGTTGTAAAACATGATTAGTACTGTGTTCAGGTTTTGAGGGAAAGTGAGCACGGGTACTTTTTCCTTGTTCACAGGCTGGACATAGGTGATCTTTGGCAAAGCGGAATCTTGGAAAGCCTTCAACTAATTTGTGACGAGCGAGATCAGTCATTGTTTTGAAATTCAAGTGAGAAAGGTGTTTGTGCCATAACCATGATTTAGACGTTTCAGCTTTGGATAGTAGACATATAGGAGATGAAGCGATCATGTCAGACATTGAAATTGTGTAAAGGTTAGTGCCACGTTTGCCGGACATCAGATCATTTCCTTGTAGATCGCGAACAAAACAAGTTTTCTCACGAAAAGCAACTTCTAGATCCCCATCACAAAACTGACCGACAGAAAAGAGGTTGTGACCCAAGCCTTCAACATAATAAACTCTGCTAATTTCAATATTCCCATTCACATAGTCTCCGTAACCCATGATTAAAGCGTATTGATCATTCCCGAATCTGACAGTTCCGATAAACTTTGAGGCAAAGTTAGTTAACAGTTTGAGATTGCCTGTCATATGTCGGGTGCAACCGCTATCAACAATCCAGAGAACGATCTGAACCACCTGCATCACAAATAGACGACAAAGATGGAACAGAAGTAAGGGTGGAACCCGAAGAAATGGTGGGTTCCTGTTGGTTAGAAACACAAGTATTCAACAGTTTAGGAATCCATTTAAAATTAGGTTTATATTGTAACCAACGTTGCCAATTCCAACTAGTTTTTGCTTTGTTTTTTGTAAATACACTAGCTTTTGGCGTGTTCCTAGATTTGTTGATTTCTGCTCTTGGGTTGACTACAACATCATTTGAACCAGTAGTTGGCATTTTTCCTAAGATAGACTTAGAGGCAGTAGTGGGCCTAGAGAAAATGCCTGATCTACGTTTCTTGTGACGATGTAAGAGATTATTAGCTACACATTTTGTATGATCACCAGATAACACACTTTGACGACAAAACACACAAGATGCATTAATATTTAAAACATTTAAAGGTTCAGCATTCGTTACATTAAGATTTTGATTATAATTTGCCAAGTTAGAATCTAAATCAGATGCAACATGAGTTTTATTCAAGTTCCTAAGGTGATCTTCTACTTCTTGCACTTCTAGTGTTCCTCTTCTACGTTGCCAGAGTCTAGTCTTGTTGGTCTTCTTAACGCTTTTTGGCTTTGGGCTGCTAACGCTCTTAGGGGAAACTAGTCCTGTAGAAGTGGAAGAGCTAACATTAGAACTCTTAGCATGATTATCCTTATCTGTTTTGTCTATTTGAAACATTCCTGGTGCTATCACTGTGGTGTCAACAAACTTTCCTTTTTGAAGTAGCTTAATTTTCTCTTTCAAATCAATGATGATGTGATTTTTGTCCTGAATATCAGACTCAAGTAAACCATTGCAATAACGAATGTCATCTCGGTTTTGTTGCCATTCAACATTTTCAATTTTTAACTCCGCAATTTCTTTTTCATATTGAAGACATTTATTTTGGAGAAAAACATTGTCTTTGCAAAGTTGACAGCTTTTTGAAGCATTTTTTCTTTGTAGTTTTAATTCGGTTTCAAGACTTTGAGCTTGACACCATTCAAGCCTTTGTTTGAGTTGATAAATTTCATTTGAAAGTTTGTTTATCACATCATCACTGTTTTGACGCAACGTTTCATATTTATGTTTCAATGTTTCAGCTTCCTGTTTCAGCAAATCAATATCAGCACAGTAATTTTCGAATACCGTAGCATTGCTGGAATAATAGAGATCATTCATAATGAGAGTATGAATATCAGCTGTGAGAAGTTGTTCCAAGAGTCGATCAGAATCCGTTTTCAAAAATTGATTTTTGCGTTGTTGAACCAAAATTGCATTTTCATTTAGAGCAAAAATGTTTTGCATATCTTTCACTTCTTTTTGAAGTTCATGTTCCCAACGAGTAGCACAATAACGCAAATTTTGAACTAAAGGCAGAAATTGTTTTTGAAAAATGTCTCGCTTTTCACGCTCGTAGGCTGATTGAAAAGTAGCAATTTTTATTTCCGAATGATGTTCAATTACGTTTTCCAAGTTTTCGATGTCTTTCATGAACGTGTTAAAATAGTTTAAAACTTTGCAACGTATTGGTAAGGGTGTCACAGTACCAGAAGATGGTAGTGGACCATTTGCTTGTGCCACGGGTTTGACAGGAGCCCCATTGGAAGATGAAACATAAGACTCTGTGACATACCATGATTTCTCAGGTATATCTTTTGATGTAACAAAAGATTTTGAAATGTGAGGAACTTTTGAGTAATCATATGGTTTGCAATATTCAACTTGACTCATTTTTTATCGACTCTTTTCTTCAAGTTCGTATTCTTCCTCAGTATTATGTACAATAACACGCACAACATTATTATCCATCAATTGGTCCATACTGTAAAGCTTAGGAATTGTTTTGAACGCAGTGTGAAGAAAAGTGGATTTGTAGTCGCCAATGGCAAAACCTTTATCGTGTCTTGGTTTTAAAGTAAACTTTTGAATTGTCGTTACAGATTCTCCATGTTTATAAATGATATTTTGAAAAGCTTTAATTTGACATTCGAGAGTGATGTTTTCTTCAATTAAAGAATTTTCTCTTTCTCGTTTTTGCACTTTATGTTCATAAAATTCCTGTTTGCAAGTTGTCACCTCAGTTTGTGTTTTTGAAAGTTCCTTTTGAAGTTGTACAACTTGTTTTTGAAGATCATGTTTTTCATTTTCCAGTTTGGAAACCAATTTACTGTTAGACTCAATTATGCCATATATTTGTTTTTGAAGATTTTGTTCTTTTACATACGATTCCTGAAATGACTTTTCAAAGCACTTTTCACGTTTAACAGCATTTTGAAAATGTAAAAGTTGTATTTTATAACATTCAATATCCTTTTTCAAAACTGCATTTGTTTCTTTCAAAACTGTATTTTGCTCTTCCGTTTTGTGAGTAAGAAGGATTTGTTTTTGAAGGTTTTCGGTCATGACACTATAGTTAGGATTTGGATCAGAAGAAGGTTCATGTTGTTCAACATGGTCATGTTTGTCTTGCTCAATAGGATCATCAAATGAAACGACAGTGTCATCATCAAATATAACAACTGTGTCTAATTGTTCATCCCCTTGAGAAGATAAAAATGATTCAGATGAAACAACTTGCGCCTTATCTGATTCAGAAGTAGAGGGAGATGCATTAACTTGTATAGAGTAAGTGGTTAGGTCATGTACCTGAGACAAACCATCAGTGTTGAACACTGGTCCTGAATCATTCAACTGATGTTCCTGCATGTTGGCCATAAGCATCACAGCTGCATTGGCTTCAAGATCTTCCATATCATCATCGTTGTAAGCATTAGCGAAGAAACTGTTCTCTTGTTCATTGAAAGCTCCTTCCTTTCCATCTTTGAGAGCCATTAGTAATGCCTGCTTGTGAAACTGGCTGCCATGGGTTCTCAGTTTTGGACATGCTGTTGCAATATGACCTTTTTCGTTGCAGTTATAGCACCATATCGCATTCCCAGATTCTGTATTGCCATTTGCCACATTGTCATTTCTTCTCTGAGGAGCACCTGAATTGTTTCTGAATCCCCCATTGTTTTTGAATCTTTGTCCATACCCAGAATTTCCAGAATACCCTCCTGAGCCTGAACGTCCAGGATTACGGTTCTGAATCTCAACTCGACCATCTTGAATGACAGCTTGATTCCTTGTATTTGATGAAGAACGAAGACGGTTGTTGGTTTTGTTAGAGAAATTGCTAAAAGCACGAGCAATAAGAGCAAGTCCTTGATTCAACGTATTGACGTCTTCATCATCATCTTCAATCTGATTAGAATAATACATGCAATCATGGTTGTCATATGTAGCAGGTTGAGGAGAAGTGTGTTGCGAGGATGATTCATATGGGACCATGTTGTGTGAGGTAGCAGGTTGCTGGTAACTGAAATAATTTTGTTCCTGAACATAAGCCTGATTAGACATATGCAGTATTCCCAACAGTCCTTACAGCATTCCTTCCTTGTCTATTAACTCTCTCACAAATGTCACATACTTTTGCCACTCGGAACCCAGACTACTAACAAACTTTGTATTGACAGTGATCCTTGGAAGGTGTACTTCATGTCTCTCTAAGTCGTTGACAACATTGGTGAAACGATTATAGTAAGATTCAAGTGATTCCCCTGGTTCGATCATGAAATTAGTGTATTCTAAGTAAAGTTTAGATTCCATGTCTTCCTTGTTCAGTTGTGTGCCTTGCATAAGTAGATGGATGTGTTCCCACATAGCTTTTGTAGTTGTCTGAGCATCAACACTTCTGAATATGATATTTGGTATTCCCTGAAGTATGTAAGTCATAGCATACTCATCTGCTTCACGATGAAGGTGTTTTTCAGCAGTAAGTGCAGACTCAGGAACTTACACAGCAGTTGGAGCTACTGGAGGGTCAGCAGATGGGTCACCTCCAACATAGTTAACAGGCCACTGAAACGGTCCTTCTAGGATAACTTGTTTCATGTACTTACCATTGGGTTTCTTGAGTTCTATAAACCTTAAGAATCGACTTGCCCACTGAACATAATTACCCGGTGTAAGCATTGGTGGAGTGTTAATAGATCCTGCTTCATGTCTGGATTGTTGAGTTGAAATGACTTCACACATCCTGTCAAACCAGTGAGTCGGTTTTGTTGGGAGTTGGCCTTGTTGTTGTGACATTGGATAGGTTTGTTGCATTGGAACCATCTGATGTTGTTGCATGAGAAGATGTTGTTGTGAGTAAACCGGTTGTTGATAATATTGTGGTGATTGTTGATACTGTTGCTGTTGCTGATGATACTGTTGATTCTGATGTTGCTGAGGATGGTTAAAGTTGTAGTTCGGTGGTTGAGACATCTTTCGTGATTATGGTAAACTTTGATCGTTAAAGATAAATACAGGTTGTAAGTTTAAGTTGATTAGAACAAACTTTGATGATTAAGGTGATTTAAACTTGGTATTTCTTAGAAAAAAGTCCAAACTCGGTATGTTATAGAAAATAGTCCAAACTCGGTATGTTATAGTCCAAACACGGTATGTTTTAGAAATTTGAGCAGAGTTTCCCCTAGTAAGTTACCACAAATAACCTTACTCGATATACGATAAGGCAAATAGGCAAACTCGCCAATTACGAAAAAATTCCTAACTCGCAAGAATGAACTTTTCCTAACTCGCTAAGTAGAACTTGTCCTAACTCGCTAAGTTGAACTTTTCCTAACTCGGTAAGTTGAACTTTTCCTAACTCGCTAAGTTTAACTTTTCCTAACTCGATAGAATGAAAATCTAACTTGCTAGAAATGTAAACCTAACTCGACAAAAAAATTGCAAAGTCGCAAGTTTTGCGATGAACAGTAATAGTATACCACAAATTCACTACAAAACCTAGTTTTTACTACCAAATCAAACCTAAATCAACCTATATTATCCCTTGGCGAATGATACCATTTGTTAGGTCACCATTTTACAACATAACCACTAAGATTTCTAGAGAGAGAAAGTAAGTAGAGAGAGAGAGAGTGGAAGGAACACCTAATATGATAATAAGAGACTAAAGATATTACTAGTGAACCAACCACCTCAAATGAGGTGTTACAATACTATTTATAGGTAAGGATTAGGGCTTCACCATACTTTGTCAATATTACAAACTTAGCCCTTAGACTTTATCCAAACCTATAAACTTAGCATAAAACTTTATAAAACATATAAAATAACTAACGTATTAACTAAGTAATGCAACCTATAACAAAATTCAATGACCGACACTTGAAATAATAAAGTCTATTCCCAACAAACTCAAAACCCGTTTAACATATTCAACCCATGTAACCTATTTAACCTGTCAACCTAAGTATATATACGGGTTAAATGGGTCAGGTTCGGGTTACATGTAAACAGGTTAGGGTTGGCATAGCTGACCCGATGATTTAAATGGGTCAGGTTCAGGTTAGGGTTTTTTGACCCGCCAACCTGACAACCCGAACCCGACCCGAATTGCCACCCCTAGTTTTCTTCAAGAATGATGAAGGCTGTTTTTTTTATTTTTTTATTATTATTTTTTTTTTTGAATAGTGTGCTTTTGTTTTGTGATTTGGGTGTGACGGGGTGGTTTAGGGGAGGCGGCTCAACATAGCCACCTAGGTCTGAGGATCAGACCCGTTCTGATACCATGTTTGATTACATAATTCCTTGTAGGTATAACTTTATTGATGACCATTATTTATAATTGTAAAACCCTAATTTCCAAAACCCACAAACCGGGCTTGTGCCTAATTATCCACTGATAGGGATATGATCTGTCAACATTTTACCTCTGATACCTCGCTCTAAGGGGATTGGGTATGTTGTTGTTGTTACGGATAAGGTGGTGTTGTCGTTGTGTTTTGTAAAGAGATGAAAAGTATGGGTTTTGACTTCTCAAGAGGTGGAAAGGCATGTTTTATATAAGCATGCAATAAGTAATTCCAAAAGGCAAACACTCCCTTCAAGTTATATCACTTCTGGCTTCTGCTATTCATTACTAAGAAAATTGCACCAAAATGAAATGAACTTTTATGTTTCTTAGTTGTATGCAATGAAATCTTTAACACTTTAATATTACATATTTATGTTTTGTTATTATTGGATGCAGTTATTTATTCATTTATTTATTTATTTATAGTAACATTTAGTCTAACGCTAATGTGCTTCTTTTCTTTTACCATTTGATGTAACAAATACTAATACTTGTTTTTAGCATTTTATGTAATAATTTTTCTTAGCATATGAATATATGATATATCATCTCATAGTTTTTTGTTTTACCATTTGATATTTTGATGTAACATAATGGAGTCTATAAAGACCTTTTCTCCTTTTCTATAATTTTATGACTTTTCAAGAAATGTCCCCAAACAGCTAAAAATATAGTTGTTAGACCACGTACTTAAAATCTATAAAACCCAACTTTCTTAAATAACTAGGTGATTACAAGTGTGTATTGGCAAAAATTTGAAGCGACAAGAAATTGTAGTTGCGAAATTGTGATTATGTGTATCGTGTAAGAAATATATATATATATATATATATATATATATATATATATATATATATATATATATATATATATATATATATATATATATATATATATATATATATATATATATATGGGATATGTTAGCTACACCTTGATGTAGGCAATTAGCTACACACTCCCTTTGTAAAAAAATTTAAAAATGTACAGTTCAGCCCTTGCAGTAAGTCACAGGGGCTGAACTGTACATTTTTAAAAGATTTTACAAAGGGATGTGTAGCTAATTGCCTACACTTGGATGTAGGTAAGATTTCCCCATATATATATATATATATATATATATATATATATATATATATATATATATATATATATATATATATATATATATATATATATATATATATATATATATATATATATATATATAGGGTGGGGTTATTCTAAAAAGGACCTTATAATAAAATGTGTAGGAAGGATTGTGAGAGTGACATGTGTCACCCCCATGCCACATCATATGACACGTGTCACCCCCCCCCCCCCCCCCCCCCCCCCCCCCCCCCGCCGAAATTTTTTTTTCCCGCCAAAAAATTTTACTGCATCACTGTTATAAATTTACTGCTTCACAGTTATAAAGTTACTGCATCACAATTATGATTTTACTGCATCACGTTTACTGCATTCATGGTTTTAATGTTACTGTTTCATGGTTATAAAGTTACTGCATCATGGTTATAAAGAAACTGAATTATCATAAGTTTTCTGCATCATATATGTATGTAACTGCATCACAATTAAAATACGATTCTTTTTTAAGTTTTGATGCATCTTTATTATAAGTTACTGCATCATAATTAATAGTTTAGTACATCAACTATGTTGCAGTAACTTATAATCTTAATGCACTAAAATTTAAAACTGTGATGCAGTAACTTTTATAATTGTGATGCAGTAACTTTATAACTTTATATATATATTCCAACCCATTTTCTTACCACTATAAATACCCACCTCATACACATTTTATTTCACACTTACAAAATTCAAATTCAATCTATACACTTCCTCTCTATAAGAAAAAAAAAATTCACCCAAAACTTTCTTACTCACAATGGATCCGAATGAAAATAATCAAGAAGAACGAAGTTTTTCCGATATAGATGACGAACTGGGCGTGGAATTTATGATAGCCGCATTTGAATATCATCAACAATTGGAACAACAAGAAGAAGAAGCAGCAGCAGCTCGACAATGCATCCCGCGTACACGCATCCACCATGAGTTTGAGGTTGCTGAGGAACGTTTGCGTAGTGACTACTTTTATGAAGGGTGTATGTATTCGCACCGGAATTTTCACAGAAGGTTTCGTATGCGTCGGAAACTATTTCTAGAAATAGTTGAAGGTATTCTGTCTTATTATTTCGATCCTCTTCCAGAACATTTTAAATTCATGAACAAAGGACCCGACTGCACGGGTCGACAAGGTATTAGTACACTTATGAGGTGTACCGCTGCCGTACGCCAATTGGCATACGGCAACGCACCCGATGCATTAGATGACTATTTGCAAATGGGTGAGCGTACTGCACGTGAATGTCTTGATAATTTTGACATGTGTGTTCTGGACTTGTTTATGCGGGAGTTTCTAAGGAAACCAACATGGTCTGACGTTCAGGCTATTTATGAAAAAAAATGAGCGTGAACATGGTTTTCCAGGCAGGCTTGGTAGCATTGATTGCATGCATTGGGAATGGAAAAATTGTTCGGCTGCTTGGCAAGGGCAATATAGTAGCGGTTTTAAAAAATACCCAACCATACTGCTTGAAGCTGTTGCTTCGCAAGATTTATGGATTTGGCATGCATTTTTTGGGATGGCGGGGGCGAATAACGATATTAATGTTTTAGATAACTCTCCGTTATTCGACGACCTCCTTGCCAACGAAGCCCCAAGAGCACCGTATATGCTAAATGGACATCGGTATGAACAGGGTTATTAGTTAGCTGACGGAATTTACCCACGGTGGTCAACTTTCGTCAAGTCCTTCTCGGCAACCACTAACGAAAAACATGCTTATTTTAAAAAGAAGCAAGAAAGTGCACGAAAGGATGTCGAACGTGCTTCTGGGGTCCTTCAAGGACGTTGGGGTATAATACGACAACCGGCACGTGCAATGGAAGTTGTCAAGTTACAAAGAATAATGTATACTTGCATAATTTTGCATAATATGATTTTAAAAGATCAAAAGTTTGCACTACGTGAGTATCTGGACATGTGGATGGATCCGACACCACAGTTTAGCCGAGACAGGTGGATCGAAAGATGTGATACCCAACGTCGCATACATAAAGAAATACACGACGTGGATATGCAAAATCAACTCCGAGAAGACCTTATGGAGCATGTTTGGGGAAGATGTCTTCAACGTCAAAATGAAGAAGAAGGTTCCGACGACGATGAATAAAAGTTTGTACTATTTATATTTTTAAATTTCATATGTTTCGTAATGTAATATTTATGTTTTAATTTTGTATTGTAATATGTTTAAGAATTTATGTTATGTTTTAAATAAATGAAGTTTTGTTAAAATTTGGGGTTGAAATTGAAAATAATTGGGGTGGAAGTGAGTTAAGGTTAGTTAAATGTAAGTTATGTTACCGGGGTGGAAAGTCAAGAGTTAAGGCTAAAAGGTAAAAGCTGATGTGGCGCTGATGTGGCAGTGTGTTGGCTTTTGACAGTGCCTTACCCAAGGCTCTAAGTTTATTAATAAAAAATCAAAACTAATTAAGATAAGTTATAAGATCAATTCATGTGTATTAAATGTATTTTTTATTTTTATTTTTTAAAAAAGGTTAGAATAAATTAATGCACTTCAAGTGATGCCTTAACAGCATTCGTCAGACAGATTTTTTTTTTAATATATTTATTGCGTCAAGCTTTGATCTAATTAGTAATGTAATGAAAGTATATAGGTAAAACTAGGGGTGAGCAAAAAAAACAAAAAAACCAAACCAAAAATCAAAAAAACCGAATCGAGGTAACCGACCGAAACTAAAAACCGATGGTTTTTTTATTTTTCATATAACCGAACTTTCGGTTCGGTTTCCGTTTTGATATAAAAACTAAACCACGGAAACCGAACCGAACCGATATCATTTATTATAAATATGTATTTTTAACTTATATATCAGTATTACTAAATACTAATGGGCTAATAGCTAACTACTAGTATATACTTTGGGCCAATTAGGGGCTTTTTTTTCTTTTCTTAATTAAGGGTTCGGTGGGTCTCACATCTGTTAATGTCTCTTAGTTGGGAGGGTCTCATTTTTCATCCCTTGTGGATATAGAGGGAATAAGTGATTTTTATGGGACTCACCTAAAAAAGTAATACCACGTAATATTAAATGGCAAGTGGGTTCAATCCCTTCACAAAGGGAAAAAAGAAATGCCCCCTTAGTTTTAAAAAGGGCCGAATTTCAAAATACATGTGAGGAAAATCAAACGTCAAAACTCAAAACACAGTTAATAACTTCTAATCTTCTATAGAGGCTTGACCCTAAAAGCTAAACGATCTATCTTCTATTTTTCCCTGATCTCTACTAAAACTTTACATCCTCCATTGCCATTTATCCACAGTGCAACTTTAATCACTTTATGGGATAACTGGCAAATTAGGGAGCTATTTTAAAACCCGCATTACTTTAAGTTTAATGATTTTTGAACATTTTAAATTTATTCGCGAGAAACTGTAACTTTGAACCATGGCTTTGAATTATGTGATTTCTATGGAATTTAAATTTGAATTATTATTTCGATATGAAATTATTGTTGAGATGATTTTGTTGCACTACGTTGACTTCGGCACTAGGAAAACCTAATGAGATTAAATCTTTTGAATAACAGTCGCGGTTATCCGTTAAACGAACATTTTTATATTTATATAACTCGGGAAGTGTCTTTGTGTAAGAACATAAATCTATCAACTTTATCACACACAAAAGCCTTGGTGACTTTATATGTGAAGTATGTTAGAGAGACAAAGTAGAGAATGTAGAGAAAGAAAGAAGAGAGGATATTATTAGAGAAGCACACACTTACACACACCTCAAATGAGCTTTGAGGTGTTGGTTACATAATGCCCTAAAGGCTTTCCATAGGCTTGGAGATGGATTGGGCTTTTTACAGAAATATCTTTTTAACATAAATGGACTAACTTAATATAAATATTAACCTATTAGCTTAGCCCAATCCATGAGCCCTTTGACTATTCTATTGTATTCTACGACACATTACAAAGTTACACGTATAAGAATGACCATCACTTTTTAATACATATTTTTAATCCTAACAATCTCCCCCTAAAGGGTGGTCATTCGAATGATGCTCCACGTGATTAGGTCTTTTATGATCTTTGTCTTTAACTTTGTGTGTCGCTGCAGAATAGTCATTAGTCTTTGTTCCTTCATGCTTCGTGATCTTTGATAACTAACTTTTCATCGTTCTTTGTTCTTTTGTGATGTGGTTTCATCTGCCTTTTGTCACTTCTGCGTCTGTGGTGGTTGTCTGCCATTCCAACATGCTCATACATCTTTGGACTTTAGTGTTCACATGCACGTAGTTCCCTTTCTTTCACTTTGATCTTTAGTCTCTTTACTTTGTAGATTCTTCTTTTTGGCGTAGAATCTTTCTTTGAACTTTGTGTTGCTTACATCTTTGAGGGAGCTTACTTTGACTTCAAGATGTATGTATGAGCATGTGGAATTCGTCGCCATGGAGATGATGTATAGCTGTAGGTAAACAGTTAGCAATAAACAACTGGTACTTACAGGTTCGGAATTAGAGATTGTCATCAGCATAGTATGAAGACTCCTTCTAACCCTTACCAAGGCCGTTCCCATTTCGGATACTCCCGAGGGAGTTTACGAGACCTACTAAGTAGCTCAACGAATGGGTGAGTTGCTGGGGATCACTCCACGACTGTAGACCGTTTGAAACCACCGGGAACACTAAGCGTAACCCACAAGAGATTACCGAAGTGACCTGCTGTCAGGGCTGTTTGATGTTGACCCTGGCAGGAATTTCCATTCAATCATTAAGAATCACTTGTGTGAATTCTCTCATAAATGTTCTTGCAGATTGCTAAGATCTGCGTAGGACTCTTAAGTTTACATCTGGCGTCCTTAATGTTGAACAACCCGTGTAGAAATATCATGTGTTCCTATGAGATCTTTTGATGAATCTCGAGGCTCTAGACTCGATAAGTGCACATTTGGTTTCCTATGCGGAGATTAGGGAGAGGTCTCCTGCTTCAATATCAACCATCTCTAAGAGACAGGTCGATAGATTACACCGGTTCCCCGTGCGAATGAAACAAGCTCTTTTAAGAGAACTTGAGTGGTTAAGAAGGTTTAGTGCAGTGCGTCACTGGGTCCATGACGTCTTTGTCTTCAATACCGGTGTTGCCTTAGTAACAACCAGTAGCATACGAATTGTACCCGGTGTCTGCCCTAAGGTTGAACATTTGGAGGGCTATTTCTTTTCACCCTTTTTCATAACTTTTCTTTTTAATTCTTCAACCCCTTCTTTCTCCTTTCTCATTTTCTCCATTATTTCAATCATACCTAAGGACTTCTAATTCTAATCTATTGGAATTGTCCTTGGGTAGATCCCTCCGGCTTTGGCGGATCATAGGACGGTTTTTCCTAACCTTAGTCACCTTATAACTCCATGACTATCCTATTGTTGCCATAAACCATTCATTTGAAAATCTCTCAAAGTGTTTATGATAAGAAAACATACTTTGTTAACACTTCGAGAGTTTTTCATTCTTTTGAAGGACTCCCCCTTCACATGTGCTCATGTGTTTTTTAATAAATTTGCACATGCGAGAGGAGTTTGCACTTTTTGAATTGATCCACTTTCAGTGAACATGACCGATTCAAGACACGCTTACATCACTAGTTAGACTAGCTTGAAGTTATTACCCGTCCTGGTCAAGTCCACAGAAAGTCTCTCAATACGGTACATTCTACTCAGACAAGTCCTATTCGAGACACGCTCACATCACTAGTTACACTAGCTTGAAATTATTACCCGTCCAGGACAAGTCTTTTCGACTAATGACATTTAAGCTTCGTCAATTCATTGGTAATATCTGAGTCGAGCTCTTTTGAGATTCTGCCACAATCTTTAAACATTTTTTGATCACATTTTAATCATGTCTTCTCCCCCTCAAAAATAGCATATCGTGATATTTTTTATATCAACTGATTAAGAAAAAGCTTTTTTTGGAGAGATAGACAAATTTCATTTTGCATGAATTCAGAACATTTTTGTTTTTTTGTGAAATACTCCCCCTCAAAACTCGCATATGTTTTTGAGAATGTTAAATTTTTAAAGTTTATAGGGAAGGGGTCTTCTTGAAGCAAAATTCTGAAAGAGAAAGAAGTTTCAGATTTGATGAATTTTGCATCAAGGTTTTTTGAAAAACAAATACTTCTCTTTGTTTGAATAGGAATGTCGCACTGAGGCGTACAACGGTGTCCAATTTTAGGATACGTGCACTTTTTGCATGAAAATCATTTTTGCGTAGCACTTTCCTTTCTTTTAAAATTTGAGTTGTGCACTGTAAGGTGTACACAAGTCATTTTGATCATGAGCACCGATTTTGATAGATTTTGAAAGTCTTTTTGAAAAATCTTGAAAAGATGGTGCTCATAAAGTAAGAGAATTTTGAAAATCTAATTTATCATTAGATCAACAATCATGGTCTTGAGCTTAAAGATTTTGAAAGTTTTTCTAAAGAAAACTCAAGCCAGATAAGAGTTTGGTTCTCGTTTTAGGATAAGTGGTTGAAAAATTATTTAAAATCTTTGTTTTGATTAAGCACTTTCCATTCTTTGAAGCGCGGGTCCTGAACTGATGTATCCAGATGCCATTCGATTAAGTCCTTATTTGAAATCTTTTCGAGTGGTTATACCCGGACTTAAGTTTTGAAAAGATTTCACTTTGAAGCACGGGTTGTAAGCTGAATTACTTACAAGCCATTGTGAAGAAACTTTTTGAGAAACAACATGTTTTAGAAAAATGTTTTAAAGAACTCCCGCTCAAGCATCTGTACATGTCCGTATCATTATTGAATGACATTTCTAGAAATGTACAGAATATTGATTTATATGAGAGACATGCCGTGAGAAGAATATTTTTGTATTTTTTGATTTTATATTGTTTTTGTGTTTTTTGAAAATTTTATATTTTTGTATTTTGTTTTTGTTGGTTTTTCAAATTTTGTATTTTGTTTTTTCAAAAAAACATTTACAAAGAGAATTTGAAGAAAGAAAAATTAAGTTTGGACAAGTAAAAGTGGAGTTAAGAGTAGAGTTAGAAAAGGATTTCCACATGCGAAGTTGGCATAAAATTCTTCTTTTCCACAATGGGTGTATGAATCCTCAACCCTTTCACAAGTACCTGCATCCACAGAAGAAGAATTTGCACTAATGACAGTATTAGAAGTACATGTTTCCTCACATTGAGGGTGTTCACTATCAATGGTTGTTGTGGTTTCTACTTCCTTATCATGATGATTTACACTATCATTAGTCTTTGTGCAACTTTCAAAAATCTTCCCTATGGGAATCCATCTAAGAACTACTGTATTAAAAACTTTTCCCGTGGGAATCCACCTAAGGTAAGATCTAGACATAGTTTTCTTATCAGATGCAGCGGAAGTCTCAGTCTTGGAAAAACTACATCATGTAGATATCCACCTATTAGGTTTCTTAACCTCTTACTTCTTATCAACGGGTTTGCTTTGATTTGGTGTCTTAGTGGATTGTGTCTTGACACTTGACTTTCTTTTCTTGATAAATTGTGCAATACATGCATCATGGTTAGCTGAAAAAACACATTTTTGACATGTAGGACAGACAAATTCAACATTCTTGTTTACCACAGCAATTTTAACTTTGTCACTACAGTCTTTTGGAAATTGCTTTTTGTTTGAAAGAGGCTCAACATTTCTAGTGTTGTTTCCTACGTGCATGGCATTTTCTTTTTCGCAACTACTCTTAGATGCAAGCCACTCCCTAGTGTTTTGTTGATAGTTCCTAGGTAATGGTTTACTACTACTAGCAGTGCTTTGGGATCTTGTAGAATTCATCACACTAGGTTTGGCGCCTAAAATTCCATCTTTTCGATGTTGTGCCTTTTTCCTAGCCTCTTCTAGATGGTGATTGTGGACAATATCATTAGAACCAACAGACTCTTTAACAGTTTTTGAAGTCACATTTGGTGTACTATTCCTAGAAGAGCCAGGTGCACTCACATTTGTGTTTCTTTCAACAACCACTTTTTGTTTATCAACAATCTTTTCAATTTCCTTTTTCTTGGGCAAGGGTTGTAGAGTGACTGGTTTTGTCAAATCCTTTTTCGCATCGACTTTTGGAGCAAACCGGGAAATTGACATTTTTGGTTTTTCAACCGTTTTTGAAACATTTGGTGTCTCCGAAGTCGATGGTTTTGTAAACTTAGTATCCACACCCTTCCCTTTTATACTTTCAAACTGAGCTCTCAAAAGATCATTACTTTTTCATGTCCTTGTAGGCATGCTCATACGACAATTTGTCATACTTGCATTCCTCTGATTTTCGATCAAGTTGTTTGAAAAATGACATGTTTTCTTTTTCAAGTTTTACAAGAGCATTTTCATATTTTAAAACAATTTCAGATGTCTCAGCTCGCAGTCTTTCATCGTCCTCAACAAAATATGATTGTAAAATGATGGACATTATATTAGTAGCCATAACTGCTTCGAAGAGAGAGTCATTTAACCTTTCCAAAACATTCATGTTTTCACGAGTTTCATTAGCTTCTTTTACCAGAGATTTGTGATCTTTGACAAAATCGGCCGTTTCTTTTAAGAAAGCTTGTTCAAAATGGATTACCCTCGCACTGATGTTATACAGTGGGATAGTAATTTCGTTTTCAAACACCTTTTTCTGTTCGATATGAAAACTAGAATGCCAGTTGTTAATACTGATAGTAGTTTTAGATTCAACAATATTTTGAAGTACTTGAATTCTCTTTTTAACGTCGTCAAGTATGTATCTTGCCTCACTTGTATTAGAAGTGTTGTTAGAGGACATTTGTTCCATTTTTGAAAGAGATTTGGAAACAACTATCTTTTTAGAAAAGAATTTCGCGAATGGTCGTTTTATGGAAAACACAGATGGTTCTGTTTGTGGAACAAAAGTAATTCCCGAAAGTTTGTTCAATTTGTTGTAATCAATGGGTTTCAAATCCTTTTGTTTCATTTTATTTATGCTCTCTTCGACAAGTTCCAACGTTTGCACAGAATCTCGAATGACGGGAGGATCATGTTTGGTGTAAATCACATTACCATTATACAAACCATTCTGTTCTTTCTGAGCTTTCTTGAGATTGCACGGGGTGTTGTTACCAAGAGCCACTTTATGTTTCGTATGGTAAATCAGATTAGTTTGATTTGAAATCATTTTCATTGTTTGACTTGACTGACCCGACTTAACCACTAGTTCCTCTAGTTGTGCAATCATGTGTTCTGACTCTACGATTTCATCCAAAAGTTTATCTTCTTTGTTTGCAAAGTCCTTTCTCAACTCATCCATTTCTTTTTCAAGATTGGTATAAGCTGATTTTTGTTTAGAAAGTTGGTTTTGCAAATCAAAGATTTCCGCGTTTAAGGATTTTATCTTCTTGAAAGAATTAACATCAAGTGTATCAAACTTGATTTTCAAAAGTTTTTCCCTTGAAACGGAATTTTGATAACCAGTTTCTAATTCTGACAATCTTTCGTTATGAAACTCAAAAGCTTTAACGTTTTTCTTGTAACTCTCAAGCTCAGCGGTCAATTTAACATTCGCGACCTTAACATCACGATTGACCTTTTTCACTTTCTCAATTTCAATGCTACAATTATGCAATAATGATTCAAAGAAAGCACGGGTTTCCTCATCATTAGCACCATTTTGTGTAACTTGAACTCCATTAGGATCCATATCTGTAGTTTCATAGTTAACATTGCTATTAACTTGTTCCCCCACATATGTATCATAATTAGGTTCAGGTGGCACATAATGTGGCTTCTCATGAGCAAACGGATTAGCATCATTACCATAATTAGTTAACATTGCTCTGATACCACTTGTAAGAACATAAATCTATCAACTTTATCACACACAAAAGCCTTAGTGACTTGATATGTGAAGTATGTTAGAGAGACAAAGTAGAGAATGTAGAGAAAAAAAGAAGAGATAATATTATTAGAGAAACACACACTTACATACACAAGCACACACCTCAAATGAGCTTTGAGGTGTTTATATAGTTGGTTACATAATGCCCTAAAGGCTTTCCATGGGCTTGGAGATGGATTGGGCTTTTTACATAAATATCTTCTTAACATAAATGGACTAGCTTAATATAAATATTAACCTATTAGCTTAGCCCAATCCATGAGCCCTTTGACTATTCTATTGTATTCTACGACACATTACAAAGTTACACGTATGACAATGACCATCACTTTTTAATACATATTTTTAATGCTAACACTTTGGAAAATTTATGGCAATGTGTACGAATATGTTTGGCGACGTTTAATATTTTTGAGAACGAATAATCATGTTACGGGAAAACCGATTAATAACATTTCTTAAATACTAAAGTTATTGTGGCTTATATTAGAAAAAGAGAACTAGAAGGACCAATGTTGTAAAATTCGGGTAATATTACCCTAACCCTCATCCTCACATATCATCACCTCCCCCACTCCCTCTTCTCTCCCTCTTGTCGCCGCCCACCTGCATCACCGGCACCATCACCACCGCCGGTCACCACCACACACCGCCACCACCAAAACACTCCCCACACACTCCTCTTTGGTGTATTGTACCACACGTGCTCAAAAGAAACCCCCCCCCCCCTCCGTTTCTTGATTTCCGTCGCGTACAACACCATACACCACCACACTACTACATTTTCTTGCTTTACACTTGTTTTGAAGGTGAGAAACGTGTTTTTACGCGTCGGGTTTGACTAATCTGAGTTAAACCCGGTTTCAATCTTTGATTTGGGTTTGGATTTTAAGATTTAAAAATGGGTTTTGATATAAAAATAAGGATGGTATCCTTGGGTGTCGACTCACAAACTTTTGGTGCTCGGATTTGATTATTTGGGTTCGATTGGATGGAGATTTGTGGCTCGTTGGAGCTAGGCCGAGACCTTGTGGTCTCGGTGTTGTGATTCTTGGCTTGATTTTGAGCTCAACGTGACCTCAAGGGTCCGTTGGTTATGGTCATAGCTCGTTGGAGCTCAAAGTGACCTCAAGGGTCCGATTGGTTATTGTTTTGGGCTCGGGTAAGCTTAACGTGACCCCTATGGTCCACTTGGTTTGATTGATATTTGATTGGAGCCTAGCCGAGACCCTCAAAGTCTCGGGGATTGGCTTTCGTGGCTCGTAGTGTGAACCGAGACCCAAGTGAGTCTTCCGGTTCGTATTTGACTCGATGTCTTGACCCGTATACTTGTTATTTATTTTGTGGTTCTCCT
The DNA here is from genome assembly GCA_030686995.1 of Artemisia argyi. Classification (NCBI taxonomy): domain Eukaryota; kingdom Viridiplantae; phylum Streptophyta; class Magnoliopsida; order Asterales; family Asteraceae; genus Artemisia; species Artemisia argyi. The sequence goes on from CM060694.1 coordinate 48,420,834, forward strand.
TGTTGTTGTATTATTGTTGTTGTCGTTGTTGTGTTTTTACTTGGGCCGAGAGGTGTAGCAAGGCTGAGGCCTTGTGGTCTCGGCAATGGACTTGAATTTTGAGGTTGTGTTGACGAGGTGTGATATTGGGAACCGATTGTCAGACGGTTAATTAGTTTGACGGAGATAGGTTTGAAAGGTGCCGTAGACGGACCTTATTGTTGTAGCATGTGAATATGGGACTTGATGACGGAGATGGATTACTTATGGTTGTGATTGATATTATTACTTTGGACTTTTGGTTTTGCGAGTCGAAGTCACGTTGACTTTCTAGTCAACGGTTGGTTTCGGCAAAATGCCTTAACACTTGGATTTGGACAATGAGCCGAGGGTGATGACTCGGACATGTGACTCATCTAATATAACTCGACTTTAATAATAATCAAACTTAATAATAATAACTTGTAATAATTATATTACTAATATAAACATTTATATAAATATATAGATGTGAAAACGTGTATATATTTATACAAGTGCGTATATTACGAATACATTGATCACGAGTAATAAAATAATAATGTGACGATAAACATTATACTATGAAAATAGTATAATGAATGTCGGGAACGTTATTGTAAACAAATAAATTATAAATAACGAAATAATTATAACGTTGGATTTTATACGAAATGGAATGCTCTTTGAGAAATAAAAAGGGAAACTTACGAGTTATACGAGGTCGAGGTCACTTGAGTTCGAGTGGGCCATATTATTCATTATATGACTTTGTGCTTGTCACGGATATGTGACGTTAATATATTCATCTTCTATAACTACATAACTTATTTGATCGACGGATTAAATATGACCTATTTGGTTATATAAAATGAGCATATTAATGGGTATTGTATCCTACAATGCCCATAGGTTGTGGTATGTGTATGGGAATAATGAGTTACTAAGTACCTCGTGAGGTTTATCAAATTGACGAATTTGGTAAGTTTGACGATATATTTAGGGAACTTATTAAACTTAGATACTTACCATATAGTATTCTACGTGCTATGTGACTCAGGTTTTGGGTATGATCTTGGAATAATATATTAGGTAAATAAGTTGTGGAAGAGTACCAAGTCGACAGATTTGATAAACTTCGATGATTTATTTAAATAATATATTGGACTAATATTAGACCCGTAGATTGTTATTATTTTTGGCTATGATCTTGGAATAATAAATTAGGTAAATAAGTTGTGGAAGAGTACCAAGTCGACGGATTTGATAAACTTCGATGATTTATTTAAGTAATATATTGGACTAATATTAGACCCGTAGATTGTTATTATTATTTCTTTTGTCATGATTTCTTGGTTTAAGTTGAGTCGACCTCCCACCCACATGGATACCAAACGCCAAACTAATACAGGAATAATACGAGAAATGGATTTTTGGAAAGTAAAAAGGAATACGTTCGGGATTGGGAATATTTGATTTTGTGGAAATGATTATGAAAAGAGTTTACATTGTTAGGAAGTGCCGAGTCCGTGGTTGCTGTCTTTTGAGTTGTGATACATCTTACTTCTACCAGTTTCTTGTGCTAATATCCGGACTTGAGGTGAGTCATAGCCCCACTTTTACTCTTGAACTTTGTTTTCAATACTTGGGGTCAGAAACGTGCAAATTTTTTTATGTGGACTTTTATCGCTTTTTATTTAAAACTTGCTATGCTTATAGAACTAGGTAGTTTATAGCGCATGTCGTATCCTTACGAATGCATGAACATGTCGTATCCTTACGAATGTTGTTGCAAATGCATATTGATTTGATTTGGTTTTGGACTATAGTGTGTGCACCTATAGGTTTGGTTTAGTGATTTGAGGCCTAGTATAGCTAGCAAACATTTTGCGTATATGTCCACTTGATTGAATTATGAATTTAAACCTATGATCTCACCAGCGAAAGCTGACTTTTAGCGCGTTTTCTCAGAAAATTAAGTAATGATTTTGGATGCTTGGCTTGGCAATGCGGTTTAAGGATCTATTCTTCTCAAACTCTTATATGTATTTGTGGACCTACGTTTCTTTCTTTTGAGCCTTACTTTAATATGGGATGAATGTAAACTTTAAAAACCTCGTTTGGTTGTGTTTTACTTATGTTTACACTATCTCGTTCTTTTATGACTTGTGTTGGATACCAATCCCCGTTGCACCCCGAGAACTTGTTGAGTCTTCCTCTTTTTGGGTTTTTTATGTTCGTTGAAAACTAATTTTAAAAAGTTTTTGTGAACTGTCTTGTTTTTATAATAAGAAAATACGAACAAAGGATGGTAAATATATACAATGAGTGTATATCCAGGTTCACTAATTTGTAAAACCGTTTAGAATACGCGCACAACCTTCCCAGCAGCGGCGCCAAATTTTTGATTGAGGCAAAAGCAGTCAACCTAAATTAACCAATGTGAATGGTCAACAAGGTCAAACAGCTTAGGCTCAATTCTCCGTGGAAGTACAGTGTTTCCCCGGGTCGTTATGTCCTAGCGAGGTGTGATGGTATAAAAACGGGTTTGTGATCGGGTGAATTTCAATGGGAAGTAACCAGATAAAGATTTGGATTTGTTTACACTACTGGAATGATTAGGAATAACAGTATTAACAATCACGGGAAACAAAAATGTATAAACGTAAACCTAATTAAAATCAGACACGATTGCGTGCTGAGAAAAAGGTGAGTTTTAAGGAAAATAAACTACAGGGGGTGAAAATGAAACTTTTACAAACTTAAAATTAAAAGAAAATCAAATTAAAAAGAAAACTATTTTTTAGATTTTTTTATTATTTTTTATTAATTAAAAACTAATTTAAACTATTTAATAATTAATAAAACTATTTTAAATCTACTTTTTAATTACTAATAATACCTAAATGACTTAGAAAATTATGAGAAAATTTATAAAACTAATTAACCATCACAGGAATCCTTAAAAATTATAAAAAGTTTCTAAAAATTATTTTTAGACTATTTTACTAATTATTTACTTGTTTATTAATTAATATCTAATTTAACTAAATTAATTAAGAAAATTAGAAAATGAACAGTAGAAATTCTAGAAAAATTTCTAAAATTATTTTATAACATATACAAGCTAGGAAAAATATAAAAACTAGGTACTACTTTATAAAAACTAATTTTGCTATTTAATACTTAATTATTAATTAATTATTACTAAATCTAATATTAAATCTAATAAGTACCAAAAGACAATATAAAATTCTGAAAAAATTTCTAAAATTACTTTAATATAAAACAAAATTAAGAAAAATATAAAACTGCAAGTTACTTAATAAAAAGCTAAAAAGGAAAATTAAAAATATAATTAATATTAAATAGAAACTATTTCTTAATTTAAAATTGGTTTTTTCTGGATTTTCTTTTTCTAAACTGTTTTATACCTAAAAACATGAAACTTTAATAAAGACAAAAAGTTTAGAGATTGAAAATAAGCTCAGTGGGAGCTTATGAGCTTATCAGTTTGAGCTTTTTGGCTCATCTTGATGTTTTAAGCTTAGTTAAGCACTTAAATAAGCTAACAAGCTTGAAACAGGAATGAAATAGGATACAAATAAGCTAAAGATACTAGGACTAAGCTAAAGGAACAAGAAATTTGGGCTGGTAAGCTTGAAACAAGCAAATAAGCAATCCTAGTCTAACTGTGGCACAAGCAGACCTGCACGCCAAGCATGAGCTTATCAAATAAGTTGTAAAGCCTGAGACAAGCTTGGAACCTATGGGTTTGGAAACTGAGCTTTCCAATAAGTCCAACTACACAAGCAAAAGTCCACATGTACGCTCTCAAAGAGCTTATGAAATGGCTGAGGTACACTGATGGATCAGAGTACTCAGGAAAATGGGACAAGCTAAGAGCTTAATGCAGGTTATTAAATGAGCAGGAAAATGCAATAGAATCCCTGAACCTTGAAGTTTGACAGATGGGCTTCTAACAACAGCAAAAATCAAAAGCTGAGATGTACTATCGATTAAGCTACAAGCTTATGCAGGTGGACTGCTGGCCAAAGGACCCTGGAGCAGGGCAAAACTGGGCCAAATGGGTCCACTTTGTGATCAATTATAACTAACCCAATGAACTTCAAAGCTAAATTTTCTTTCTGATTTTGATTAACAAGCTTCCAAAGTTTACAAAACAACAATTTGTATCAAGTTCTAAGTGATTTTGAAACCTATGTATGCATTTGAAAACTGTCCCAATCCAAGAGACTAGGACTTTTGACTTTTTGTTTTTACTTAATATTTGACTAAAATGGATTTCTAATTATCAAAACTAAACTTAAATGCAATATTTGAGCTTGTTTGTTACTAGAATTACCTAAGTTCAATCTAAATCTATTGAAATTCCAAGGTAACAGATTTAACTTAAGCAAATATGAACACAGAAATGACTCTGAATTGAATTTTGACTTTTTGTTATTTGACCTATGTGAATTATGACTATTCTACCCTATGTGACCCTAATACAAACTGTTTATGCAGAGAAATTAGTGAGAAAACTACAGGAATCAACAGAACATCAGCAATCCAAACACCCCTATAATGACTGTCTAGGTTTGATTTTTACAAAGAAAAGCATATTTAAGAATTGAATCACCAAACCAATAACTTAATTACTAATCCTAACTTTATTAAAAGCTAACTGAATAATACATTTCAACAAATAACAACTAATGCTCAAGTATGCAGATTCAACTATTTAAGACAGTAGGTACTTCTAAAACATGTAAAGACACAAGTTAAGCACAAATAACTTATAAATACATAAACTGAGCAAGTACAAACTACTAAATCAGTAATAAAGAAGGATTCAAGCAAAAAGTGAGAAAATGACCTTGAGTCTTAGCTAAACAAAGGCATCTGTGTCATAACTCCAAATAAATTTCTAAAACACCCTATTGCTTCCCATAAGCTCTAAACCATGCTTCCTCAATATGCAATGTCCCTGTTTGTTTTTCTTCTTCTTCTCTTTTATATTTTTATTGTTTTTTTTTTGTATTTTTTTTCTATTTTTGATGAAACATGAAATTTAAACTGAAACTTGAATTTCTGAGCAAAAAGACTTATATTGATCAAGAGAAAACAGAATACAAACTGAAGTTTTAACTGAAAATTAAAATTACAATAAGTTTGAAATAACTAAGTTAAACTAAAAATCTATACTACACTACTTGCCCTTCTCTTGGTCTTTTTTTTTCTTTTCTTATAGGCTTCCAAAAATGTCCCTGGTATAATCCCACTTCACTTCTGAGCCAATGGATGACTGCAATTTGATCTTGGCCGCACATTTGGTTTTGGCGGGAAAGAGTAAATAAACAAGTTGGGGCCTGTTTCTTGTTGCAGGGGGCAAAGTTTGGTGTTTAATGGAGGAAAGTAGTGTGGGTTGAGTGTTGGCAGAGGAGGGGGGTTGAAGTGTGATGATGGTGTTGGAGATGGCAGGCTATGGAGCAGGCTATGGAGGGATAAGGAGATGAGGTGGAGGTGGTCAAACTTTTGGTTTGACCCTGGTGAGATTATTAAACATTTTTTGTAGGGTGGGTTGGAAGGGAATTGGGCCAAGGGTTGGATTGGGTTGTGTTATTTTAGGCTTAGGATTAGTGTTTTATGAAGTGGGTTATTAGTAAAGAAAGTGGATCCGGATGGTTTGTAGTAAATTAAGCCCAAGGACTAAACTTTGTAATTTGCTGAAACTTTAGGGACTGAACATGCCATATTTCCAAAGTATCACAAGGGGCCATTCCTGCCATATAACATTAGTATAGGGACAATAGTTGTATATTTCAATTTTTTAAAACCTCCAGGGACCATTTATGTAATTTCACCAAAGATGAAGGGGTGAAATTGTAATTTCCCAAAAGTTATTCAACAGGGTTCAAATTGTAACTTATGAATAGTACAAGGGTATTATTTGATAAATTTCATTTTTTTAATACCCAGGGACTTAATTTGACATTTTTGAAACTTGAGGGACCAGTTGTGTAATTTTCTCAAACTTTTCACCCAAGGACTTAATTTGACAACTTTTGAATTCCAAAGGACTTGGGTTGACTTTTCTTTTATTTTAAACCTTCAGGGACTAGTTTTGTCAATTTATGAAACTTGAGGGACTGAAACTGTCAATTATGCAAACTTTGCTCGTTTTTCATTTGTTTTTAAACATTTTGCATCTAAAACATATAAAACACACTTTTGGGATAATTTCTGTATTTTGATGCATTTCTAAGTGTTTTTGGATGTTTTGGCAGTTCAGATACGATAAAAATAATGAGTATTTACACACTCATCAATGTCGTATCCTTACGAATGTTGGGCATGTTGCATCCTTGCAAATGCATATTGATTTGATTTGGTTTTGGACTATAGTGTGTGCACCTATAGGTTTGGTTTAGTGATTCGAGGCCTAGTCTAGCTAGCAAGCGTTTTGCGTATATGTCCACTTGATTGAATTATGAATTTAAACCTATGATCTCACCAGCGAAAGCTGACTTTTAGCGCGTTTTCTCAGGAAATTAAGTAATGATTTTGGATGCTTGGCTTGGCAATGCGGTTTAAGGATCTATTCTTCTCAAACTCTTATATGTATTTGTGGACCTACGTTTCTTTCTTTTGGGCCTTACTTTAATATGGGATGAATGTAAACTTTAAAAACCTTGTTTGGTTGTGTTTTACTTATGTTTACTCTATCTCGTTCTTTTATGACTTGTGTTAGATACCAATCCCCGTAGCACCCTGAGAACTTGTTGAGTCTTCCGCTGTACCAAATTTTGGGGGTGTTACAGATTGGTGTCAGAGCCAAGGTTATATAGAACTAGGTAATAAACACCTAAACTATAACCGATTTTCATAGAAAACGATCCTCGACCAATGCCCGCCAGCCCGCCAAGCCGAAGCATCTTCGATTTTATTGAGGTATTATGAGATAATGATTAGATATGAGATTTTGAGATGATTTGAGAATATTGGATATGTTTATTATGTGGTATGATGGCGTTTTGGGGAATTATATGGCTTAATTGTTTTATAAATGTTTTAGTAATGCGGTATTTGAAATCTTTCTTGAAATTATATGATTGGGATTTTACGATGATTTTGGATACGGCATTTTGAGTTCGCGGTTTAGTTGTCTTGAAACACTTACACCTACCCTACGTCGTTGTCACAGACTATGGCCTCCCATACGTTCGATGTTACTGAGGATCTTCTTGCTGACCCTTTCCGACCAGCACAGATCACCATGGCTCCTGATGATCCTTACAGGATTACCATGCATTCAGCTACTTCACCACCTGCTGCATCTACTTCTCAAGGACCCTTATCTTCTTTAGGGCTTCATGATACTTTGAGATAGCTTACACTTCATCAGGCTTTGGCTCGTGTGGCTCCACGTTTTGCCCACCGAGCTACGGCACGCATGTCTGTGCGCCTTTCGTCACCACCCATGCACTTTGATGCTCAAGCTCTTCTGTCAGATGCACCACCCGCATCACTCCGTCGTCATCCTAGATCACCTACCCTATCACCACACGGTTCACCTGTTCGGAGACGACGATTGATGGAGTACTCCTCGGATGAGGAGGAGGAGTACGAGGGTGAGGAGGAGGCTGATGACCCTCAGGAGGCTGAGCAGGGGGATGATGACCCACAGGAGGGTGAGGAGGAGGATGATCCTCAGGAGGAGGAGATGCCCGATGATTATGGTTGGCCAGCACATCCAGCGCATGCTGAGGAGCCTGAATCTCTGATACATCCGTTGGATCCGGTTTCACCTGATCACCCGTTTTTGTTTGATTCACCACCTGGTAGTCCCGTGGCGTCGGATGCGCCATCTGAGATATCTGCTGAGCCTGCAGATTTAGGTGAGACTGGTAGGATTTGGACTCGACTTACTGTACAGGGTGAGAGGATCTCTCAGATGTCTGATCGGATTGATAGAGTGACTGTTGAGTTCATTGGAGAGTTGAGGGTTGATTTAGTTACTGTTGAGAGGAGGACTACAAAGATTAGGAGAGGTATGATGGAGATACATGAGCAGATAGAGAGTCTGCATAGAGGTTCCATCACGGCTCGTGAGGCAGATCGCAAGCTGTGGCAGAGGAACACGGAGTTGGAGAAGGAGGTAGCAGGCCTCAACAGAGATAGTGATACTCACAGTGTTGAGTTGGGATCGTTATGGAGAGAGTTGGATGGTTTGAGACAGGAGCTGAGGAGTCTACGCCAGCATGGTGGCTAGATAGTTGGGTTATGTTGTCATGTTGCTTTCTGAACCGAGGAGTGCTTGGTTAGAAAAGCTAGTTATCTTATCCTTGATGTATTTCAGTTGTTTACTCATCTCGTTTTGAAACGATTAGTATCTTTTATGTCTCTTGTAGTTGGATCGATGTATTGATCGCTATTTGTATGAATGATGGTTATTATGTACGATGTTATGTGGTTTTAGATGTCATGGAAATTGCGATCCTATTTATTTGGTTGATGTCTTGTGGTGTATTGTTGATACTCTTCCGATGTCTTGGCTTCATCTATCAAATTCTTGTTGAGCGTATGATAAATACTATCGAAGACTCGTGAACCTTGTATTGTGTTTCAGATCAATGGCCCCACGACGAAACCCTGTCAGAGCTACCCGAACAGGTCCTGCAGCAACTACCCCTGGTCGTCGAGGCCGCCGCCCTACTCGAAATGTTGAAACCCCTACTTCTGACAACCTGGACACCACCAATCGCAACAACAGGAATCAAAATGTTGATGTTCAGGGAGACAATGATCATGTTCCACCGAATGCACATACTGTAGATCAAGCCATGATCAATCAACTTGTGGAACAACGTGTTGCTAAACTACTAGATGAGTCGAATCATTCCAACAACTTTACTGGAACTTTTCCACCTGTTCGTACTACTGGATGTATCTACAAGGAATTCCGAATCTGTGGACCCATTGAGTTTGGTGGAACTGAAGGAGTGGTCTACTTGGTCAGGTGGATAGAAAAGACCGAGTCAGTGTTCAATGTCAGCAATTGTGCGGAGAAGGCAAAGGTAAAGTTTGCTTCTTCTACTTTTAAGGACGAAGCATTAACTTGGTGGAACAATTACTGAAATTAGGTTGGGAGTGAAGTGGCCTATGCCATGACTTGGGAGTAATTTAAGTCTTTGCCGATTCAGACTTACTGTCCAAGGAATGAAGTTAAGAAGTTGGAGATTGAGTTCTGGAATCACAAAGTGAAGGGTACTGACATAACGACTTACAATCGTCGTTACCAGGAGTTAGCCTTTCTTTGCCCAGATATGGTTCAAACTGAAACTCAAAAGATTGAGAGGTATACCAATGGGCTGCCTGTGACTACAAGGAACGATGTGATTGCTGCTAGGCCTGCTAATGTCCATGAGGCCATCACGATCGCTCAACAATTGATGGACTTGTTGGTATTGGAAGAAGCTAAGAGGGATAAGAATGGAAAGAGGAAGAGAGACCATCACTCTAAGGGTAATGATCATCGAAACAAGCGACAAGCTGTTGCTAAGGCTTATGCTATCGGGGATGGAGATAAGAGGAACCAAAATGGAGATGTACCCAAGTGTGGTCGTTGTTACAAGAATCATTCAGGACGATGTACTGTGATGTGCAAGAACTGCTCAAAGATGGGACACATAGCTAAGGATTGTAGAGCTCGACCACTTGCTATGGTTCAAGCTACTCCTGAAACTATGAGTAAGGCGAATGTTACTTGCTTTGGATGTGGGAAGAAGGGACACTATAGGAATGAGTGCAGGGAATCGTGGAACCGAGGAAATCAAGGATCGGGTGGTAATGGGTACAATCATGAAAACTGTGGAGCTGGAGGAAACCGTGGACGTCATGACAATGAGAACCAACGTGTAGAAGTAGGAGCTGCTCATGGGAGAGTGTATGCAATTGGGAACGAGAGAGGAGAAGACCTGAATGTCGTTACTGGTATGTTCCTTCTGAATAATCATTATGCTTCCATACTCTTTGATACTGGTGCCGATAGAAGTTTTGTGTCCACTACATTTGCACCCTTACTAGAAAAACCTCCGATTGCCTTAGGAGTTGGTTATGATGTAGAGTTAGCTAACGGAAACATAGAAAGGATTAAGACTATCATTCGCGGTTGCACGCTGAATTTCTTGAATCACCCTTTCAACATTGATCTTCTACCCGTCACGTTAGGAAGTTTCGATGTCATCATTGGTATGGATTGGTTGTCGAAGTATCGTGATCACATACTTTGCGATGAGAAAATCGTGCGTGTGCCTTACGGCAGAGAGATTTTGAATATACAAGGAGATTGAAAAGGTTTGAGGAGCCCATCCAGATTAGCAGTAATTTCTTGCACTAATCTACCGAAGCTAATGGAAAAAGGATGTTGCCTTTTCTTAGCTCAAATCTCTGAGAAAGGAGGGAAGGAGAAGAAAGAAAGATGCATTGGAGATGTGTCGATAGTTCGAGACTTTTCGGATGTATTCCCAGATGATTTTCCGGGAATCCCGCCCACTAGGCAAGTGGAGTTTCAGATTGAGTTGATACCTGGTGCTGCACCCGTGGCACGAGCACCTTATCGACTTGCACCGACTGAACTGGAAGAGTTGTCGAAACAATTGGCGGAGTTAGCAGAAAAGGGATTTATACGACCAAGTTCTTCACCTTGGGGAGCCTCAGTTTTATTTGTGATGAAGAAGGATGGATCGTTTCGTATGTGTATTGATTACCGAGAGCTGAACAAGTCAACGGTGAAGAATAGATACCCGTTACCGAGGATCGATGACTTGTTCGATCAGCTTCAAGGATCGAGTGTATATTCGAAGATCGATCTGAGATCGGGGTATCATCAACTTAGAGTTCGCGAGGAAGATATTCCGAAAACGGCTTTCCCGTTACGGGCATTACGAGTTCCAAGTGATGCCGTTTGGGTTGACCAACGCACCAGCAGTATTCATGGATCTCATGAATCAGGTGTGTAAGCCTTACTTAGACAAGTTTGTGATCGTGTTTATCGATGATATTCTAATCTATTTGAAGAGTGAGAAAGAGCATGAGGAGCATCTAAGACTCATCTTAGAATTGCTCAGGAAGGAGAAGCTGTATGCCAAGTTCTCCAAATGTGAATTTTGGATTCCTACGGTACAATTTTTTGGTCATGTGATTGATACTCAAGGAGTTCATGTGGATCCCGCTAAGATTGAAGCTATTAAAGATTGGGCCGCAACGACGACCCCAACTGAAGTTCATCAATTTTTGGGTTTAGCCGGCTACTATCAAAGGTTCATTGAGGGATTTTCGAGGATAGCAAAGCCGTTGACCAAATTGACTCAAAAGAATGTTAAATATGAATGGGAAGATAAGGAAGAGGAAGCATTTCAATTACTTAAGGAGATGTTGTGTAGTGCTCCTATCTTGGCATTGCCTGAAGGTAGCGAAGACTTTGCCGTTTACTGTGACGCCTCTCATAAAGGTTTAGGAGCTGTGTTGATGCAACGAGAGAAAGTGATAGCTTATGTTTCCCGACAGCACAAGAAGCATGAGAAGAACTACACCACCCATGATTTGGAGTTAGGTGATGTGGTTTTCGCTTTGAGGATATGGAGACATTATCTGTATGGAACCAAGTGTATTGTATTCACTGATCAAAAAAGTCTGCAACGCATCTTGAATCAAAAGGAGCTCAACATGAGACAGCGACGTTGGATTGAGCTGCTAAGCGATTATGATTGCGAAATCCGCTATCATCCCGGTAAAGCAAACGTCGTTTCTGATGCTCTTAGTCGAAAGGAGAGAATACCACTGTTACGAGTTAGGTCATTGGGAATGACTATCGTATCGCCGTTACCATCTCAGATATTAGAAGCTCAATTGGAAGCGTTGAAAGCAGAAAACCGACCTGCTGAAAATATCTTTGGGATGGCAGAAAATGAGAATGGATTTGTTAAGCGTTCAGATGGAATGTTATGTTTTGGAGACCGAAGTTGGGAATCATTGTATGGAGGAATTTGTGAGTTGATTATGCACGAGTCAAATAAGTCAAGATACTCTGTTCATCCTGGGTCTGACAAGATGTACCAGGACCTGAAGAAATTATATTGGTGGCCAAACATGAAGGCAGATATAGCGTTGTACGTTAGCAAGTGCTTGACGTGTTCGAAGGTTAAGGCAGAACACCAAAGACCATCAGGATTATTGACGCTGCCAGAACTCCCGGTTTGGAAATAGGAGAGGATTACGATGGACTTTATCACCAAATTACCGAACACAGCTAGTGGGTGACGCTATCTAGGTAATTGTGGATCAATTGACTAAGTCTGCTCATTTCTTAGCGATTAGTGAAGATGATAGTGTCGACAAGCTTGAAAGGTTGTATGTGAAGGAAATTATTTCCCGTCATGGTGTTCCAATATCGATTATTTCGGATCGCGACAGCCGTTTCACGTCAGCTTTGTGGCGATCACTTCAAAATGCTTTAGGGACGAGACTTTGGAGGATATGCTTCGTGCATGTATAATAGACTTTGGTAGAGGCTGGGAGAAGTACCTACCTCTTGCGAAATTCTCCTATAACAACAGCTACCATACAAGTCTTAAAGCTGCACCATTTGAAGCTTTATATGGTTGTAAATGTCGTTCGCCGATTAGTTGGGCTGAGGTTGGAGATAGCCAACTCATAGGCCCTAAGCTTATTTTGGAAACTACTGAGAAAGTGACTCAAATTCGTGATCGGTTACAAGCAGCTCGAGATAGGCAGAAAAGTTACGCCGATCAGAGACGTAAACCTCTTGAGTTCCAGGTTGGAGACAAAGTGATGCTGAAATTCTCACCTTGGAAAGGAGTGATACGTTTCGGGAAACGTGGGAAACTCAACCCCCGCTACATTGGACCATTTCTAATTTTGGAAAGAATTGGGCCCATGGCTTATCGGTTGGAGCTACCATAGGAACTGAGTAAAGTTCATGATGTGTTTCACGTGAGTAATTTGAAGAAGTGCCTTTCTGATAAGACACCGGTTATACCGATGAAGGATATTCGTGTTGATGAGAGTTTGAACTTAGTGGAAGAACCGATTGAAATTATGGATCGAGAGATTAAGCGACTCAAGCGCAGTCATATTCCACTCATCAAAGTTTGTTGGAATTCCCGTCATGGACCGGAATTTACGTGGGAACGTGAGGATGAGTTTCGGAAGAGATATCCCAAGCTTTTCACTTCGTAGATGGTTTGTTTCGAGAGAAACCTGGGACGGGTTTCTTCTGAGGCTGGGAGGATGTGACAACTGGCAAATTAGGGAGCTATTTTAAAACCCGCATTACTTTAAGTTTAATGATTTTTGAATATGTGAAATTTATTCACGAGAAACTGTAACTTTGAACCATGGCTTTGAATTATGTGATTTCTATGGAATTTAAATTTGAATTATTATTTCGATATGAAATTATTGTTGAGATGATTTTGTTGCACTACGTTGACTCGGCACTAGGAAAACCTAACGAGATTAAATCTTTTGAATAACGGTCGCGGTTATCCATTAAACGAACGTTTTTATATTTATATAACTCAGGAAGTGTCTTTGGAAAATTTATGGCGACGTGTACGAATATGTTTGGCGATGTTTAATATTTTTGAGAACGAATAATCATGTTACGGGAAAACCGATTAATAATGTTTCTTAAATGCTAAAGTTATTATGGCTTGTATTAGAAAAAGAGAACTAGAAGGATCAATGTTGTAAAATTCGGGTAATATTACCCTAACCCTAACCCTCATCCTCACATATCATCACCTCCCCCACTCCCTCTTCTCTCCCTCTTGTCACCGCCCACCTGAATCACCGGCACCATCACCACCGCCGGTCACCACCACACACCGCCACCACCAAAACACTCCCCACACACTCCTCTTTCGTGTGTTGTACCACACACGCTCAAAAGAACCCCCCCCCCTCCGTTTCTTGATTTCCATCGCGTACAACACCACACACCACCACATTTTCTTGGTTTACACTTGTTTTGAAGGTGAGAAACGCGTTTATACGCGTCGGGTTTGACTAATCCGAGTTAAACCCGGTTTCAATCTTTGATTTGGGTTTGGATTTTAAGATTTAAAAATGGGTTTGATATAAAAATAAGGATGGTATCCTTGGGTGTTGACTCACAAATGTTTGGTGCTCGGATTTGATTATTTGGATTCGATTGGATGGAGATTTATGGCTCGTTGGAGCTAGACCGAGACCTTGTGGTCTCGGTGTTGTGATTCTTGGCTTGATTTGGAGCTCAACGTGACCTCAAGGGTCCATTGGTTGTGGTCATACCTCGTTGGAGATCAAAGTGACCTCAAGGGTCCGATTGGTTATTGTTTTGTGGCTCGGGTGAGCTTAACGTGACCCCTATGGTCCGCTTGGTTTGATTGATATTTGATTGGAGCCTAGCCGAGAGCCTTAAATTCTCGGGGATTGGCTTTCGTGGCTCGTAGTGTGAACCGAGACCCAAGTGGGTCTTCCGGTTCGTATTTGACTTGATGTCTTGACCCATATACTTGTTATTTATTTTGTGGTTCTCCTTGTTGTATTATTTTTGTTGTCGTTGTTGTGTTTTTACTTGGGCCGAGAGGTGTAGCAAGGCCGAGGCGTTGTGGTCTCGGCAATGGACTTGAATTTTGAGGTTGTGTTGACGAGGTGTGATATTGGGAACCGATTGTGAGATGGTTAATTAGTTTGACGGAGATAGGTTAGAAAGGTGTCGTAGACGGACCTTATTGTTGTAGCATGTGAATATGGGACTTGATGACGGAGATGGATTACTTATGGTTGTGATTGATATTATTACTTTGGACTTTTGGTTTTGCGAGTCGAAGTCACGTTGACTTTCTAGTCAACGGTTGGTTTCGGCAAAACGCCTTAACACTTGGATTTGGACAATGAGCCGAGGGTGATGACTCGGACATGTGACTCATCTAATATAACTCTACTTTAATAATAATCAAACTTAATAATAATAACTCGTAATAATTATATTACTAATATAAACATTTATATAAATATATAGATGTGAAAACGTGTATATATTTATACAAGTGCGTATATTACGAATACATTGATCACGAGTAATAAAATAATAATGTGACGATAAACATTATACTATGAAAATACTATAATGAATGTCGGTAACGTTATTATAAACAAATAAATTATAAATAACGAAATAATTATTGTTGATCCCAGTTGAGCTTAAACGATCTTGTATAGAAGTTAACTTGATTAAACAATTAAGCTAATATGCGGAATGTAAAAGCTTAACTTAAGAAGAATTATGATTCTCTTTCAACACTTCAATATTATTAATACGAGCACTCAACTATGCTAGGGTTTTACAACCTTGAAGTGAATAATAATACGTACATAAACTAACCCTAGGATCCTCCTTTTATAGACTAAGGAATCCTACTAGGTTTACAATACCTTTCTCTACACGATAAGAATATTCTAGATAAATATAATATTTACACAATCTATTCTATATTTATCTAAACCGTATACATCCTTATCACATTAGCAGTAGATTCTGTCAGCAGCACTTTGACATCAGCAGCAGAATCATTACTACTAGCAGCAGTTTCACTCAGCAACAGTTTTACTCAGCAGCAGTTTCAGACCCAACAATCCTCCCCTAAACTTATTATTTATTTCTAAATAATTAAGTTTCTTCCAAGCACAATTAATCACTAGGAGGATGCTTCCAAACACTTCAACTCTTGAGCATTCAGTTGATCAATTATCTTCTTATACTTTGACAGCAAATTGAATGCTTGATCATCAGAATCATAGTCTTTCTGCAACTTAAGTGATTTGTCACCATTAACCATCTGATTGACAATATTCCAGTATCTTACCACTGGGTAATCCATTTCAGCTAGCATATACAAAGTAATTGGTCCAATATCTAACACATAAACTCCAGAATCTTGAAAGAGTCTCCATTTTCTTACTTTGTATTCTACTATCTCTGTCCATTCAGAATCATCCTTTGAAGGTTCAAACATAAGTTTAAGAGCTCACCACATAACATTATCAGAAGAAGTTATGATATGATCAATTTTCTCTATCTCATACTTTTTACCATCAAACTTCTCAGCTCCAAACTTTGCCTTGTATAACTTCCACAAGTCTTCAACATCCTCTCTATCAAAGTAGTGTAACATCTGTTGAAATCTAAGAAACCTGTGAGTCTTACCATCAGATCTCTGGACATCATGAAATGCTCCAATGTTAGTATCATATCCTGTAGTTACTTTGATAATAGGATATTTGACTCCTAATGGTTTGGCATCAACTACTTCAAGATCTTCCTTCTTGCCAACCATAGTGTAACCCTTCAATTGTTCTTTTTGATGCTCAGAAGGAATGTGATCAAGACCATGTTTAAACTCATCTCTTTCAGGCATAGAACTGCTTCCTTCTCCAATCTTTCTCTTCTTCTTTGCAAATGACTTATGAATAACACCTTTTCTTTTACCACCATGCACAGAAGAAGTAGTATTTGCTGCATCAATATCAAGCTGTTTAACAACATCAGCTTCTTGAATATGCTCAGCTTCAGCTACTTTTTCAAGTACCAACTTCTTGTTCATCAGAGCAATTTGTTCCAAATCCTCAGCACATCCCATAGCATAAAATGTATCTGTTCTTCTCTTAGCTTGTTGATACAAGTCAAAAACTTCTTTGTCAGAATAAGCTTTCAACTGTACCAATGTCCATCCAGCCATATTCTTTAGATACCTTTCATATTCTTTTCTTTGTTGTTTAACAGTTGGACCTTTAAATATCTTTATCTTTCTTCTAGCAGTAGCATTTTCTTTTCTCTTCTTTGTAGTAAACTCACTGTACCAAGATTGCACATTAAAAGTTGGAACTTCATTTTCTTCAATCTTGATCAGCTTATTGAGTTCAATATCAGCAGCCATTCTGATCTTCTCACTTATCCATTCTTCATACCTCTTTAATCCTTCAGCCTCTTTCTCAGCTAACTGTTGTTCTTCCATATTAATCAACTCTTGTTCTTTAAGTGCAGCAGCTGTATCATGTTCAACTTGCAATGGCTTAGGCCAAGAATCAAAAGGTACATCAGTGAAATCAATCCCCTTATACATAATCCTTTCCTTTTCAACTTGCTTGCCCTTGCCTTTATCAGTAGAAGATGAAGAAATAACCTTCTTTTGTTGAGCAGCAGGTTCTTTAATAACAATCCCTTTTTCAGGTTTTCTAGGTGCTGATGATTTGATTGTTGTTGTAGTTTGTTGTGGTAGTGAAGGAGTTGATACTGGTGAAGTTTTCTTGCTCAATAATACCATGGCTTCAGCAGCAGCATTGTCACCAGACCCAGCAGCAGAGTCTTGTGCATCAGCAGATCCACTAGCAGCAGAGTATTTAATTTCCTTAGCAGTAGATTCTTGAGCAGCAGAATCTTTAACAACAGAGTCAAAACTTTTATCTTTCACCAAATCTCCCAACTTCATCAATGTTTCACCCATCAACCCTGTTGCCTTTACTAATTGCTCAGGCTCCAAAGTTGTAAGTTGTTCTACCACCTTCTCTTGTGTAGCAATCACCTCTTCCATAACAACCTCATTCCCTGATTTATCAGCAACCACAAAATCTCCAGCATCCTGAGGACTTTCAGTATCCTGAAGATTTTCAGCATCCATATCACCAATCACTGGAACCTCCCCTGAAACCATTCCATCATTCAAACCCAAAGCACTATCAGCCTTTTTCAAATTTGCCTCCCCTGAACCCATTGCCTCTTCATTCCTCCCCTGTTTGGAAGCATCCTCTTCCAAGTGAGTAGAAGCATTAGGAGAACTAACAACCTGAGAAGTGCCGACTTTCTTCAATCTTTTCAAAGAGGTTGAAGATCTTGATTTCTGAAAGTTCTTAATCTGTTTTTGCAATTTGATAATAGTCTTGTCCTGATCAGCAACAACAGATGAAAGATTAAGAACTTTGTCCTCCAGTGTAGTACATTTCACCCCCAAGTTGGCACAAGTAACCGTCAATTCCTGAATGAGTTGCATAATAGTCTCATCACTTCGACCTGTATTACCTGGTCCGAGAGGTGAATCATGGACATTGTCATCATATACAAGATTTTTCGTCAATTCATTTGTCACTGGTCTGTCCTCATCACTTCGACCTGTGTAACCTGGTCCGAGAGGTGAATCTTGGGACATAAACTCAGTATCAAACCTAGTTTGATCAGCTGAGCCCCCTGTATTTGCCATTTGGCTAGGGTTACCATCCTGAGAATTTGATTCATAAGAATCATCATCTCTAGATGTTGCCTTGGTTTGGGTCTTAATGATGTTATCACTATCCTGCTTTGCTGCTAAGCTAGAAGCAGTAGTGACAGCCCTTGCCAACATGTCCTCATCATCACCTAGGACAGCCTCATCTGGTACAGCCATATTAACACTATCCTAAGGAAGATCAGTGTTCTTTTTGGTGTTTCTACGAGTATAGAGTATTTTAGGTTGTGTAGCAGATGCACTAAAATTGGGTGTGTGATGGGAGTCAGTGGGATTTCCTGATCCTTCACCCTGATTATTTTGCACAAGTTGCACCATAAAAGGTGTAAGATTTGTATTTGTGCCTGAAAAACCTTTTCCATGTTTAACCAAGAAAGTGAAAGTTTTAGAAACCAATTTTGGAGCATCATAAGTAGCAACATGGCCTCTAAACTTTGTAAGTTGTTTTTGAACAAAGAGTTGTATAAACCTTGGATAAAGCAAATATGAACCAGACTCTTTGATACTTTGAAACATCCCTTCCAAAATCATTTTTGAAAAATTGAATGGTTTGCCTTTGCTTAGGCATACCATTGCAGAAGAAATAGTAGTACTAAACTCATGCCATCCTGAAGTTTTAGGACTCGAACAATGAAGAAGAAGATGTATCAAAAACTTGTATTGAGGACAGAGGAGAGATTTTTGAAATTTTAAATTTGTATGTTTCCCCTCATATCCCAAATCTTTTAACCCTTTAAAAATAGCAGAATTTGCCAGGCAAGTGGTCTCTGTTTCATCATCTAAGAAAAGGGTTTCTCTGATTAATGATTCAAATACACGAACCTTTTGTCCATCTACTAAGGCACTAACATGTTTTTCCCCATTCATAGTTTTGATTTTAGCGGTAAGCCAAAACTGTTTGATGTGGGAAGCAAATATAGTAGGATTCACAGTGAGTGCATACCTAAGAGAAGTAGCATTCAGAAATTTTACCATGTCTGTGAATTCTTCATTAACTGATTCAGCATCCAAAATGACCACACTGTTGTGTTGCTTTGCCCAGGTACGAAAGCAATCCATGAGTTAGGGTTTAGGGAAATTGGGGATAATTGATTTTGAGAGAAATTGAGTGTTAAGGTTTGTGATAACTTCAATTTGAAAGATGAGAAAACCAATTAGGAAGATCAATTAGGTTTTAAACTGATTGAAGAAGTTACACATACCACCCTCACACTTTCAACCGTAGCAGCACAATAACACTAGCAGCAGAGTTATATAACTAGCAGCAGAGTGAAATATCCAGCAGCAGAGTTGACAAAATAAGCTTGGTCAAAAAGTCAAGAATCCTCAGCATTTAATGCGATGATATTCCGTAATCCCTATAAAAACGGACTAAATCTTTTCCCTAAATTATCACAATCAAACCCTAATCGCAATCAAAACGCCAATCAACCAAATCAAAACTTCAATTAACCAAATCAAATCAGCCAATCATGAAATCAACACCCGAAATCATCAATATCTCTTCCGATTCATCATCTGAAGATGAAACCCCCTTTGAAACGTATGTGCCTCCCTTTCGTCCTCCTTATAATGGTTCTAGAACCAAGGAGCAAGCGAAGAAGAGAAAGCATGATCTCCCTGTCTTTAAAGATCTCCTCAGTTTGAATCAAACCCCAAGCACTTCTAGGGGTAAAGCTGTGATGTCCCCAAAATCTCCATCGTTTTCATAGTCATCAGAAGACACAGCTTGGATCCCTGTCAGGCAACCATCTCCAAGGGAGCTTGTTTCCCCTTTCATCTATACTTCATCAGATGAGGATGAGCCTCAAAATGAACCACCTTCTACTCCGGAGAGACCTCAGTCATCAAGGCCACGACCAAAGAAGTCCACCAAGACAAGGAAGACAAGGAAGACAAACTCTCCTCTTCCTAAGGAAAGAAAAATTGCTCTTGGCCTTCCATGCCCTAGGAAGTAGTACTTGTAGGCTTTAATTTCATCTTAGATTGTTGCACTCTTTTGTGGTTTCAGAAGTAGTTTTTGTAATTGCTCTTATGATGTATGAACTTCTGAACTTGATGAATGATGAATGACAGATGTTCTTCTTTTGTTGTCATAATATTGTAATTGCAAATCATCATTTAGACTTATTCCTGCACAATATGAGACCAAACACCACAAAACAAACAAACATATGCACTAGCAGTAGAGTTAGAGTTAGCAGCATAGTACATTCAATTACAAACATAAGCAGCAGAGTAACAAGCAGCACAATTCCTTTACAAACTTGTACAAAAAAAGAGATAAGTTTTTCAAAGATTTATCATACCAATGTTTGCAATTAAAAATTGAAACCTCCCCACATCAAAGTGTTTAGTGAGAACATCAGCAACATTGTTATCAGTATGAACTTTAACAATTTGAATCAACATCTTTTCATAGCAATCCCTGATAAAGTGATGTCTTATCTTAATATGTTTTGTTTTAGAATGAAAAACAGGGTTTTTAATTATGCAAAGTGTGCTGTTGTTATCAATATGAATTTTGGTATTCATGAAATTGTACCCATAATCCAATAATTGATTCTGGATCCATAGAACTTGTCCACAACAACTTGAAGCAGCCACATACTCAGCTTCAGTTGTAGAATTTGCCACCACTATTTGCTTCTTGCATTGCCATGACACCAATCTGCTTCCTAGAAATTGACAACCCCCTGTTGTAGACTTTCTATCCAAAGAAGCTCCAGCATAGTCACTATCTGAATAGGAGACCAAATCAAATGGTGAATCCTTAGGATACCAAAGGCCCAATTTAGGTTGATGCCTCAGATATCTAAAAATTCTCTTCACTGCATTGAGATGTGATTCCTTGGGACACACTTGAAATCTTGCACAGGCACACACAGCAAACATGATATCAGGCCTTGATGCTGTAAGATACATCAATGAGCCAATCATAGACCTGTACAAGTGTATATCCACTTCCTTTCCATATTCATCCTTTAGCAATGGTTTATTGGTGTCCATGGTAGTCTTGGCAGGTTTAGCATCTTCAAAACCAAATTTCTTCAAAATATCATTGACATACTTATCCTGACTGATAAATATACCATTTTCTTTCTGTGTAACTTGCAGACCTAAGAAGAAGGTGAGTTCTCCCATTGAACTCATAGCAAACTTTTCCTTCATTAGCTTCTCAAAACTAACACACATAGCTTTGTTAGTAGACCCAAAGATGATATCATCAACATAGATTTGAACCAGCAGAATGTCATCCTTTTGTCTTTTGAGAAACAGAGTTTTATCAATCTTTCCTCTACTAAACCCAGATTCTAGCAAGTATGTTGACAAAGTGTCATACCAAGCTCTTGGAGCCTGATGTAAGCCATACATTGCTCTATTTACCTTGTAAACTTTGTCAGGATGATCAGGGTCTTCAAAGCCTGGTGGTTGAGACACATAAACCTCTTCTGTAATGGTCCCATACAGAAAAGCACTCTTTACATCCATTTGATACACTACAAAGTCTTTATATGAAGCATAAGCCAAGAATATTCTAATTGCTTCTATTCTTGCCACTGGAGCAAATACCTCATCATAATCAAGGCATTCTTGTTGTGTGTATCCCTGTGCTACTAACCTTGCCTTGTTCCTTATGACAATTCCTCTCTCATCTCTTTTGCATCTGAAAACCCATTTTGTGCAAATTACTCTTTTTCCATTTGGCAGTTCAACCAAAGTCCAAACTTCTTGCAGCTTAAATTGTAGAAGCTCATCTTGCATTGCTTCCACCCAACTTGCTTCTTGTAAGGCTTTGTAAGTATTCTTGGGTTCTATTTGAGAAAGAAAACATGCAAACAGGCAATTCTGAAGATCTTTATGACTATTTCTTTGATGCAGAGATCTGGCAAAGAAACTTTGATGTTGAAGATCTTTCAGTGCTTTAGTCATCTGCCTGTTTTGAATAGATGATTGTGGATCACTTAAGATTTGATCTTTGGGATGATCCTTGTGTACTCTTGTGGTAGTTGTAGGACTAACAGGAATATTGAGTTCCAAATTAGAGAAATCTGCAGCAGCTCCAAATAACTGACCATCAAATGCGTCATCATCTGTGTCATAGTAAATATTCTTAAGAGGAGGCATATTTGGATCATCAGGATAGATAGAATCAGCAATAGGTCTACCCTTAGAGTCCAAATTAGGAAACATTGAAGTAGCAGTAGAGTTAGTAGGCTTGGAAGCAGAATGTGGTGGAGCAGTAGTTGTATCTTTTGGCCTAGCAGTAGAGTCTGATGAGTCAGCAGCAGAGTCTTCTGGTTTGGTAGGAGAGACATCAACACCTACTTTTTCTGCTTCATTAGGTATTTCAATACCTGCTTCAGTTTCCTTAGGTTTTTCGTGAGTAACAACATCTTCTTTATGACCTGGATCAGTCTGAAAGGGTAGAAAGGTAGGACCAACCTTCAGTTTCTCAACCAAAACAAATTCTTCTTGTGGTTTGTCAACACTGGCAATAACTGGTACATAGTTCATTGTTTTGGTAAGCATATCCACATTAAACAGCCATTCTGGTCCTTTTCCTTCAGGATTGGATGAGTTCTCAGAAAACTTAATATGCAAATTCTCCTCTACATGTTTGGTTCTCTTGTTATATACTCTGAAAGCTTTACTAATCACAGAGTAACCAACCAAATTTCCTTCATCAGCTTTTTCATCAAATTTGCCTAGCTGATCCTTAGTGTTCAAAATGGTAACAGGACATCCAAATGGTTTGAGAAAATCAATCAGTGGCTTCTTTCCATGAAATAACTCATATGGAGTCTTATTATAAGGCTTGACTACCTTACTTCTGTTCTGCACAAAGCATGCAGTGTTCACAGCTTCAGCCCAAAAAGGAATAGGTAGTTTTGAATCAGATAACATTGTTCTTGCAGCCTCAATAAGTGTCCTGTTTCTTCTTTCAGCAACACCATTCTGTTGTGGAGTTCTTGCTACACTATACTGTCTAAGAATTCCTTTCCCCACACAGAATTGATTCATCACACTGTTCTTGAACTCAGTACCATTGTCACATCTGATTATCTTCACCTTGTGATTATACAGGTTTTCAACTCTTGTAATAAATGCCTTGAGTATTTCTGGAGTTTCATCTTTAGTAGCTAGAAAGAATACCCAAGTGAACCTGCTAAAGTCATCAGTGACAACAAGACAATATGACTTCTTGTTCAAGCTTTTTACAAATACAGGCCCAAATAAGTCCATGTGCAGTAGGTGTAATGGCTCAGTATTTGTGTTCACAGTCTTGGACTTGAATGAAACTCTGTGTTGTTTACCCTTTTGACAGGCAACACAAGTTTCACAATTTTCAAAAGTCTTTGTTGGCATTCCTCTGACCAGATTTCCTTTTACCAATTTGTTCATGGTCTTGTAGTTCAGGTGTCCCAGCCTCCTATGCCATAATTTGGACTCATCAACAGTGGCCTTTGCAATTAGACAAGTCAAAGCTCTCTTAGGAACAATGTTCTTAATATGGTCACTGTATATATTCTCATTTCTAGGGACCTTCAAAAGCACAGACTTGTCATCTGGCAACTGATAGTCAGGAGAAAGGATCATACACTCAGTGTCTGTAAAAAGAACAAAGTTCTTTTTGTCACATATTTGTGAGACACTAAAGAGGTTAAACTTAAGTCCTTTCACAAGAAACACCTTCTCAAAGTCCAAATTTCCAGTTTTTAGAGTTCCTCTGCCAACAATTTTTCCACCTTTTGGATCATTCCCAAAAGCAACATAACCACCATCAAAAGCCTCAAAGTCTTCAAGTTGAGACTCATCTCCTGTCATGTGTCCAGAACATCCACTGTCAACAATAACCATGTCCTTAAGCTCATCCAGTAGATTGACCTGCACATGAAAAGTAGAGACATTAGTTCCTCTTGACGACCCAAGCCATTACTGACTTGGATCTGCCCTGTGCATCAACATAATCAAATTTCTTTAAATCACTTGATGCACTACTATTCTTGGAAACAGAATTTGAACTAATAGTTTTTGGTTTCCAAGTCCAGTAAGCTGAGGCCTTAACAGCATAAAAGTGATTACCAACAACTGTATTTGTTAAAACTTTTGGCCCAGAAGTAGAAAGTTTTGTACTAGCAGCAGGATGCTTACTAGCAACAGAGTGCATACTAGCAGCAGAATGCTTACTAGCAGTAGAGCCAGTAGAAGAACCAGTTGTGGTTTTGAAAACACCATTTGTTTTAGCAGCATAAATAGATCTAGTTGCACCAGATCTCAATAAAACAGCTCTTGGAACCATGTTTCTATTAGGATGTGGGTGAGTTTGTTTAGTTACATTTTGTAATTTACCCTAGTGTATTGATTCCAAACAGGCTTTTGGTGTTCAGGACATCTAACAATCAAGTGGTCAAAGCTACCACACTTATAACAAGCCTTCTTTTGTAATTGAAACTGATTACCTAATCTGTGTGAAACTAGGTTGTTGAAGTTTCTCTGGTTACCTCTAGGCTTATTATTGAACCTTTCCATCTGTTCTCTAGGTACCTCATTGTACTCTACCATTTTCCTAGAGATGTTATTTCCTAACACAGGTTTGACAAACTTAACCTGTTCAATTTTAGGTTTAAACTTTGTAGGAATTTCTTCCTTTTTCACACTTTGTTCTTGTTTAACCTGTTCCTCATCACTATCGCTATCAGAGTACCAATCTTCTATAATAGGAGCTTCAGAAAATTTTCTAGCCTCAACCTTAGGTGTTTAATTAACACTTGTGCTACATTTACCTACAGGTTTTTCAATATTTAGCTCACTAATGAATGATAGTTCTTTTCCTGGTGGAGCAAAAGCACTTTTGGCTGGAGGAGCCACTTCATTATACCCAATTCCACTACCTTTTCTCATCAAGTTATTCTCTATAGATTTATGAACCAAATCAGAAGCATATTGCTGTTTTTGTACTCTTACTACATGTTTATCTTTTTCAGCAATAGCTTCCTCTTTTTCTTTTTCAGCTTCTTCTAACTTATTTTTAAGAACTTCTACTTCACTGTTTTTCTTAAAAATTTCTATATCTCTGAGATTAAGTTGATCTACATATTCCTTCTCACACTCTTTGAGATATTCTAACCTCCTTTCAACATTTTGAATACCTACTTTGTAACCTAAGTTATCAAGTTTTAGGTGTTCAATTTCTCTATTTAAACTCTCATTCCTAGACTTAAGTTCTTCTATAGTGTCAGCACAAGATTTAAAAGAACACATAGATAAGTCTGAATCATTTGATACCTCAGAGTCAGATCCTGATGATGAACCATAGGCCATAAGTGCAAAGTTTTGCACCTTGGGTTGAGCAACAGCTACCAAAGAGAAATTTGGTTCTTCTTCAGCCATATCACTCCAATCATAATCTCCCAGTCCATCACAAGATACCAGTGCAGTCTTTGATTCTTCAGTAACCTTCTTTGCAGCATCAGCATTCTTCTTTGGAGCTCTACACTCTCTGGCAAAATGTCCCTTCCTGTTGCAATTGTAACACTCTATTTTTGATTTTTCAAAGCCTGGACTGTCCTTAGCTTTATACTTGACTTCTTTTCCAGTCTTCTTCAAAAACTTTCTTGCCCTCAAGGTCAACATAGCCATTTGCCATTTAAGATCAATTTCTTCAAGATCATCAGGATCAATATAATCCAGATCTTGATTAATGACATGTGACCTAATAGTAGTTGTGAGCTCAGCCAAGAATGCACACAAAGCAATATCACTGGTAGAGATCTTATCATTTGAACTAGCAACAGATCCATCAGCAGTAGATACTCCATAAGCAGTAGAATGAGCAGCAGAGTGAGATTCTTGAGATCCTTTTCCTTTAGAGGATACAAAGGCAAGATTTTGAGTACCAGAAGATGAAGTAAAAGAGGTAGATAGTTCTAATTCATACACTCTTAAATTGTTGTAGAGACTCTCCAACTTCATAGTTTCAAAATCAGGCTTATTCCTCCACACAACTGTGTGCATACTCCATTCAGGTGCAAGACTTCTAAGAAACTTTAGGTTTACATCTTCTTGTGGAACCACATAGCCAACAAGCTTTAGATGGCTAACCAGTTGGTTTAGCCTGTTGTATGTGCCAATTATCTTCTCTCCACTTTCAGAAGTAAAATTCTCAAACTGATGCTTCAGCATGTTCTTCCTTGATTTCTTAGTAGCATCATTCCCTCCAAACCTGAATTCAACAGCATCCATCAATTCTTTTCCAGATTCATAGTCATCAAAGTCCATTTGGAATTCATTAGGTATTCCCATTAAGAGAATACTATGTGCTTTGATTTACATCTTCCTTACTGTGTTGGCTTCAGCAGACTTAATTGGTATCTCTTTCCCATCAGCACTCTTCTCAGGTACAGAGTCACCATTAACAATCACATTCCACATGTTGAAATCAATCATGCGAATGTACTGTCTGATCCTTCTCTTCCAAAGCTCATACTCAGAAGGATTCAGCATGGGTACCCTTGAAGCAGTCACCATATGAGTTTCATCACCCATCTTAGCAGTTGATTTTGGAACAGCAAACTCTTAAGAAACAAAATCTTCTTGATAATAACTTCTAGATCACAAGCTCTGATACCACTTGTTGATCCCAGTTGAGCTTAAACGATCTTGTATAGAAGTTAACTTGATTAAACACTTAAGCTAATATGCGGAATGTAAAAGCTTAACTTAAGAAGAATTATGATTCTCTTTCAACACTTCAATATTATTAATACGAGCACTCAACAATGCTAGGGTTTTACAACCTTGAAGTGAATAATAATACGTACATAAACTAACCCTAGGATCCTCCTTTTATAGACTAAGGAATCCTACTAGGTTTACAATACCTTTCTCTAAACGATAAGAATATTCTAGATAAATATAATATTTACACAATCTATTCTATATTTATCTAAACCGTATACATCCTTATCACATTAGCAGTAGATTATGTCAGCAGCATTTAACTTCAGCAGCACTTTGACATCAGCAGCAGAATCATTACTACTAGCAGCAGTTTCACTCAGCAGCAGTTTCAGACCCAACAATTATAACTTTGGATTTTATACGAAATCGAATGCTTTTTGAGAAATAAAAAGGGAAACTTACGAGTTATACGAGGTCGAGGTCACTTGAGTCCAAGTGGGCCATATTTTTCATTTTATGACTTTGTGCTTGTCACGGATATGTGACGTTAATATATTCATCTTCTATAACTACATAACGTATTTGATTGACGGATTAAATAGGACCTATTTGGTTATATAAAATGAACATATTAATGGGTATTGTATCCTACGACGCCCATAGGTTGTGGTATGTGTATGGGAATAATGAGTTACTAAGTACCTCGTGAGGTTTATCAAATTGAAGAATTTGGTAAGTTTGGCGATATATTTAGGGAACTTATTAAACTTAGATACTTACCATATAGTATTTTACGTGCTATGTGACTCAGGTTTTGGGTATGATCTTGGAATAATATATTAGGTAAATAAGTTGTGGAAGAGTACCAATTCGACGGATTTGATAAACTTCGATAACTTATTTAAATAATATATTGGACTAATATTAGACCCGTAGATTGTTATTATTATTTCTTTTGTCATGATTTCTTGGTTTGAGTTAAGTCGACCTCCCACCCACATGGATACCAAACGCCAAACTAATACAAGAAAAATACGAGAAATGGATTTTTGGAAAGTAAAAAGGAATACGTTCGGGATTGGGAATATTTGATTTTGAGGAAATGATTCTGAAAAGAGTTTACATTGTTAGGAAGTGTCGAGTCCGTAGTTGTTGTCTTTTGAGTTGTGATACATCTTACTTCTACCGGTTTCTTGTGCTGATATATGGACTTGAGGTGAGTCATAGCCCCACTTTTACTCTTGAACTTTGTTTTCAATACTTGGGGTGAGAAACATGCAAATTGTTTTATGTGGACTTTTATTGCTTTTTATTTAAAACTTGCTATGCTTATAGAACTAGGTAGGTTATAGCGCATGTCGTATCCTTACGAATGCATGAACATGTCGTATCCTTACGAATTGTTAGCATTAAAAGTGACGATCATTATTGAGTCGACAAGTATTGTAATAGTTAAGAATATTGGGCTATGGACTTGGTACTTATTTAGTATATCATGTAAGCCTTTATTAGAAAATGTAAACCAAGCCCATTAGTCAAAGCCCATGGAAAGCCTTTAGGGCATCTTATGTAAGTAACTATTTAAACACCTCAAAGGCTCATTTGAGGTGTGTGCTTGTGTGTGTATTGTGTGTGTTTTTAATAAAAGTTCTCTTCATCTTTATACTCTCTTTTTCATATATTAACGCCATACATATTCATAAAAGTTACCATCTTTACTTCATCTAGTGCTTATATTTGTGATAAAGTTGATAGATTTAAGGTTTTACAAGTGGTATCAATCGCCTAACAATGATTTAGGAGTGTTTTTATCAAGTTTTTGTTAAAAAGTTGCGTATTTTTCATATATACGTGCACTTTTTCTTCATAAAGTTTTGATTTTTACAAGTTTTAGTGTTAAAGTTGTTGTCATTATTGAAGTTTTAGTGATTTTAAGTGTTTTGGGAAAGATTTGATCAAAAGAAACAAGTGGAAAATGAGTTTTGGGTGAAAAAAATCGTTTTTTTAGCTGGTTGGTAATCCTTTGCTTAAAGTTTAGCAAAAAACCCTTTTCCTACTCAGAAGATCCTACTCAAAAGATCCTACTCAGAAGATCCTACTCAAAAGATCCTAGTCAAAAGATCCTACTCAGAAGATCCTACTCAGAAGATCCTACTCAAAAGATCCTACTCAGAAGATCCTACTCAGAAGTTTTACTCAGTACTTCCCTAGCTTGGACAAGTTAGTGGAATACTTCGACACGGGATATCTTTCAAGCTTGGACAAGTTTAAGAGATTTGTTTGGTTCTTTAACCTTACGCATAAACAATTGCTTACGCCTAAGCCAAAAACTTACGCATAAAGTAAAAGTTTACGCATAACTTCTCTTTACGCCTAACTTTTTGTTTACGCATAAGTTATCAGTTACGCGTAAGATTCAAGTTAACCATAAGATTAGTGTCTACGCATAAGATCAAGGTTTACGCATAAGAACAGATCATCAGAGTTGACTAAAAATGCTCTGGGAAGAAGTTATTGTGGATTTAAGGTTTCAGATCAAATTTTTCACCATAGAAACTTGCATCAACTTACACTAAAAACAACTCCTATTTCGTTGGAACGATCCAAGATCAACATTATCACACATCAGAACCTAATGGAAAAAGAAATGCAAATGAAGGAGAGAGATTTTAAGAGAAGTGTTTACAATGTTCAAGTCATATGTAGAGAAGGTCATCAATATTTATGGTTATGATTCAAGGTTCGAACAAGCATTTGAATACTACGTCAGAGACCGATTTCATTATTTCAAAGAGAAACTCAACAAAAGCCTGGATCAACTTGAGATGCTACTTAATGAAGAAGAACTTCATATGAGTAACTGCAAGGAAGCTTTTAAAGTGATTCAAACTCAATTTCAGAGTATCTTTAACCCTTGGATAATGAACCAGTCAGAGTTTATCGATGCATTTTACCAACAATTTTGGGTAGGCTATTCGACCTTCAGAACTAAATGCATAAATGACATGGGGGAACTCGAAAAGATACTTGATGCTGAGGAAGTTGAGTTAAATGAAATTGAGAAGCTGAAACGGGAAAGAGAGCAGATTGACAAAGATATGCAGTTAAAAGAAAGAGAGCTAATTAAAAGAGAGATGCAGTTAAAGGAAACAGAGGTGATTGAAAGAGAGACAGACAAAGATTTTCAAACAAAAGAGGAAACGGTCAATGAGTGTGATGCATCAGATGATAGTTTGGTTTTCACGGGCAATGATTCATCTTCAGAACAGCAGTTTGAAAGCAGCAGTCCTAGCTATGATTCGGATGTTGATGGTACACAAAGGAATGAAGTTGTTTGGGATACCGAGGATGATCACATCAGACCTTCATCAGACACAGAGATATTGGCTACGGTACAACATTCAAACAATAACGGTGTTGTGTTTGATAATGTGTTTGCTCATGATCAGACACATCCTGCGCATCCTGAGTCTATTAGTGACACATATGTGGTGGAACAAAATGATAGTAATATCACTTTTGCTACTCCAGATATGGATCATAATAGAGGTGAGCCTGCCCAGGATGGATCTTCTTATGAACAAGATCGTGCCTTATTTGCTTCATTAATCAATAATTTCAAACATGAACTTGAAAAGTGCAAAGAGGACAATCGTAAAGCTAAGCAAACGAATGTCTTATTGACAAAAGAGCTTGAGAGATTTAAAGAAATGAAAAAAGGTTTTCAAAATGTAACAAAAAGAAAAGCTGAACTTGAATTTGAAAACTCAAACCTTAAATCTCAAGCTCAAAAGTTTGAAATGTATGGAGAGTCTGTCAAACCACTTTTAAAAAGAAATGAAGAACTTGAAGTTGGTTATAGAGAAGTTGTTCTTCATGAAAAACGTTCCATTCAAAATCTGGATGCTCAAATGGTTGTTAACAACAGAAAGGTTCAAGCGCTTTTAAAAGAGAACAATGACTTAAAAAGTGAAAATTCAAAGCTTCAGAAAACCACATCAAATTTTGAGAAACACAAAACTTGAGAATGAAAACCAAGAGTTTTTGAAACGAACAAACGATCTTGAAAACAAACTTCAAAAATTGGGACAGACTTCTCAGACTATCAACATGCTGCCTACTAAAGATGAGGAGGTTGATAAACAAACATCTGGGATTGGTTTTGTGAATAATGCTATTGTGGAAAATGAAAAACCTTGTTTTTTAAACAAAATGCAAAAGTTGACACCTATTTTGTATAACGCTAATGATATGGGAAAAGAATTGTCAGAAGATCTTTTGTTTGAGTCTCAAGATATTTTAAAATCTGAAGAGGAAAAACGTTTGAAAGTAAAACAAACAAAAAACCCACTCTCGTACCACGGCTATGTGTATGGTTGTCTACAATTGACAGATATACCAAAAGAATCTTTCAAAAGAAAAGACACAAATGTGAAAAGATTTTTCAAAGAAGCTCAACTTGCTACCTATGATGCTAAGTTATGGCAAAATAGAGCAAGGAAACAATTTTGTAATCTTAAACATCACATTGAGCAAACGTTAAAGGTCATTTGGTTTAAGCAAGAAAACATCACAAACAACGTTTTCTCTAATCCTCTTTCATCAGATGTACGCCTTAAGTTAGAAGTCAAAAAGATTTTGAAAGATGAGATTGAACCTCGTGTGAAAGATATCAACTTATGTTTTGAGTACTTTGAAAAATATCTTGTAACTGAAATGAGAGAAGATCTAAAGTACGTTCACTCTCTTGAAGACGAATTTGATGAAAAATGCTTAATTTTGGACATTCAAAAAGAATTTTTCACAAATCAAATAGAGTCGTTCAAGTCAGCATCTGTCAGCCATGATTATGAGAATGAGAATTTTGAACAAACATCTTCCTTGAAATCTAAAAATCTTTCTCTTAAAACGAAAATCACCGAGCTTTCAAAAGAAGCAGTTGATGTCAAAGAAGAACTGTCAAAAAGAACTGCTCAGTTTGAGAAACATCTTGCAAAACTCGAAGCACAAAGTATCTCTTTCCAACTAAAACTGCAAGAGAAGAATGAGAAAATGTCTTCTGAAAACTCTTTGACATCAGTGCTTAAAGAAAAAGAAAAGATTTTTGAAGAAAATTGTGATGATACCAATATCACGTTTGATCTCGATGAACTTGATACAAAAAATCTTGAATTGGAACATGTTGTGGCATCATTACAAAAAGAAAATGAGCATTTGAAGCAGACTTACAAAAACTTGTTTGATTCAATCAAGCGGTCAAGAGTTCAGAATCAAACTTCAAACAAATTTGACTCTCAGATCGCACAAAATCATCTTTTTGAAAAAGAAAATTCTGTGCTTCAAAAGAAAATTGTTGAATTGGAAAAGAAGATTGCACAACAAACCAAGGATTTTGGTGATGCCAAAAATGATTTTTCAATCGAAACGGACAAATATGAAAAATATTTTGCACATCTTGAAAATCAAAATGCTTCTTTGCAAGAAAAACTGGCATCATCAGATCATCTTTCTCTTCAAAAAGAATATAATGATTTGAGAACTTCATACAATGCCTTAAAAGCAAAGTTTGATGTTATTAACCGGTCAAAAGGAAAATCTCAAGTTTCAAACGAGTCTAAACCACAAGTAAGTGTTTCAGAAAAGGTTTACACGGGTGAATCTTCAAAACCATTTTCAAAAAAGGTTTCTCAGTTTACCACCTATTCTTTGCAAAAAGGAAGGAAGTTTTCAAAGAGACCACATTTTTCTGAAACATTCACTCCTCAAAAGGTTTCAAATGCAAGTGCTCATAAAGAAAAGAATCAAGGTTTTCAAACTCCATACTCTCGTTTTACTCCGGTAAAGCCAGTGTGGAAACCAAAGCAAAGTCGTTCAAAACATTTGAAATATTCGTACTCTGAAATGCTTCCGCTACAACAAAGGAATGGCTATGCTTGGAAAAATCCTAATTCTGGAAGGTTTCCATTCATCTCAAAAATGAATTTTCGAAATGAAACACCGAGTTTCAACAATGGATGGAAAACTTCTTCTTCAAGCTTTAAAACTCCAAGAGAGACACCAAGTTTCTCAAACAACTTTCAAAAGCAAAAGAGTTTTAAATCACTGTTGATTCCACGAGCTTTATTTCAAAATGCAACACAGGTTTTCTGTCCTCGTTGGAATTCAACTTCTTTGTCTCGGATTGACACAACTTTCAAATGGATTTCAAAATATGGTAAACCCGTTGGCGCCGTGCTTAAATGGGTTCCAAAAGTTGTTGTCTAATCCAAAAACATAATGACTTCTTAGTACTTCTGCTAAGGACTCGGACTTCAACATAATGACTTCTTAGTACTTCTGCTAAGGACTCGAACTTCAACATAATGACTTCTTAGTAATTCAGCTAAGGACTCGTTCTTTAAAGAAAGGAAAGTGCTTAAATCAATTCAAAGGTTTTAAATATTTTTTGAGCACTTACCCTAAAAACATTATGGCTTATGCACACATAACAGTGTATAACCAGCGATTTTCAAAGAAAGGACCCTGTTGTACATTTATGTGCGACAATCCTAAAAGATAAGAAGACTTCTCACCAAAAAGCTTATCAAAGTCTTCTTAATTTTTGAGCAAAATTTCAAAAAATGTTTCAAAAGGTTTTCAAAACTTTTTAGCTTAAGATATTACTCCCTCAAATCCTTAAATCGCTTAATTTAATCAAAATGTTCTATTTTTGAGGGGGAGTAATAAAAAGATGTTCCAAAAAGATCATGCTTAAAAGAAACTAATACGGAATTTACAAACATCCGTTTCTCCCATAAGCTATCCAAAA
Organism: Artemisia argyi; assembly: GCA_030686995.1. Taxonomy (NCBI): domain Eukaryota; kingdom Viridiplantae; phylum Streptophyta; class Magnoliopsida; order Asterales; family Asteraceae; genus Artemisia; species Artemisia argyi. Next base: position 48,454,674 of record CM060694.1, read on the forward strand.
AGAAAAGGTTTTAATCAATTGGTATCAAAAATACCATGGATATGCTATTTTTGAGGGGGAGAAGACGTGATTAAAATGTGATCAATGTGTTTAAGATTGTGGCTGAATCTCGTGCGAGCTCGACTCAAAAATGACCCAAGAATTAATGAAACAACAAAAGTTAGTAATCGAAAAGACTTATCCTCGACGGGTAATAACATCAAGTTAGTTACTAGAGCTAGCTGTCACCTAAAAGCTGACAATGGAACTCTTTAACTAGCCATGTAAGCATGTCTCGAAAAGGATTTGTCTTAGTAGAAATGTACCGTTTCGAAAAACTTTCTGTGGACTTGACCAGGCCGGGTAATAACTTCAAGCTAGTCTAACTAGTGATGTAAGCGTGTCTCAAATTGGTCATGTTCGTTGAAAGTGGATCAATTCAAAAAAGTGCAAACTCCTCACACATGTGCAAATTTCTTAAAAAACACATGAGCACATGTGAAGGGGGAGTCCTTCAAATGAAATACAAAACTCTCGAAGTGTTAACAAAGTATGTGTTTTATTATCATAAACACTTTGAGAGATTTTCAATAAATGGTTTCATGGCAATTATAGGGTAGTCATGGTGTTATAAGGTGACTAAGTCCGTCCTATGATCCGTCAGAGCCGGAGGGATCTACCCAAGGACAATTCCAATAGAATAGAATTAGAAGTCCTTGGGTATAATTGAAAAAAGGAGAAAATGAGAAAGGAGAAAGAAGGGGTTGAAGAATTAAAAAGAAATGATGTGAAAAAGGGTGAAAAGAAATAGCCCTCCAAATGTTCAACCTTAGGGTAGACACCGGGTTCAATTCATATGCTACTGGTTGTTACCAAGGTGACACCGGTATTGAAGATAAAGACGTCATAGACCCAGTGACGCACTGCACTTAACCTTTTAGCCATTCAAGTTCTCTTAAAAGAGCTTGTTTCATTCTCACGGGGAACCGGTGTAATCTATCAACTTATCTCTTAGAGATGGTTGATATTGAAGCAGGAGACCTCTCCCTAGTCTCCGCATAAGAAACCAAATTATGCACTTATCGAGTCTAGAGCCATGAGATACATTAAAATATCTCTTAGGATACACTTCCTATAAATACACTTGTGTTCGCCAAAAAGGACACAAGTTGAAAGAGTCTTTATGAGATCTACGGATCTTGCCTTATCTATCATGATGGTTACTATGTTCCAAATCGGTCTACAGTTGTGGGGTGATCTCCAGCAACTCATCTGAATCATTGATGTACTTCAGTGGATCTAGTAAGCCCTCTCGGGGGTATCTGGTTCAGGAACGGCCTTGGCAAGGGTTAGAGAGAGTTTTCACACTATGCTGTTAACGATCTCTAATTCCAAACCTGTAAGTACCGGATGCTTTATTTCTAACTGTTTTAATGTAGGTACTGATGAATGTTCCTTGGAGAAAGACCATTACCATCACTCAAAGATCCACATGCCCATACCCTGCAAAGCTCCCTTCAAAGATTAAAGCAAAGCAAAGTTCAGAACGTTTCTAAGTCAAAGTCAAAGAATCTACAAACTAAAGAAACAAAAATTAAAGTCTAAGAAAAGAGAACTTCACAAAGAATTCAATGCCAAACAAAGTATGAGCATGTTGGAAAAGACGTTAAGACGATAGAGTTAAGATGTTGATCAAAGGCAAGAACGACCAATCAACTTTATTCAGAGATCACAAAGCATGATTGGAACAAAGGAACTAGCAAAACTATTACACAACAAGAATCAAAGTTCAAAGAGAACAAGCTTCAAAGATCAAAGATCAAGGTCACAAAAGAGAGATCTCAATGATCACCCTTAGGGGGAGATTGTTAGCATTAGAAGTGTTGATCATTTATGTATTCAAAGGGAGATCTCAATGATCGTCCCTTAGGGGGAGATTGTTAGCATTAAAAGTGACGATCATTATTGAGTCAACAAGTATTGTAATAGTTAAGAATATTAGGCTATGGACTTGGTACTTATTTAGTATATCATGTAAGCCTTTATTAGAAAATGTAAACCAAGCCCATTAGACAAAGCCCATTGAAAGCCTTTAGGGCATCTTATGTAAGTAACTATTTAAACACCTCAAAGGCTCATTTGAGGTGTGTGCTTGTGTGTGTTTTTTAATAAAAGTTCTCTTCATCTTTATACTCTCTTTTTCATATATTAACGCCACACATATATTACCAAGTCACCATCTTTACTTCATCTTGTACTTATATTTGTGATAAAGTTGATAGTTTTAAGGTCCTACACGAATGTTGGGCATGTCGCATCTTTGCGAATGCATATTGATTTGATTTGGTTTTGGACTATAGTGTGTGCACCTATAGGTTTGGTTTAGTGATTCGAGGCCTAGTCTAGCTAGCAAGCGTTTTGCGTATATGTCCACTTGATTGAATTATGAATTTAAACCTATGATCTCACCAGCGAAAGCTGACTTTTAGCGCGTTTTCTCAGGAAATTAAGTAATGATTTTGGATGCTTGGATTGGAGGCTTGGCTTGGCAATGCGGTTTAAGGATCTATTCTTCTCAAACTCTTATATGTATTTGTGGACCTACGTTTCTTTCTTTTGGGCCTTACTTTAATATGGGATGAATGTAAACTTTAAAAACCTCGTTTGGTTGTGTTTTACTTATGTTTACTCTATCTCGTTCTTTTATGACTTGTGTTGGATACCAATCCCCGTAGCACCCCGAAAACTTGTTGAGTCTTCCGCTATACCAAATTTTGGGGGGTGTTACACTTTAAGCTTTCATTTTTACGGTAAGTTTACGTTATTATCATCTTTACAGTGTATGTATATAAGGCAAGTGATTTGCACACTCACCAAATTTATTGGGACACTCTTTCCTTGCTTTAATAAATTGTACAAAACTCATACTGTGCATTATCTGCTTCTACTGTGGATTGTGCGGATCAATTCCCTATATATAATATACTTGTAGTTCTTCATGTTTTAGTTTCCACTTTCTAGTATATGTCTTTAGAGTAACACTACAAGAAAAAAAGGTATTTGGGAGGGTGGAAAAATGTGCCAAATACTCAAAATGTTGTGCCAAATGCTATTTGGCACGGCTTTGGCACGGTTTTGGCTCCGTTCTAAATATGAGGGTGCCAAATACATTTGGGTCGGTAAGAAACCGTGCTAAACAGTATTTGGCACGGTCCATGGGACGGTTTAACTTTAAGGTGCCATGAGTGAAGTATTTGGCACGACTAGCAGTCTTCCGTTCCAAAATGAGCATTTGTCACCATTTTATATCTCGTGCCAAATGTGTATTTGGTACCAATTCATCTCCCGTGCCGAATGTCTATTTGGTACAGTTTTTATTTACCGTGCCAAAATTAATTAGGACAGTTTTAACTACCGTGACAAACGTATTTGGCATGCTTTCAGTTTTTTGTGACAAACATATTCGGCACATTTTTATCCGCCTTGCCAAAAAATATTTGACACGCTTTGCCAAAATTAATTAGGACAGTTTTATCTACCGTGACAAACGGTTTGCGTAATCATTGCTAACGTATATTAGCACCATTTTCTTTTACAAATAGGTTTTAGTACACCATCGTATTAACAAACAATCTCATATATGCGCAAATATAATTCAATCAAAGCCAAAGATAAATTGAACTCAATTTTTATTAATCATCCATAAAATCAAGTCAGCATGGTCACTTGAATACCATGAAGTAAAAACCAATACATCCAACATCCTTGTAAACCATGGTCTTTAGAATGACAAAACTCATAACTAAAACTAAATATAAATCACTAATACAATTTATTACTAGCGGAAACAAATAAAACTCATCGGATCACGTTTTCATCATAAACCTGCATGTATAATATCCCAACATTAAAAATATCTATGAAACAAGAAAAAAGTTCGATACACAAAATAGCAATAATTTTAGAGGTGGGCAAAATGAGTGGGTCAGGCGGGCAGGGGCAAAACATTTAACTTGAGTATACTAGAAAAAAACAAGCAACTAAACAAATCATCTTCGAAATTTAATCCATAGAATCCTTCAATATGCACTCGAGCTTAGACTTGTATATCATATGAGCAAAGAAGCAGTTAATCCATTAATTGGACGTTAAACTAAAGCCACATCAACACGCAACGTAAATTGAAAAAAAAATGTCACTAACATCAGCTAGCATTGTTATTGTAACATTAAGATCCACTAATGTAGTAGCTAAAAAATCACTTACAAATACAAACAGCATTAAACAAATCAATGAACTTTGCTGCTACTTAAACCAATAAAAAGTCAAACTACTACTTAAACAACAAAAAGTCAAACTACTACTTTAACCATAAAAAGTCAAACTGAAACTAAACAATACGAAAACAAATGCAGATTTCCTAACAGACTACAAGAACTAAATAATACAAAAACGAAATGCGGATTTCAACCATATCAACTTCCAATAAATAACCATGGATCAACTCAAACATCATTTTTCTTAAAAGGGTTAATCATTAATTGCCAAAGCCAGTTCTAGTCATGTTAAACACCTGAACACTTGAACTCCAAGTATATTTAGGGGCGTTTGGATAATCTTATTTTCACAACTTATGGGTTTATTTGAAATTGAAGAGCCTATATGCTAACTTTTAACAGCTTATGAGTCCCAAGTAACTTAAAAATAGTCTGAACAACCACTTATTTCAGCTATAAGGTAGTCCTAAACACCTCTTAAGGGGGCGTTTGGATAATCTAATTCTCACGGCTTATGTGCTGATATAAGTATACTAGATACAGAAAGCAATCAACCTGGAATAGTGGAAACAAAATAAGGCAACCAGAAAAACAAAAATCGTGGAAAAGGGAGCACTTACCATTCAATTTGGAAACAGAATTCGGGACTCTATCTTGACACCTTTTGCATCAATAATCTGCCAAGAGAACAACTTTCTAAGAGAACAATGTCATGTATCGACGTGTCGTCATATTTGGGTCATCAGTTAAAGTTTCCACCTATGTTTCTTGAGTTAAAAAAAAAAAAAAAAAAAAAAAAAAAAACAAACAAACTAGATAACATTGAAGCTTACTTGTTATTGAATACATTACAGTAGTGCATTCTTCACCTCCAATATACCAACTCTTTTGTTATGGCAAACCTGTAATACACAAAGAACTATAAATGCATTATAACCTAGTATACAAATAATATTGTAGCAAACAAAATCGATAACAGAAAAGTAGTATTCCAACATTAATTTATGATCCAACCTTTATAAAGGAACCCTACCTTCAGGTTCCAATAATAAAAAAACCAGCAAAGATTCATGAAAGTAAGTATAATTGGAGATGAGGTTAAAGAATAAATGCATTAAAGTACATGATTCGTAAGATGAATAGACACGAAATCCATTTAACTCTGGATGTGAATCGGTGATAGATGGTATAAGAGAAGAAGCCACTAAAAATAGATAGAATCGGAAGAGCTCAAAGTAAAATAATTTACGGCATGTTAACAGACACACAAATTTGTATGGTATGGGTAAGCATCTTGTACATTTGGCGATTGGTAAGTCACAAGTAAAATACAACGAATAATGCATTATTTCATATAGCTCTCAGCAAACATAATCAGCCATATAAATATGTTTGTGTTTCCAAATTACGGGTCAAGTGATGTTTTACTGTAACTTGTTAAAATAATGCCTCTATCAAAACAAACAGAACCACACTAATATATATCATTGTTTCATGAATCAAACAAATCAAACCACACTCAAATCATTTTTTTTTTTTTTATATGTATGGTGTTTTTTTACACAATACCACCAGACGTAGGCCAATAAACCTTTCAACCCAACTGCTAAACAGAGGCCCTCAATCTATAAGTGAATCTAGCAATCAATACATCTTGACCCAGTCAATTTTTTTTTTTTTTTTAATCCTAGACTAAAGAAGAAAGCTCTTGAATCAACGCAGGGGATTAAAAAAAAAAAATGTAAAAAGGCACTACCTGATCATTAATAATTGTTTCAATAATTTTGCTCTTGGAATTAGCATCTTCTAGTCCTTATAGCAGACACCTGAAAGACGAAATACAAATAATAATAATAATAATAATAATAATAATAATAATAATAACTGTAATTCTGTAAAGACGGTAACAGATGCAGAAGCAATGTAGTTGAAATAATCAAATATTAACCTCTATGGACGGTATGACTTCCAATGTCTTCAAAAAAGAGAAGCCTTATCCTCTATCAAGAAATCAGTTCCTCACAACCTTGTGGCAATGAACTCTTACCTTTTTCCAATCCAGGGACATAGCAAGACCATGTGAGAGATGGGAGAGACGTGTTTGTGACTGGAAAGTAGGGGGTGAAAGGAGAAGTGAGAGAACCATCAAGTGAGGGAGGCGGGTTGCAAAACCTAAGCGTGCGTTTAGTTTTATTTTTTTTTTTTTAATTTTAAGAAAAAACTGAAAACGCGTTTAGTCGCATTTTTTTCCAACCATTTTCAAAAAAATAAAATTCTCATTTCTTAAATTTTAACTAAGAAATTGAAAAGCCCATTTTACCATTCTCACTTTTTTCTTTCTCAATTTTTTTCTCAACTCTAAAAAAAACACATACATCATTCTAACCCTAATCTTTCGTGTCATCCTCCACCGCCGACCGTCGCCGCCACCATCGCAATTTGAGGTAATCTTCTTATCATTTTTAAAAAAGAAAAATATAACTCCAACTAAACGCGTTTTCAAAATTGTCAACTCTTTTCTAGAGAAGAAAAATCATCCCCTTCTCAAGGAATTTAAAGATGAAAATATTGAGAAATTTTTCACCAACTAAACGGCCCCTAATTTTTTTGAGAATTTTATTCGCTTTGAATTTTTGATATTTTTCTAAAAGTTTAAGAGGGAAATGAATTTTGTTTTTGGTTTTTGGGGGGAAGTTTAAGCGGAAGTAAATAATAAAAAAAAAAAAAAAAAAGCTTCACCAAAAAAATAATAAAAAGAGTAACATGTGCGTTAGAGTAAGGGGCATGGTGGCATGAAGTTGTGTATGCCGGGTGTGCCAAATGTGCGTCATATCAACATTTCACATCATTTTACATGCTATTTGATTGCTATTTCACACTTTTTGAGCCTCACATCATTTTTTGCACAAACTAAATATTCATTTATAAAAATAAAAATATAAATAACATTTTTTTTAAAGCTACAGAATTAAAATTACAAAATATAAAAAGACAAGAAATACTCGACTGTAACAAATTTATTGGATGGTCAAAAACTGTTTTTGCTTATATATGAAATTATCCCTTTTTAGATAAAATCAATTAAGATATTCATTATATGCTTTGGGAGTTGCTATAGCAACACCTCCTATATTATACCGTACAAACCGCTATACACACAGTACAACACCGCTATTCACACAGTACAACTCCTTTATACATAAAAGGATGTGTATATACGAGATTTGGGGTGTGTGTATAGTACAACCCATATGGTTTTGAGTGTAGTACGGTTATTTACGAAAGTAAATATTAAGACATTCATTATTGGGGAATCAATTCATTAAAGGGCGTTGCGCTAGTCGACTTGCGTCGGAAATGGCGCAAGGCCTTGGTGGTCTGGTGGCACCGAAATAGCACGTCATTTGGGTGCCACATGTGAATGGCGCGATGCTTGGGTTACAACACCTGTTCCTCTTATAATAAAACTAGCCGATTATTTGCACATAGTGGTGATGGTGGAAACAGGTAAACGAATGAGGCTTTCCTCTATTCATATTACCTAGGGAAAGCAAACTTTTTGACTCAGTTAGACGTGGCTTCACTGGGTTAATCCTATGACCGTTTCCAAACCTTCCCTGACCACCCCTAAAACTTGTTTACGGAAAGGAGTGTTAGATTTAGTCATTATCTTGGTCGTCATCTAGGGGATTGATTCTCTAACAGGAATGGGTACCTGTTTATTACCTTTTCGTTAGTTACCCATAAATTACACACAAAACACCCACAACAAAGTTCCCATGAAAAAAAAAACATCATGGGTAAATTGTGGGTGTATATGTAACCAAGAATTGTCCTTAAGCAGTTACTCATAGCAAAATACCCACATAATCAATTAGGTGGGTAAAGTCATGGGTATATATTCACCCTCAAAACACCCACGCAAACTCACCCACCAATAAAAAGGATACATGCATTTTATGGCAAAATAACATTTACCCACTAAATTACACACATCTATACCCACAATGACTCACGATGTGGGTAATCCATGGGAAATATTTTGGCGCCATATATTTAACCACATATTACACACCAAATATATTTACGTGGCTAATTTTGTGGGTGAATCCATTGAAAATTCGAGGGAAGATAAGATCGACTTTGTAAGTCATTGATCGTAGGTTATGGGTGGGTATGAGGCGGGTAAATGCCCTTAGAAGGATGAGTCTAGGTAATTTTTGTGGGAATTTCATCAGATTCTTGTAGTGTTTAAAATGTTCCAAATACAAAAGAATTAAAAAAAATCTAAAAAAATCACCCCAAATACATGTATATTTTCCACAACCTATAGAAAGTGTTCCAAATACATAAGTATTTGGCACCAGCATTAGATAATGTTCCAAATGCATGTAAGTATTTGGCACCGTTCGTACCAATCGTTCCAGATACATGAGTATTTGGCACCAAAAGCATATAGCGTTCCTAATACATCTACAAATTTGGCACCGATGGTACCAACCGTCCCAAATACATAAATATTTGGCACTAGGAACTCAAACCGTTCCAAATACATATATATTTGGCACCATTATTAGAAAACGTTCCAAATGCATATGTATTTGGAACAATTTCTTAATAGTTGTCCCAAATACCTAGCTTTTTGTCACGGTTACCCCACAGGTGCCAAATACATGTATTTGGCACGATTTTTTGACCATTCCAAAAAGTTTCGTCCTAAAAAGTTTGACAAAAAGTGGCATACATTTATTGCAATGCAACTGATAATTCATAACATTTCCCCTTGGATGCCACTTTTTCAAGGTAGAGTCAACTTTGAAGTACTGCCTCATTAAAAACCTTACTAACGAAAAACCCAGTGGGAAAAAAAACTTTAGTTAAGGGAAAAAGAGTGCAGTGTATATGTCGCATTCCAATTGCATGGACATGTTTTCTGAAAACCGAAGTTGGGAGTGCCTTGGTGAAAAGATCTGTTGAATTCTTGCTTGATTGGACATACTTCATTTCAATTTGGTTATTCTTTATAAGGCCTTGAGTGTATGCAAAGTATCTTGGATGTATATGTTTCGTTCTGTCACTTTTGATATACCCTTCTTTCATTTGTGCGACACAAGCTGCATTATCTTCGTAGATGAGAGTTGGGCTCTTCTCTTGAGATAACCCACAAGAAGTCGTAATGAGTTGTGTCATTGACCTTAACCATACACATTCTCTGCTTGCTTCATGTAGTGTGATAACTTCAACATGATTTGATGATGTTGCTACAAGTGTTTGTTTTTGAGAACGCCATGAAACAGCAATGCCTCCATTTAAGAACACGTAACCAGTTTGAGATCTAGCTTTGTGAGGATCAGACAAATAACCTGCATCTGCATAACCAACCAATCTTTGTTTTGAATTGTTATGATAAAATAAACCCAAATCAGTTGTTCCTCGAAGGTATCGGAATATGTGCTTGATTCCATTCCAATGCCTTTTTGTGGGAGAAGAACTAAATCTTGCTAACAAATTAACTGCAAAAGAAATATCAGGTCTGGTAAAATTTGTTAGATACATAAGAGCTCCAATTGCACTGAGGTACGGTGTTTCTGGACCAAGGACATCTTCATCTTCTTCGCATGGGCGAAATGGATCATTGTCAACATTTAGTGATCTAACAACCATTGGGGTGCTTAAAGATTTCGCTTTGTCCATATTGAAACATTTTAGGACCTTCTCGGTATAATTCGATTGATGCACAAGAATGCCGTTAGGCATATGCTCAATTTGCAAACCAAGACAATATTTTGTTTTTCCAAGATCCTTCATTTCAAATTCCTTCTTTAATAGATTAATAACTTCTTGGACTTCTTTATTTGTTCCAATTATGTTTAAGTCGTCAACATATACAGCTACGATCACAAATCCTGAAGTTTTCTTCTTAATAAAGACGCATGGACAAATAAGATTATTTGTATAACCTTTGCTTATCAAATGATCGCTCAAACGATTGTACCACATTCTTCCAGATTGTTTCAACCCATATGAAGATCTTTGTAATTTTATGGAACACATTTCTTTGGGTTGTGAACTTAATGCTTCAGGGATTTTAAATCCTTCTGGAATTTTCATATAGATGTCGCTATCAAGTGATCCATACAAGTAAGCTGTAACAACATCCATAAGACGCATCTTTAAATTTTTAGAGACTGCTAAGCTGATTAAATATCTGAAAGTAATTGCATCCATAACAGGAGAATATGTTTCTTCATAATCAACTCCTGGCCTTTGAGAAAAACCTTGAGCTACAAGGTGAGCTTTATATCTCGTAACTTCATTTTTCTCATTTATTTTCCGCACAAAAATCCACCTATATCCTACAGGTTTCACATCTTTAGGTGTGGGAACAATAGGCCCAAAAACCTTTTGTTTGTTAAGTGAATTTAATTCAACTTGCATAGCGTCTTTCCATTTATTCCAATCATGTCGATTTTGACAATCAATTACAGACTTTGGTTCGAGATCATCATCTCCGCTCATAATATCACTTGCTACAAAATAAGAAAATATCTCATCAATATCTCCTATTTCATTTCGGTCCCATAAGATATGTGGGTGGCTATAATTGATTGACATTTCTTTATTGATATCGCTCATTTCTACCTCATAGGAGGTTTTGATATTTTGTGTTTCATTGAGAACACTTTCCTCATGGCCAATTTCTTTTCTTTTACGAGGATTTTTATCTTTTGAACCAATTGGTCTTCCACATTTCAAACGTTTTTGAGATTCTTGAGCGATGTTACCATCAACTTGCTTATTTGGTATTTCAACTCGAGCCGGGGCATTAACAGCTGGTATATGTGACTTAGTTACTCTTTTTGTATCTGTAAATGCATCAGGTAACTGATTTGCAATTTCTTGTAAATGCATTATCTTTTGAACCTCGGTTTCACATTGCTTTGTTCGAGGATCCAAATACAATAATGAGGGTTCACACCATGAGATATCTTTCTCTTGATTTTTCTTTTCTCCCCCTAATGCTGGGAAAACTGTTTCATCAAAGTGGCAATCAGCAAAACGTGTTGTAAAGAGATCACCTATTAAGGGTTCAATGTATCTTATGATGGAAGATGTTTCATATCCAACATAAATTCCCAATCTTCTTTGAGGACCCATTTTTGTGCGTTGTGGTGGTGCAATAGGAATGTACACTGCACAACCAAAAATTCTAAGATGGGAAATGTTTGGTTCTTGGCCAGAAGCAAGTTATATGGGAGAGTATTTATGACTTGCACTTGGTCTCATGCAAACCAATGATGCAGCATGCAAAATTGTATGTCCCCACATAGACACGGGGAGTTTAGTTCTCATTAATAATGGTCTAGCTATTAGTTGAAGACGTTTGATTAATGATTCTGCTAAACCATTTTGTGTGTGAACATGAGCAACCGAATGTTCAACAACAATTCCAACAGACATGCAATAATCATTAAAAGCATGTGATGTGAATTCCCCTGCATTATCAAGTCTCACTCTTTTAACCGTGTAATCTAGAAAATGTGCCCTTAATTTAATGATTTGAGCAAGAAACTTTGCAAAGGCCACATTACGAGTTGATAATAAGGAGACATGAGACCATCTGATTGATGCATCTATTAAGACCATGAAGTATCTAAACGGTCCACAAGGTGGATGAATTGGGCCACATATATCACCTTGAATTCTTTCAAGAAACGTAGGTGATTCATTTTCAACTTTAAGTGGTGAAGGCCTTGCAATCAGTTTTCCTAGAGAACAAGATGTACATGGGGGTACCTTATCGAACTTAGGGAACTTTTGATCTTTCAATGGATGTCCATGTGTGTTTTCGACTATCCTTTTCATCATTGTTGATCCTGGGTGGCCTAATCTGTCATGCCATAAGTTGAATATACCAGGATCACAATGTCTTTCCCTAGCTGCCATATGTGCTTGTGGCACATTAATATGTGTATAATGCAAACCAGAATGGAGCATTGGAAGCTTTTCCAATACATGATTATCATTTATGATATTCAAATCCTTATTGTTGCCAATAGTCCTTGACTGTGTATCATACCCATTATGATATATGTTTCTGAAACTAAGCAAGTTTCTTTTGGATTTTGGGGAAAATAAAGCATTTTCTATCAAAAGCTGTGTACCATTTGGTAACACTAAATTAGCTTTTCCTACTCCTTCCATCAGGTTTGTAGGACCTGAAATAGTATCAATAGTTCCCTTTGCTAGTTTTAATTCAGAAAAATATTTCTTAGATTTAAGGATAGTGTGTGTAGCACCACTATCCGCTATGCATAGGTCTCCATCATTTGCTTGGTGATGTGCTCCATAGATATTCAACTTTAAGCTTCTAATATGAACATGAAAATAATAATAATAAGTGCATATAAACGATGCTATTAAAAGGTTCATTTATTGATTTATTTTACATGAAAAGGAAAAACTAATTAAACATAGTTAGACAAAGTTACAAAAGGGAAATACATAGTTATTATACATATTTATTAATATCCAACATCATTTCTTTCATAGTTCCAAGTCATTGAAGAAGTCTGAGGTATTCAACTCAGTATTTGTGTTGTCAAACTGATCCACATGGTTCACTTCTTTCTCTTTTCCTTTAAGAGATGACTGATAGAGTTCACAAAGATGTGAAGGTGTGCGACAAGCTTTTGACCAGTGGTTTTTACTTCCACATCTGAAACAGGTTCCTTCATGGTTTTGAGAGGTACCAACTTCATTATTTTGTTGACCAGGATTATTAACTTTTGGAGCATGGTAATTGTAGTTTCTTTGACTACGACCACGACCACGACCATTATAACCACCTCGATGGTAAGTATTGTTTCGATTGAAAAAACGGTTGTGACCATTAACATTGTTTTTATCGTAATGGCCATGACCACGACCACGTCCACGAGGGTTACCTCTTCCTCTTTTACTTCCAAAGTTTTTGGTATCATTATTGTTAACAGCATTTGCCTCTGGAAGTGCTAATGATCCTGTGGGACGAGTTTGATGATTTTTCATTACCAATTCATTGTTTTTCTCTGCTACAAGAAGATTTGCATTTAGCTCAGAGTATCTTTTAAATTTTTGCAAACGATATTGTTGTTGCAAGTTTAGGTTTGAAGCATGAAATGTAGAGAAAGTTTTCTCCAACAAATCTCCTTCAGTAACAATTTGCCCACAAAATCTGAGTGTTGAGCATATTTTGAATAAAGCAGAGGTGTACTCATTAACCTTTTTAAAATCTTGGAACCTTAAATTGTTCCATTCATCTCTAGCAGAAGGGAGTAAAACTTCCCTTTGATGATCAAACCTGCTTTGCAAATCTTTCCATAGAATGCTTGGATCATCACTATTTGAATATTCGAATTCTAGCATTTCATCCATGTGTTGATGGAGGAAAACATCAGCTTTCGCTTTGATTTCCTCTGGGCATTCATTGCCCTCTTGTAATGTCGCTAAAGCACCCATTGATTTGAGATGCCTCTTAACTAGGGATGAGCATTTCGACCCGAATCCTGGAACCGAACCGGAACTGTACCGGTACCGTACCGAAACGGTACCATTCCCGATATACGGTACGGTACCGGGACTACGAAATAAGGTGGAAAAAAAATCGGGACCACTAATTCGGTACGGGACCAGTACCAAATCTGGAAATTCCTAAATAAAAATGGGAAAAACCCGATTTCCCGGTACCGGTGCCGAAACCGGTACCGGTACCACTATTTATGATCGGGAAAAAATCGGTACCACTAATTCGGTACAGGATCGGTACGGTACCGGTACCGTGCTCATCCCCACTCTTAACATTTGTTGTCCATTGTATATAATTTGCTCCAGTTATGCCAAGAGGTGGAAATTTGACTTTTTCAATGTTTGATATTTTGTCGCTAAACATAAATTGAGCAAATAACAAAGGCAATATTAAAATCCATATATATCAATAAGTAATGCAATACAATAAAGTGGGAGAGCCACAAACAAATACATGACTAAGAAAAAATCAAATTCATTAGGTGAGAGTTCAAAAAGCGAAATCAGAAGTAAGATAAGCATAATGGCGACGGCAATGAGAAGCGCGTGAATCATCTTTGAAAACTTCTTTGAGCAAAACTTGATTTAAGAAAGATGATGATTTGTTTTTGTGAAAAATTGTGGATTGGTAGCTCTGAATTTATAGCAAAAATTATAGACGTTGTAAAGCTGTGTTTCTGTTTACAACCGTTACTGAGCTGTTGTGTATATATATTTTATAAAATCTTTTATAAAGATCAGTAAGAAGAATAAATAGAAATAAACTCACTTAGCACATTGCAATAAATATAAGATATAATGATTAGTAAATATAGAGATAAATATAAGTGTACGTAAATAAATAACAGTTAAGACATAAATAAAGGAGTAAACTACACCGTTCGTCCTTGTGGTTTGCGTTGACCGACAAGTTTCGTCCTTTGACAAAAAAAAATGCACCATCCGTCCCTAAATGAGAAACGTTATGTATCGTTGGTCCTTCACTTTAACGGCCTTCGTTAACTGTCGTTAAGTTAGTCCACTTGATACTCAAATAAGGGTATAATAGTAAATTTGCTATATTCTTTTTCTTTTCTTTTTCAACACAAACAAATAAAAAACCTCACCACCATCACCAACCTTTTTGTCTTCTATTCTTCTTCTTTAAACCATAACCACCTATCATCTATATTCAACCACCACCACCACCGTACACCACCACTCTCACCACCTCCAACCACCTTCATAAACCTCAGTTATCATATTCATTAGAAATTTTTGCCAAAACTTTCAAGAAACCCATCACTAAATAAACTCAAACATATTTTTAAATTATGATTCAATCCAATTCAAAACCATACCCTAATTGGCTAATTCCCCAAAATTCTCAAACTCATTTCATACAACGTCGTCGTCATCATCGTTGAATCTGAACAACTTACCGCCCCATCTCCTTTACAACAACTAACAACTCAATCAACCAACCAAAAAAAAAAATGTTCTCAGTTCAAAAAGAAAAAGGAATTATTATAGATTCTTAACAGATTTGACTTCATCATCAAACTTAACAGATTTTGAAGTTCGAATATAAAACCCATCATCGATCCTTACGAATCTCATCTCAAAACACGAGTCAAACCAAAATACGGAAAAAAAAGTCAAGAAACCATAACTAAAACCAATCAGTACCTACCTCTTTCGAAAACCAACAAGATTTGAAACTTAATTCTTTTTCAAGATTACAAATCGAAAACCAAACATGCTATTTTGATTCGTTTCATAAAGAAAATCTAAAAAGGGGTGCTTGTGTTGTTCGATTTTGGAAGATATGCAAGAGAAGTTGGTTTGTAATTCGTGTGGAAGAAAGCAACGAATTTCTTTGTGGCTGTTTTAGTATGAGATTAGAAAGAAGAAAAGAAACATTAGTGGTTTGTTGTGGTTTCTGTTGAGAAAAACAAGAAACAGTGTATCTTTTTGTGATTTGTGTGGTACTTGTGTTAATTTTTTTTCTTTGGTTTTGGGTATAATGTATATCAATAAATAAAGTGAAGATTATTGTTGTATAGATATTTTTTCAAGATATTGGGGTAAGAATTATTGTAATGGAGATAATGATGATTATGGTGGAGTGGTGAAAAATGAGGAAGAAGAAAAGGTAAGGAAGAAAAAATGTGAAGAAGAAAGAGAAATCTTTGTTTTATGGCTGTGTGGGGACGAAGACAAAAAAACATGACTAAAAATTACTATTATACCCTCGCTTGGATTGACTTAACGGGCGTTAGTGAGTGTTGTTAAAAAGAGGGACCAATGATACATAACGTTTCGCATTTAGGGACAGATGGTGCATTTTTTTCGGTAAAAGGACGAAACTTGTCGGTCAACGCAAACCACAAGGACGAACGGTGTAGTTTACTCTAAATAAAGGTTAGTTACTGAATAAGTAAATGTTAATTGCATAAATACAAGTTAGTTGCATAAATAAAAGTTAATTGCAATAAAGTAAATGTTAGTTGCATAAATAAAAGATTAGTAAGATAATAATAAGAGTTAGATAAGAATAAGATGAAAATTGTTAGTAGTTCCAAGATCTTCAAAAGTCCAATAAAATGTCATAAGCTTTCATATACTTAATTCTAATAGCTGTCACTAACTTTTGAGATTTCAAAAATTTGTACGTAGGTTGCATTTAGTTTTATGAATTGTGTAACAGATTCTACACACAGGTTATATTGATTATGTAACTTGTTGACACCACTATGAAATCATTTGATTTTCTAAAACATTTGTACACATGTAATAAATTGTACAACGAACTGTTGATATCCCAATTTAAAAATGTTTACACGAAAAACGATTTTATAAAAACTTTTTCTTGATTATAACGACTGTGAACCATCATGCTGATAACGTGTTATAATTAACCTGTTTTATAACAAAGTTACCGATATAATCAAGAACCTCCAAGCATTATAAAGAACCAATAAAGAAGTATTAGAAAAGGAGAAGAGTAAGTTACCTTTTAAAAGGTTAACTCGATGCAAGTTCTTCCATTGATTTTATAAGGTATTTATACTACTCGAATACACTATACATTTCACCATTTAGAGTAACTAAGGGAGACAAGTAGACAACTAGCTTGCCATATTATTGCTCTAAGTTTGACAAAAAGTGGCATACATTTATTGCAATGCAACTGATAATTCATAACACATTAAACATTGTTGTAGGTGTTTGAAGTCAAGAAGTATTCATGGCATGTGATGGAGTGTGATGTTGGCGTTGACTAATATGAAAGGAAACATGGAAGTTAAAAGAAGGCTATTTAAGACGTTGTAGTTTTTTGTTCAACATTTGTGTTGCGGTCTAAAATATTGTTAGGTTATTATCTTTTAATTTTTTGGTTTTATACTTTGGATTTTTATTGTTGGATTTTTATTTAGGCTTTATTAATTGAGATTATTATATTGTGTGGCTTGAAAAGGCAAATTTGCTTGAACTTAACGGGTAAAGAAAAAAAAGTTGTTGGGCCAAATTGACATAAGTTGGGCCCAAACCCAAGTATAAACGGTTAACCGAAGAAACCGAGAAATCGAACCGAAAACTGATTAAAACCGGAAAAACCGAACCGATAAAAAATCGAACGGTTTCAATTTTGGTTTTTCAAAAAACTAAACATTCGGTTTCGGTTTTTGCCAAAAACTGACCCAAACCGAATCGTGCACACCGGGGTAAAATGAAATAGGATAAATTCGTAATTGCACGCTTCTCTACTTTCGAATTTCAACTTATAATGAATAACAAGTGGGAAGGAGCCGCTGCGTTGCAGCGGGAATTTTCGAGGAATTTTTGCGATAATTATTTACGAATAATGTTTGGGTAGGGCTTCTCGTTGTAAGATCGTGGTATGTTTTTTGCCGAGACGTGTTGTATTTATTTGGAACAAACGTTGTGTGAAGCAATATATCTGTAGTTATCGTACGACGACCTTTTTAGAATTAATTTGTGTTGCGGCGGGGCTAATTTTAACCATTATAGTTTTAAAAATTTTAGGATAATTCAAAAGTTATTTGATAGGTTAAGGGTGCATTTTGAAAGTTCTTTTATTTATAAACTCTATATATATTAAACTTCAGCATTTTTTATAAAACCGTACGTACGTCAAAAGTATATCAATATTGGGCTTGTTTTGTTCGTTATCGAGAGACATTTTTGCCAGTATTTTTTTATTTAAGAAACAGGCAGGTATCTGTTAGATATTTGGCAAATACAGTTTGTTATATAAAAAAGTTATAAATATTAAGAAGCTCAGGGCGTGTTTTGTAATTTTTTTTTTTTTTTTTTTTTTTTTTTTAACTAATATTCTAATAAATTAAACTTCAACATTTTTTATAAAACCGTACGTACGTCAAAAGTATATCAATATTGGGCTTGTTTTGTTCGTTATCGAGAGACCTTTTTGCCAGCATTTTTTTATTTAAGAAACCGGTAGGTATCTGTTAGATATTTGGCAAATACAGTTTGTTATATAAAAAAGTTGTAAATATTAAAAAGCTCAGGGTGTGTTTTGTAAATTTTCTTTTTTTTAACTAATATTCTAATAAAGAAATATTTTTTTTTTCTCTTCGCTTGATACAACTATCGCTCTATTATATATATTTAGGATAATTCAAAAGTTATTTGATAGGTTAAGGGTGCATTTTGAAAGTTCTTTTATTTATAAACTCTATATATATTAAACTTCAACATTTTTTATAAAACCGTACGTACGTCAAAAGTATATCAATATTAGGCTTGTTTTGTTCGTTATCGAGAGACCTTTTTGCCAGTATTTTTTTATTTAAGAAACAGGCAGGTATCTGTTAGATATTTGGCAAATACAGTTTGTTATATAAAAAAGTTATAAATATTAAGAAGCTCAGGGCGTGTTTTGTAAATTTTCTTTTTTTTTTAACTAATATTCTAATAAATTAAACTTCAACATTTTTTATAAAACCGTACGTACGTCAAAAGTATATCAATATTGGGCTTGTTTTGTTCGTTATCGAGAGACCTTTTTGCCAGCATTTTTTTATTTAAGAAACCGGTAGGTATCTATTAGATATTTGGCAAATACAGTTTGTTATATAAAAAAGTTGTAAATATTAAAAAGCTCAGGGTGTGTTTTGTAATTTTTCTTTTTTTTTAACTAATATTCTAATAAAGAAATATTTATTTTTTCTCTTCGCTCGATACAACTATCGCTCTATTATATATATTTAGGATAATTCAAAAGTTATTTGATAGGTTAATGATGCATTTTGAAAGTTCTTTTATTTATAAACTCTATATATATATTAAACTTCAACATTTTTTATAAAACCGTACGTACGTCAAAAGTATATCAATATTGAGCTTGTTTTGTTCGTTATCGAGAGACCTTTTTGCCAGTATTTTTTTATTTAAGAAACAGGCAGGTATCTGTTAGATATTTGACAAATACAGTTTGTTATATAAAAAAGTTATAAATATTAAGAAGCTCAGGGCGTGTTTTGTAAATTTTCTTTTTTTTTTTTAACTAATATTCTAATAAATTAAACTTCAACATTTTTTATAAAACCGTACGTACGTCAAAAGTATATCAATGTTGGGCTTGTTTTGTTCGTTATCGAGAGACCTTTTTGCCAGCATTTTTTTATTTAAGAAACCGGTAGGTATCTGTTAGATATTTGGCAAATACAGTTTGTTATATAAAAAAGTTGTAAATATTAAAAAGCTCAGAGTGTGTTTTGTAAATTTTTTTTTTTTAACTAATATTCTAATAAAGAATTTTTTTTCTTTTCTCTTCGCTCGATACAACTATCGCTCTATTATATATATAGAGAATATAACTATTTGTAGTCGACATGCACCGGTACATAATTCCTCACTTTAGTAGTATAAAAAAAGAAGTTATATATTTTGCATATTATATGATTCTTGAAAAGCTGACCACTTACACATATCAATATAGATCATCCTCACTTTCTGTTCCTAGATTTGCTTACACCTGTTATAACCGACCCAACAAAAAAACAACCTTAGTATCATTTCAAACAACATATGGATGAACAAGAAGATGTTATGAAAAAGACAAAAACATGTGTGGAACAAAGTCAACGGCTTGTGTTTGCTGTTAATGGTGAACGCTTTGAGTTGTCTAACGTTGATCCTTCAACTACTTTGCTTCAGTTTTTGAGGTTGCAAACAAGTGTAAAGAGTGTTAAACTTGGTTGTGGTGAAGGTTTGTTTTTCCTGCTTTATGTTTATCTTAGTTTTGTTAATGAAATGAAATTTCTGGAGTGTTTGTTTTGTCTGTTAGTGCGAGTGTTTGGATTGCTTTGTTAGGGTGTATTTGGATAAGGTGGTGTTGTGGTTGTGGTTGTGTTTTGTAAAGAGTTGAATAGTATAGGTTTGGACTTTTCTAAGAGGTGGAATTAAAGACATGTTTTAAATAAGCATGCAATAATTGCACCAAAAAAGAAAAAAGAAAAAAGCATGCAGTAAGCAATTCCGAACGGCAAACACTCCCTTTAAGTTATATCCCTTCTATGTTATCTTTTATATAATACAAGAATTACATCATTTTGGAATGTTTTTGCAAAACCCTTCTCATTGAAAAAAAAATTGGACCAATAAAAGAGCTCGATTTTGACACATAAGCAAAATCAAACAATATGATTGGTCAATAAAAAGTCAAAATTGAATTGATTTTGGTCAAACTTTAATAAATTTGGTGGAGAATTTGATTGATAAAAAAAACACATAAAAATATAGGTGTCAAATTTATAAAAATAAAAACTTAAGAAAAGAGGAGGTAATTAATAAAACCTTAGTGGTTAAGTGTAAAATTATAAGTCTCCATGTTTTTTTTAATAACTTTAGATAATAAACAAATAACCCCTTACACTTCATACCTCCTATACTTTATAATGTTAACTTTGTTTAAAATTACATGAGTGATAATATTAGTTTTTTTGACTTTCATCTATTAAAATAAATTTGGTAAATATGTGAATTAGTTTTATTATACGTTAATATTTTTTAAACTAATGTTAGTTTTAAACTTTCATACATTAGAATTATTTTTTTAATAAGGACTCATGTTACTATTTAAAAGTTTAATTTATGCGTACACGGGTTTGAAATACGGCTAAATTATTAGTAACGGGAATATAAATATCAATTGGTAAGCATGAGTTACTGTGATATAAAATAAATATACGCGATTCTACTTATAGCAACGACTCATGAAATTGTTATTTAAAATTTATATATGGATCTCCATAAAAGCATTTTAAAAACTTTACGGAACATATTTTAACTTTATCAATGCTCATTATGTGCCACTAAACTCGCACATTTTGTACAATATGATATCAATAGTTAAAGTTAAACAACAACGTTAATCTCAAACTCAACATCTCTGTCAGTTAAAAATGTTATACAAAGCTA
Organism: Artemisia argyi; assembly: GCA_030686995.1. NCBI lineage: Eukaryota > Viridiplantae > Streptophyta > Magnoliopsida > Asterales > Asteraceae > Artemisia > Artemisia argyi. The sequence goes on from CM060694.1 coordinate 48,475,946, forward strand.
ATTATTAAAAAAAAACAAACAAAAACACATCGGTTAGATTGTCATTCTTTAATATAGAAGGTGTTTTCCTTCAATTATAAAAAATGCACGCATCACAATCCTTATTTTATAAGAATCACCTCCTAAATCAGAAAACAAAAAACTACGTAGATGATAACTTAACTTTATTCATTGACTTGATGTTTCAAAAAAATAATAATAAATAAATAAATAATAGTTGATCGTTGTAAAGGAATTAAAAGTATGTACATGAGAATTATTCAGCAAGAATATATAGTTTTTAATTAGGTTATTACGTTACTATACTGCGATAATGTTATTGACTTGGTAATCACGGATGTGAGATATAACCATTATTCTATACTTATGATTTATGTGTAAACCCCTTTTTGCTTCTGAATAGAATCCGAAAGAGACCTCAACAGCACTTTGGCTTATGCCATATCTAGCTGATAGTTTTTAGTAAAATTTTTTATGGTTTAACTTTTTTGTTATACACACCAGCTTTTAGTAACTTTTTTTTTTTTTTTTTTTTTTTTTTTTTTTTTTTTTTATGTTTTATTGAAAATTTATACACTTAATATTTATGTTTTTACTATAAACACATTAAGCTATGATAGAATTAGTTGGGAGTTCAGGGGTTTTTTACTAAGCTTCTCAAAAAAAGCTTATAACTTTATCATAAACTTATTGTGTTATGGTAATTGAATAAGCCAATAAGCACCTTTAATAAGCATAACCAAACACTCCTTTAGTTCTAATATGAAGTTTTCTGATTTGATGTTATGACTAACTTTGTTGTTATCCTCACTATAATGCAACATATTAGTGGTTTTTGCAGTTTTATGATCTTATCGCACACACTAAAGTGTAATGCAATTTGTTGTGTGCGCTTTTTAAAGGCGGATTAAGTATCAATACATGATTGTTATAGAAGGTTAATGTACCAAATATGTGTTTTAGTGCCTATATGAGGAATTTTATGGTAGGAATTCTTTTCGGAGTGTAATTTGTCTTTGAATGAATTAATAAAACTTAGCAGGTGTTTACCGTCATTGATAACACTATTGGTGTCAACCAACGGTCTAAAATATGGGTGTGTTTTACCTTGATGATTTAGGCCAATTTTGAAGAAAGTTGCATTAAAGTGAAAGGTCGGTAAGGATTCAAACAATCCTAAAAGACTTACGGATGTACTCTGTCATTTTTTATGCATTTATAATTTACTTATACAAGTAATAATAATTTCTTTATATAGTTCGGGTTTAGAGAAAAATTATTCTTATACATTATAAATAATCGTAAGATTAAATTTGAGTTCTATCAATTACATTTTTTTTTGTTTCTCTTTATGTAATAAAAAAACTATAGTGTAAGCATCTATGTTAATTTGGTAATTTTATGATCAAACATGAGAAGTAAATAACACAAATTTATGAAAATACAAATTTTCAAACAAAAAGGTACATTAGTAAACATGGTATGATGATTATTCATAATCAAGGAAATTAATCAATCTTTAAAGCTATCTAAATATGCTACATATATTAACGAAAATATAAGTAAAAGAAATACCACAATTACAAAACATATCGTAAATTGATAGCACGGGTTTGCAAAACTAAAAGCATACATCACTAACATCTCATGCAAGTCAAGTATCATCATGTGATTTTGCTTGAATAATAAAATATAATTTTTAATCCAAAACCATTCTCCTAAACTAATAGGTAGATTATAACATATATACATATGATTTTTTATTTTTAGTCCACTAAGTAAAACTATTTGAAACATGTTAAGTGGTTCATTTCTTAATCGATAATAATACATAATCAAAACGAAATTTTAAAAACCCTGTGCGTGCACAGGTATTATAACTAGTTCATTACTAAGAAAATTCCACCAAAATGAAATGAAACTTTATTTTTTTTTTTAATTGTATGCAATGAAATCTTTTACACTTTAATACATATTTTTGTTTTGTTATCATTGGATGTAGGGCTACTTGTTTTGTTTTATCATTGATGTAACAAAAATTGTTTTTTAGCATTATTATTTTATTATTATTATTACTATTTTTTTTAAATCACTATTTGGGATAACATATCTTAGTTAGTTAGGACTTAGGGATTTTTTTCTTTTCTTTTTTATTAAACTATTTGATGCAATAACCCGAATACTAACTAGCGTCGTGTATCGGGTTGACTCATTTGACATGAATAAAGGTTTTCTTTTCTGATATATATTTATATATATTATAATGCATTTAGAACATCTATTGACTCATTTGACATGAATAAAGGTTTTCTTTTCTGATATATATTTATATATATATTATAATGCATTTAGAACATCTATAATTAGAAAGACTTAAAAATTCAGACTTTTTATTATTTATTATGAAAAGATTTTAAATATTGATTGAAGAAATTCAAACATTAATTGCAGAAAACTGAAAATTAGAAAAGCTGAAAATTTGAAAACTGGAAAATTGAAAAGTAGAAACTAGAAAACTGAAAAATTGAAAAACCGGAAAACTGGAAAACTAAAAAACTGAAAAACTAAAAACTAAAAACTAGAAAAACAAAAAAAAAATGTAAAAACTCAAAATCTGAAAACCAAAAGCTGAAAAACTGAAAACTTGAAAAGCTGAAAAACTAAAAACAAAAAAGTAAAAGCAGAAAATCTCTACTTATAAAGCTGAAAACTGAAAAACTAAAAAACTAAAAGCTGAAAACTAGAAAAACAAAAAAAACAAAAAACTGAAAAACTGAAAAACTGAAAAACTAAAAAACTGAAAACTTGAAAAACTGAAATACAGAAAACAGAGAACTGAAAACTGAAAACAAAACATAAAAAAGTAAAAGCAAAAAATCTCTACTTATAAGCATGAATACAATTAAACATGTAACATACCGCAAAATATAGTCACAGGGTACCCGCCGCCGCATTGCGCGGTACCGTTCTAGTAGTTTTATAAATTATCTACGTAAACTTATTGAACTAGACAATTTTTAAAATCATTTTATCATATTCGGGGTGATCTGAACATGAGTAGACCCGACCAGATTGGACCTGACTAACCCGAGATATTAATAGGGTCAGGTTCCTTATGTTTTTTAGCCTCAATCCGAATTGACCTGACACGAATTGACCAGAACCCGACCAACCCGAACCGAATAACACCCCTACACCTAATGGTAGCAGTATAATTCATGACTGCTTTACATTAAACCGTAAAAACTAATGTTCATTACATGCACCGTCAAAAACATGAAAATTTCTTACATTGCTGTGAAATTTTCACACAACATATAATCAACGTTTTGAAAACTGAACGGGCAAGCTAACCGGTTGCCCTGCCAAACAAATGATAGCGTAAAGCAAACAACACAAGCATGTCCAAACAAACAAAAATCGACATTTTAAGTCTTAGCAATTCAATGCACAGGTAATTTGTCAAAAAATTGAATTTCTGGAAAGGTTGTACCACAATATTGGTTTGAACTTGAATGTAGCCAGCTGATTTGTGATAGAACTACAAGGGTTGTTCTTTTGCTCACATGCGGTTTGATAAAATGATTGTAACACACCACTTAAAATTCACCATTTTACGTTACGGACTTACAGTCATATAACATTGTCTGCAGATTGGGTTTTTTCAACATATTATTTCATGTGAATTTGAACCTTTTGCATATTACGAGTTTTATAAATTGTAGGTGGTTGTGGTGCTTGTAATGTTCTACTATCCAAGTACGACTCCAACCTCAAACAAGTCGAAGATTACAAAATCAATTCATGTCTTACACTTCTTTGCAGTCTAAATGGTTGTTCAATCACAACCACCGAAGGCCTAGGAAACAGCAAAGACGGGTTTCATTCCATACACCAACGTTTTGCTGGATTTCATGCATCTCAATGTGGTTTCTGTACTCCCGGGATGTGTGTTTCACTCTTTTCAGCACTTACCAATGCAGAAAAAACACATCGACCTGAACCTACTCCTGGTCTTTCCAAACTCACCATATCAGAAGCCGAAAAGTCAATTTCCGGAAATCTGTGTCGATGCACTGGTTATCGACCTATTGCTGATGTATGCAAAAGTTTTGCGTCCGATGTTGATATGGAAGATTTGGGCCTTAATTCATTCTGGAAAAAGGATGCCAAACTTGATAAACTACCATTTTATGATCCAAAACAGATATGTACTTATCCTGACTTCTTGAAAAATGAATTTAGATCAGTGACGGTTTTGAATAACGAAGATAAGTCTTGGTATAGTCCACTATCAGTAGAGGAACTTGGGGTTTTGATGGAAGCTGAAAATGGTGTGACGGTAAAGTTAGTTGCTGGTAATACTGGAATCGGGTACTATAAGGAAACCGAGCGTTATGATAAGTACATTGATCTAAGGTTTATACCTGAGCTTTCTGTGATTAAAAGGACTGGCTCATATATTGAAGTTGGAGCAAGTGTCTCGATTTCTAAGTTAATCTTGGCTTTACGAGAAGAAAAAAACGAGGATTTGGTGTTGAAGAAAATTGCTTCGCATTTTGAAAAAATTGCCTCTGAGTCGGTTCGAAATTTAGCGAGTGTGGGTGGAAATTTGGTGATGGCACAAAGGAAGAGTTTCCCTTCAGATATCGCCACGGTGCTTCTGGCTGTGAAGTCGAAAGTTACTATCTTGACAGGGGTAGGAAAGGAACTTCTTACACTAGAGGAGTTTCTTGCAAAAAGTGATTCTGATTCAAGAAGTGTGCTTTTGAGTGTACATATTCCATACTCGAAAGTACTAAAAACTGGGTTCTCAGAAAATTCAAATGCTAAACTTTTATTTGAAACTTATCGTGCTTCCCCACGTCCTCTTGGGAATGCATTGGCTTATGTAAATGCTGCTTTTTCGGCTGATGTCTCTATGTGTGACAGTGGCGTTTTAGTTAACAGTATTCAATTAGCTTTTGGTTCTTTTGGGGTTAAACATGCAATAAGAGCGAGTACTGTTGAAAATTATCTTGTCGGGAAAACATTAAGTCTTGATTTAATATATGAAGCTCTTAAATTAATTAAGGTTGATGTGACTCCTGAAGATGGGACATCACACCCTGCTTATCGGTCAACTTTGGCTGTTAGTTTTCTCTTTGAATTTCTAATGCCACTAGTTGATGCTGGTGTATCAAATATCAACGGTGGCATTCATACAGCTGATGAGTGTGAACCAAAAACGTTGTTGTCATCAGCAAAGCAGGTGATAGAATTGAGCAAGGAACATTTCCCTGTTGGTGAACCAATCCAAAAAACTGGTGCTGCAATCCAAGCTTCCGGTTTGTTTACTTGCCTCTATCGATGATTATTTTTCTCTTGTTTAAGCCACTAAATTTTATGTCAGTTATAATCATGTAGGTGAAGCGGTATTTGTAGATGACATTCCTTCACCATTAAACTGCCTTCATGGAGCATTTATTTGCAGCACAAAGCCATTAGCATGGGTAAAGGGTATTAAACTAAAGGCCGGAAATGATGTAAATAGCATTATTTCATTCAAAGATATCCCGAAAGGAGGAGATAACATAGGAGCTAAGACCATTTTGGGTACAGATCCTTTGTTTGCCAATGACCTTACCGAGTGTGCTGGCCAGCCTATAGCATTTACGGTAATTTTATTCTTATAAACTATGTATGGCGTATAATTCCTGATAATGGGTAAATAATATGGAATGAATATTTAGGTCGCGGATACACAAAAGAACGCTGATGTGGCAGCGGAAACAGCCGTTATTGACTACAACACGGAAGACTTGGAACCACCCATCTTAACAGTTGAGCAAGCAGTCGAGAGATCAAGCTTTTTTGAAGTCCCGTCAGTCCTATATCCATCACAAGTTGGTGATTTCGCTAAGGGAATGGCTGAAGCTGATCACCAAATCCATTCTGCTGAGGTATTTAATAGCAAAACTTATAAATTTTTGTTGCGGGTATTTTTTTCTTTTTTAAGTCGTTCTTTTGTTAATTTTTATTTGCTATGCAGATTAGACTTCCGTCACAGTACTATTTCTATATGGAAACACAAACTGCTTTAGCTATTCCGGATGAAGATAACTGCATGGTCGTCTACAGTTCCATTCAAAACCCTGAGGATGCACAAAGTACAATTGCACGATGTCTTAACATTCCTGAACATAATGTTCAGGTCATTACAAGGAGAGTTGGAGGTGGCTTTGGTGGCAAGGCTCTTAAAGCTATGCCAGTGAGTATCAATTATTTCATTATATTTAGTTTTAACAATTGTACTCTTTTTGTGCATCTGAGTGATAACTTTTAAAATTGTGATTATTTTTATATGAAAGTGTTGTATCTGTGTATAAAATTGTTATATTGATATCTTATAAATTATAAATATAAATGTGAAGATTACGGGCTACAATATGACCCGAAAGGGACACCAAACCATCTTAAAGTGATAACACAGGACCAATGGAACGCTACGTTTTTTATTATGAAAATAACCGTTAATAATATTTAATGCAGATTGCAACAGCATGTGCACTTGCAGCACACAAATTGCGCCGCCCTGTGAGAACATATGTCAACCGGAAGACAGATATGATAATGGCGGGAGGAAGACATCCCATGAAGATAAATTATACAGTTGGATTCAAGTCAAACGGGAAGATCACAGCCCTACATCTAGATATTCTAGTCAACGCTGGCATGTCAATTGATGTAAGCGCTATAATGCCATGGAATATGATTGGTGCACTTAAAAAGTACGATTTTGGTGCTTTTTCATTTGACTTTAAACTATGTAAAACAAACCATTCAAGTAAATCGGCAATGCGGGGCCCGGGAGAGGTGCAAGCTTCTTTTATAGCCGAAGCAGTGGTGGAACATGTTGCGTCTTTTCTTTCTAAAGATGTTGGTGTAGTAAGAGAAACCAATTTTCATAGTTTTGATAGTCTACGGTTATTTTATGGTGATAATACTGCTGGTGAGCCTTTAGAGTATACTTTACCGACTATATGGGATAAGTTAATGAAATCTTCTAACTTTGACTATAGAGTTGACCTGGTCAAAAAGTTTAATGAGAATAATAGATGGCGGAAGAGGGGTATTTCTCGAGTTCCCATTTTTCACGAGGCGTCATTAAGGCCTACACCAGGCAAAGTGAGTATTTTAAGGGATGCTTCAATTGTGGTGGAAGTTGGTGGTATTGAGTTGGGTCAGGGACTATGGACTAAGGTTAAACAAATGACCGCGTACTGTTTGAGTGCGGTTCAGTGTGATGGAGCCGATGAACTCTTAGAGAAGGTGAGGGTTATTCAAGCGGATACTTTAAGTACGGTTCAAGGTGGGTGGACTGCTGGAAGTACTACTTCCGAAGCAAGCTGTGAAGCGGTTAGACTTTGTTGCAACATTTTGGTTGAAAGATTGGCGCCTTTAATGGAAAAGCTAAAGGAACAGATGGATTCGGTTAAATGGGACTTTCTTATTATGCAGGCGAATTTTCAGTCGGTTCATTTATCAGCAAGTGCCTATTTTGTACCCGAATTTACTGCCATGAGATACATTAACTATGGGGCTGCAGTTAGTGAGGTAATTTAATTCCATAAGATTAACTTATTATGCTGTCACTAAAGCTTCACTTAGATATGACAAAAAGTCAGACACTTTACAAAACACTTTTACATGTCACAAAAAGTCAAGTCAAACAGTTTGACGTGTTACAAAAAGTCAAGACACTTTTTAAACGTTGCAATTTCCCTGGATTAATGGATATAGTTTCAGAAGCCAGGACCTGACCATAGAGTGTTCTTGCTGTAAAATATCCGTATTCTAATTGTTACCTGACAAATATCGTTATGTGATGCTAATTATGCTGGAAAAACAGGTTGAAATAAATATATTGACAGGAGAGACCAAAATGTTGCAAACAGACCTCATATATGATTGCGGAAAGAGCTTGAACCCTGCTGTGGATTTGGGACAGGTATGTAACACTCAACCATTTTTATAAATTATGTGCAGAGTCAAAAGTGCAATTATTTTTGGTTGATGCGAAGATAACTAGCAAAGCTTAGTATTCTACAGATTGAAGGGGCGTTTGTGCAAGGAATCGGGTTTTTCATGCATGAAGAATACCTTACAAATTCTGATGGCTTGGTGGTTGCGGATGGCACATGGACATACAAGATACCCACAATCGATACTATACCTAAACAACTTAATGTTCAAATAATAAACAGCAGGCCACATAAAAAACGTGTTCTTTCTTCAAAAGGTAAAAATCGTCTTTATAAACTCCATAATTTATACCTTTTAAAAATATATAATTAAATGTTATTGTTGTTGTGACTGCAGCTGTAGGTGAACCACCGTTACTTCTTTCGTCTTCTGTTCATTGTGCAACTCGAGCCGCCATTAAAGAAGCAAGAAAGCAACTGTGTTCTTGGAAGGGGGTAAATTTAGACGGTTCTGAATCAATGTTCCAGTTAGATGTTCCTGCTACCATGCCAGTAGTGAAGACACTTTGTGGGCTTGATAATGTTGAGTCCTACCTTCAAAGCATGTTGTCTACTTAATGAAGACGGTATGGATATACCTACATGAACATAATAAAGTAGGTAATGTAGCTTTAAGGGGTGTTTGGGTAAGCTTAATTTAAGTGCTCAATAGCTTATTGTGCTTGGAAAGGCGCTATTAAGCAGTAAGCACTTAAAAGTGTTTTGATTTAGCTTATTTCAAAAGGCGTATGTCGTTTTTGGGAAGGAAATTAGCTAATAAGCATAATCCCTTGAATTGAGGATTCTTAGAAACACATAAGCTTGCCCAAACACCCCCTTTGTCTTTACATGGTTCTTTGGTAAGGTTGTTCGATATGTATATTGTATCATTGTCAATAAGCATTACAGTAAGTTATAGCATAAAGTCTATTTCCAGAATTGTTTGGCTTGTATTTTGTGTTTTTCTTGTTTGGGTTCTTTCTCTTTAATCGTCTTGTTTGGAGAGGAGGAATGTTGTTTGTTTGTATCCTTTTTTTTGGGTTTTAATATATTGTTGTCTTTCCAAAAAAAAAAAGTTATAGCATAAAGTTCATCTTTACTATCATGTTTCTCGATCAACACATATGTTTTTTTGGCTATACCTGCATGAAATAATAAGTAGGTAGTTTTAGCTTGTATCTTTACGCAGTTCTTTGATTAGGTGGTTTGTTATGTACTTCGTATCATCGTTAATAAGCATTAGAGGGGAGGGAGTGATAACGCAAAACCTGCGTTATTCCTATGTGGACATGCATCAACGGCGTTGGCCTGCGTTTCTCCATTTCCCACTATGCTGCGTTGGTGAAAATTAGCAACGTACGTTGTAGTAGTAACGTGCGTTACTACGGATTGATTAAAAAAAATTACATGAACACCCCCTAACCCTAACGTTATTATGTAGTACAAGACAACCGTTTGAATCAAACGGCTAGAATTCAATTTTTTTTAAACCTTATAAATACAACACATTATATACAAATATATACACACTTATCATTCTCATAGTTAACATATTTACACACAATTATGGCTTGTAAACTACCACATACCGTCGAGGAAATGCAACGATTTATCAAAAATGAAACCGAGAATCGCGACGTGGAGCGCCAAAATGCTATTGTTGAAGTCATCATGAGCGGGATACATTTTAAATTCAAATTAAAAAATGAGCGGGATACATTTGAAATTCAAATTAAAAAATGAGCGGGATATATTGTAAAAATTGTAAAAAGTGATGTTATTTGTAAAAATTGTAAAAAGTTGTGTTTGTAAATTTAATGAATGAAATTGTTGATGGTAGAATTTGTAAAATTGTAAAAAGTGGTGTTATTTGGTGTTATGATTTACTGGTATTTTTGGTGTTATGTTATTTGGTGTTAAAATGATGTGGCGCTGACGTGGCAGTGGTGTTGATGTTATTTGGTGTTATCACTCCTTCCCCTCTTACCATGTTATAGCATAAAGTTCATCTTTTCAATCATGTATCATGATCATTACTTGTGACTGTTTCAATAGATGGGAAGAGAATCCATATTTCTAAGCATTTTTCATGAACATATTTGCTAGTTGTTTGATAGTCTAGACTCTAGACCTCTAAGCATTTATTATGAACTACATTAACATGTTCGATTATGCACCAACACGTATCTGTCAAGTAGTATCCAAAGGTGACTACAAACCAAGATATGGTGAGTTCAAATCACAAAAGATCTTAGTATCCTCAAGTATCTAACATTAAAAAACATAGATGGGTTTGTCTAACTGGAGTACCAGTTAAACCGCATTCATTAAACACAAACTTTCTTTTCAAAGTATTGATTACCATAACTAAATATGATTTTTAATTCAATAAACTAAAAGTTTCTTTTTATAATAAAGTTAGACAACCACATTTTGAAATCTGATAGCATTTTGCTTTGTCGATTTTTCTCAATAACAAAATTTTGAAGGTGATTAGATAAATAACAATTTTATTGTTCTTTGTTGTAGAAATTTTGAATAAAACAGATCGATGTTGGTATAACAAACGGAACACATTAAATCTCGAAGTTTAACCTTGTAGGTACGAAAAGATGATCAAACATAGAAGCAATGTCATAAATAAAGAAACAAATAATCTATCTACTTACACTATAAATACAAAAAGAAAAGGGTTACGAAATATATTTCACTAGCTTAGAGACCCGTTGACACCAAGTAATTTTTTAAAGAAATAGGTCAAAAGAGATGATAAGAAAAGTAATAACGTAAAAATGTTCATTTAAAATATGAAACAAATAATGAGACAATGCGTCCATTATCAAATTAGAAATTGCTTCTGTTATAATTACGATAATAAACGTCAAAGCTTGGGCTATCCAAAATGTATTAAGTAACAAAAGATGTGTGTGAGCACCTATCGATTTACAACGTAATGTCCATGCTGTGCACACCTAATATACAATACGTCAATTATACGATAAGCAATTTAGTTTGTTACAATTTAGAATTTGTTATCTTTTGATTGACTCGGACATAAAATGATGTGTGTGAGTGGCTATCGATTAAAAACCCAATCGATGCCATGATGATAGAACTTCAAGTACTTCTCTACATCTTGATAACACAAGAATGCCCATTTAATACATGCCGTGATGATAGACTTTCAAGTAATTCGATAGTATATTCAAAGCAAATGTAAACTTCTTACATTAATATAAGATATAAACCATTCAAATCAAACATTTTTATTTAATAAAGATTCATAAAAAGCTACAAATGAATTTTTGAAGATTTCTTCGGGTCAAATGCTAAATATTGTAATATATTTCTTTTTGAAACTTTAAATGGTAATGAACCACAGCATAGTACAAAGTGATTACACTATTGATAGATACATAATACGACATCAAACTTGCTCATAGATCTTCAAGTACTTCTTTATACACGACATTTGTTGTAGTTTTGGACACATTACCATCCTGATCACAAAAGACAACCTTCAAACCTTGCTTGCTTTTTACTCTTGAAACAACAACGTACAATTGTTCATGTGTGAAAACAGGACGGGGCAAGTACAAACCAACTTTAGAAAGCGATTGCCCTTGGCTTTTGTTGATTGTCATGGCAAAAGATACTGATATAGGATATTGTTTCCTCACAATCTTAAGAGGCAAACGTTTATCTGACGGAGTAATCCTCAACCCTGGTATAATGACCTTTTTTTCTAAAGTTAGTTCCGTTAATGAAATTTAAGTACTTGCAATCTTGTCCCATTACATAAACCATTTAATTGGTCTATATTTCTTAACAACATAATCGGTACTCCCACTTTTAAAGCAAGCCTATGGTTTGGAAAACTTGAGAACTTCAATCAATTGATAAATTCCGTCGAGAAAATGGACTGATCTATGACGGTACCACATTCACTTTTATCCACGTTATTGCAACTTAAGTAGACCATTTCTTCTCTTGGAAATTTGGCCAACAAATGATCATTTATAGTGTCAACTAATTCATTTGTGGGAGCAATAATCGCCTTTTCTTGGAAGTACATGTAAAGTACAAAAATGGTATAAAACATGTCATTTTTATATTGATCATATTTTTGCTCATAATTCGGTTTATAAAGTTAGAAGTTATTGATAAGAGTACTTGTTTAACATTAATCATAAACCTTGAAGTACTACTTTGTATATAATATTTATAGTACTTTTCGAGATGTTACTATATGCATCACAAATGACAATCTAAGAACCTATTTTGCTTTTAACTCTTGAAACGACAACATATAGTTATCTATTTGTGAAAACCGGACGTGACATATACAACCCAAACTTTGAAAGTGATTGACACTTGCTCTTATTTATTTTCATAGCAAACAAAACGAACATGGAATATTGTTTTCTTACGATCTTTAACTGTAAGTGTTTATTAGACGAAGTAATTTCAACCTCCGTAAATTACCATATTTTCAAAGTGTGTTCCATTAATTATCTTTACTTCAATAAAATTTCTTACTAATCTAACAACCTGTGATTAAGTCTATATTTATTTTAAAACGGGTACAAATAAAGAATGTAGCTAAAAGGAAAAAGGTCCGACGGTATAAATTTTTCTCCAAGGCTTTGTTTCAAAAAGCTTATATTATAGAGGTCATAGATAATATTAACATTATGCAAAATTAATCAAATCACAATAAGGGATGAGTAAAAGTAATTAGTAACAATATTAGTGTAATTTATGTTAATTAACTTGAGATTTGGTATCCTATTTGGTAAGAAACACCATCTAAATTTGGTTTCTTTTCTATCACTTCAAAGCCAAAGCATCAACTGATGCAATTTCATTTGTTTATATATCTAAACTCTCATTCTTGTTTAATTGCCATCTTTTTTTTTTTTTTTTTTTTTTTTTTTTTTTTTTTTTTTTTTTTTTCATTTAAGTTACTACAATGGTTTTTTTTAGATAGTCATATATCCTTACGAAAGCCAAAAGAAAAGCAAATGATAATAAGAAAATAATTGCCATCTTATTATTAAGTTAGTATAAGTTGTAAGCGGCCAACTATGCTTGAACATTAATTTTCCGAAATCCATTGAAAAATCGACAACATTAAATTATAAATTATACAAAAAGGATTTAGGCATTTAGCATTTAAGTCTCACCAATTTATCTGCACATTAAAATTCCATTGTTACCAATCTTCGAAGCTGCTCAACTTGTTTGCTTACCGATTCGTGGCTGAGGCATACCGATGCGTGGCTGAGGCAAAAGGGTTGTTATAATTTATTCATTTTAAATTAAACTATAAATAGCATGTAACTTAAAAGATTTTTGTACAAACAAAATGAAATATTAGGTAGGCAAAAATACCAACTTTACTCATGTGAACGATCGACGATACAAATGCCACACTACACCGAATTTATATATTGGTAGTTCCATAACACATTTCTTCTACCATCATAACTTACAACTCTCTATATTATTTTTGTTTACCAAATTAATCATACTCGTAATATAACTAACAATAAGAAAGGAGAACATGATTCACAAAATGGTTGCTACAATACTCGCAAAGCATAACATAATATTTTTCTTGTAAGCCAGTGCCAAACAACCGTATAAACACCCATTTTCTGAGATTGAGTTGATTTGAGCCCGAGCAAGCTCCAAAATTATTTGTGTTTGTGAATGGGGAGCCCATTCTTGTTAAAAGCAAGTTGATTGGAGCCCGAGCAAGCTATTCCACATAACATCTTATCATTGAAGCCCGGGTACATGTGACTGTGAAATTGTATGAAGAGTAAGGTATGACATTTTAACTTCTTAAGTTCTTAGGTTTTGAATAAGTTTAAAATCAATATGAACTATTTCATACAATATATTTTATAAACTTTTAGTAACCACCATCTAATAATAGAATACACATAATTAAAAATAGCCATGAATAGAAAGGAAGTCAAAATCTTCTTATAACAGCAAAATCGGAGCACATTACCTTTTATCTCAACAAACTACGTGTATCCATAGTCTTCTTGCAGCTACATTAGTCAGTTAATGGCACTTCACTATTTATTATCATGAAAATTAGGTTATATAGTTATATAAAGGATAAACACTACCAAAAGCTTCCTGATTCATCAAGTATATAATTAGAAGTTCAAAGATGCCACAAATTTAAGTTAGTAACGTTTTTCAGAAAAGGAAAAATTTATCCATGATCACAAATTTACAAAAATAAACGTACAATAAACTTATATCATTCCCACAATAACCAACATTTGCTCCAAAAAAAAAACAAAAAAAACGAAAAAAACTGAAACTACATACATATGATTAGACAGTCCCTAACAATGGAATTATCTATATACATTTTAGTTACATGCTTACAACCACAGTGCCACAACAGTTCACTATGCTAAAGGTATCTCAACCCACTACTCCCAAACTATCATTTCTTTTGAAGATCTCCCGTTCAACCAATCAAATCATCTCAATTGAATCTCTTTAGCATCTGATACAGTCTACAACTTTCTTTCCAAACATCGTATTGTTTCTATTTTCTATTAGAAATAACATGTAGCCCACAGAACACCTTACCCCAAACATTGTACTCATAACAGTATTTGGCATCCCCACAAGACCAACATCAGCTGTACTCTTGAGTTCTAATATAAGAAATGATTCTGAACCGAAAGAACCGATTATGAATGAGAATTATTATAAGCCCTGTCCTCCTTTACTTCAGTGTTATCTACTTTTTCTTACTCGTCATATTTCTTGTGATTCAATTTTTTATATGAATTTTAGAGAGAAACATTGCCCAAACCCCTTCAATTCCATGAGCAACTACTATCTGTTGACCAGGTTTTGTCATCTCAGCAACATTAAATTCAATATATTATTCTTCTTCATCTAATTTTCTTCCATCTTGTCAACTCTTTTGATTGTCTATATTGTGAAAGAACTTGACATAAAAAATGCAACAAAGTTAACTAATATAAATTGCGTTATTGTTAAACATGGAATTAATATCTTGTACGAAACCAATAATTAGAATTTAAACACATATACATAATACGGATTTATATGTTTGACCCGATAACCAAATGAGATAAATAATTCAATCATACACATGCCATATAACAATATTGGGTTATCGGGTTTCGGATATCAAATAATACCCGTTTAACATATCGCAGTTTACAAATACATGATAAGCAAATTTATAATGATTTTTACCTTTACCTTAGTTAGCATGCCGTATTTTCATAAGCAACGTAATATCGTCATAAATGATCATGGACATAAAAAAAAAATTTGAAGTTTAAATGACATTTAATTACTCAAATGTACACGTAGCAGGAAGGGAGACTGAAATTACATGTAAGGGACTTAAGAGACCTCCATAAGCCATTGAGTAGGTGATGTGCAAAGCTTTAACCCACCGGTTACATGATCATCCATATCAGATGCTTTTGGTCCTGCATGTGCGGATAGAAGAGTAGTTCCACTGAATTATTGAGGGGAAAACAAAAAGTGTCAAATTTTACCCTCCTAAATCATGTTATTCATAATTCTATTAAGTTCGTCTGAAAACAAAAAGTTTGGTGAGAAGGTTAATGAAGTCTCAGGTTGGGAAACTTATGTAGAATAGGATCATACACTCATACTAATACTCATACCACCATAAGTCAGGATGTACATACCTTATCTTCAGAATGAGCAGGGTTCGAGATACCTTCACCAGGTACACATTGTTCCATCTAATGTAACAGTAGCAAATCTCTGCCCACAATGATGAAACTGCGCAGTTGATATTGATGCAAGGGCATAATAATTAGTTTTTTTCGTAGTAATAATAGTTGTTTTTTCTTTTTTCAATATATATACATGTTGAATCACGATAAAAGCTGCACAACTCATTGACGCAAAGCAGCAAATACTAAATTGAGGGTTACTGTGAACATTACATCAAGGCAATATCTGCAATGAAGAAGAGAAAGGGCATCAAGGTGCTTGGGTGCCCAAATGCGCTCTGTACTCGCCTCGGTTTCATGGTCCATATCTAGCCTCATCATGCTTATTTCTTGTGAAAATATTTTTGTAGCTTCATTGAATTCACCCTTGTGAAAAATACAAATGATGCTTAGCCGCAAGATAGGTGACTAATAAGCAACACATAAATTCCTGTTTTAGTGTAGCTTTATTTACATATTAAAAGATGATAGTAATAATACCAACGTAACACCAAGCTTATTTGGAAAAAAGTATTAAAAGATGATAGTATTAAAAGTTTTTTGTAGCTTCACTGAATTGACCCTGGAAAACGTATTTGGAGTTATAATTCTTTGATGAAACAGGTCCATATCCATCCTCGCCAAGCTTATTTTGAAGTGCATATCAGTCTACTTAGTTTAAAGTGGTTGTTTGCTCTAACGTAAGCACATACACAGTTTCATCTAAACACTCAAAACAATATACCTGGCCTAAAACTAAAGAAACCAACTGTAGAGATGCAATAAACACGATACCATTTTTGTTAATAGCCTCAAGTTAACACTAACAACTGCACACACTCAATTTACTAACCAAAATACTAAAACACAATGACTAATCAATCAAATTAGTTTATTTCCACCGTTGCCTCTATATCTACAAACACCTAAATCTGATCCACCCTTTTAATAGCCTCAAGAAAATTAGTTTCTGTTACTGCAAATAGTAGATAACAAAATACAAAATGTTGCATCAAAACTGAAACCGTTTAAAGAGATTCTGTAGTATACTAACTAAGTCACAAACATGATGATTATAGTGGTTTGTGTGGCGTATGGATTAAAAGAGGAAGAAGAAGAAAGAAAGTTGGAACCTTGAGAGAAAATATGAAATATTAGATTAGTAAGAATGAGAAGGTCCAACCCTCTCCCTTGGTGGGAGAGGGATATTTATACAAGAAATAAAAACGCCCACACCCGGGCTGTGGATCAGGCATACAGTGGGTAAAGACCCGTCCTTCTTCACGATGTTACTTAAACTAATTCTAACTAATAACTAAACTAACTACGAGCTAACTTAATGCTATTACAATATTTAGGTGACCGAGTCTTTTATAGGAATATTTGTATTCCTAACAATCTCCCCCTAAGCGAGGTCACCTTTGAAAATTAAGCTCTTCGATCTTCAAGCATTCTTTAGTCTTTGTAGCTCGTAGGTTCTGATTCTTCACTTAAGGCTCACTTTGTACTTCAAGCAATGAACTTGTGATTTTGAGTTCCTTTGGAATGTGTGATCTTTGAGCTTCTTTGTGTGATCTTTGAGCTTCTTTGAGATCATCAGCCACAGTAAATCTCCAAGCTCATCCTTAGTCGTATTGCCTCCATGTGATGTAGTGACTTTTGGACCGTCACGCTCACACCCTTCTGTATTGAGAGACTTTTCATCAGAGTTGCAGAAACGTTGTCGGTAGTCTCTTTAACTTTCATGATCATCATTGACAGCGAGTAGGATGTGTGAGCATTTGGTATGGATTGATCTGATTCAGCTGGAAATAGGGACCATCAACTCCATTTTTATATGTGCCCCTGAAATAAAACAGTTAGCAATAAAGATAGAGAACGAATATGGCTTTGTCATTTGTTCTGCGAGGACAGACTACCCTCCGGTTTTGTGAAAACCGAGCTGTGATCAGGTAGAGACTCTTTTAAAGAAGACTCTCCTTGACAGGAATTTCCAGCTTGTAGTAATGAATTTTCCAAAGAATCCACTTCGGAATCTTCATACTAAGCATGTTCTCATACCGGAACGTCTCAAAGCAGACAACATGATAGAGTGAATTGGTGAATTGATATTCACGGATTGATGAGAAATGAATTTATAGAAATCACTCGCGTGTCACTTGATAAACATTTTTGAGACACGACGAGAGTTTTATACATTGAATCACATTTTCATCAAAAATACTTTTGTTTGAAAGATTGTACACAATCAATGTGCTCGAAAATGAGTTGGTGAGCACACTGAAAGGTTTTTGCAAAAGTATCCGTCAATCCATATCCTGGAATAAGTTTGATTCAATGTTGAATCGCACCATTGTTGCTTTCCAATTGTCACTTGATCATTGATCCAAGATGGATCTCACATGTCACCTACCAAGAGCTTGAGTGATGTTCGCTCTAGAAGGATTTCCATCTTCATTGTGAATATTTTCATATCACTCGGATGTTCTGGCAATACCACAAGGATAATGCGTAGGACTCTAAATATTTTATCTTACTTTCTACATTGTGTAAAACAATAAGCATATTAGAAGTGTGTCCTATTGAGATTTATGGATGATCTCATGGCTCTAGACTCAATAGTGCGTTTTGATCCGCTCCTGGAGACTGGGGAGGCGTCTCCTGTTTAGATATCAACATAGCTCGCAATGAGCGGTCGATACATTGCACAGGGTTCCCCGTGAGAATGAAAAAAGTTCTTTTAAGAGAACTTGAGTGGTTGGGAAGTTTAGTGCAGTGCGTCACTGGGTCCATGACATCTTGTCTTCAATACCGGTGTTACCTTAGTAACCGCCAGTAGATTATGAATTGAACCCTGTTTCTGCCCTAAGGTTGAATATATGGAGGGCTTTTTCTTTTCACCCTTTCTCATTTCATTTCTTTTTCATTCTTCAACCCCTTCAGTGCTTACCAAGACTTCACCACTAGAACCTTGTTGGGTTTGTTCCAGTCCTAGCTCTATCTCAGTCCACACTCTTCCCTTTCTTACTTTACTCCTTTTTTCAATCATTCCTAAGGACTTCTAATCTATCTATGGATTGTCCCTGGGAAGATCCTTCCGGTTCTGGTGGATCATTGGAACTCATACCTAACCATAACCATCCTTATAACTCCATGCATAAAGATAAATGGTCTGTCTTTGGTATTACTTCCACAAACGCCTTTTGCTCCCCCTCAATATGTGCATCGATATTCGAAAGGGTTTAGCACATATGTGGGAGCCTATTATTGAGTCCAAAAGATCACATTTGATTATCATATTTCATATTTAAATCACATTCTCTCCCCCGATCAAAAATTTCAAATCTTTCAAGATTTTGGATCTCAATTGATTTAAATAAGTTAGAAAACGTTTGGGAGAGAAATGCGGTCAGTTTTAATATTTTCTGATAAAATGAACCTTTTTCTACTCCCCCTCAATCTGTGAGGGAGGTTGTTATGTGTCAGAATTGATGTGTTTACAAAAGATTTGAAGTTTTAGCAAAAAACTCTTTGAAAAGTTATCATACTGACACATAACCATCACAAGTTGTATTATTGCTTATTATGTACAAAGTGGAGAGTTTTGATGATACATAAAATTTTGAGAAATCACTCTCCCCCTCAATCAATGACGGAAGTTAAAACTAAAATAATTGATGTCATTGATTGAGTGAAAAATTATATCAAAATTTGGATTCAGTTTGATTTTCAACCAAAATTTCATGGTACCACTAGGTTTTGCACAAATAATTTCCGGAAAAATCATAGAAGGGAAAGTATTGGCGATAAAAAGAAGATTTCTCTTCTTTATCAAGAAATAATGCACTGAAACGTACATTAGATCGAGGAAACATGGATATAAAGTAATCCATGCCCAGGTGAACTTCACCCGGTAAAAGGAACAACCGTCTTTTTGGCGACGTGTTTTCTCCATTTTGAAAAACGGGTTGCTATCTGAAGTAATAGCAAGCCATAATTTTGAAGTCCGGGTTACAGCCTGAAATGACTGCAAGTCATAATTTTTGAAGAATATTTTAGATACGACATGTTTTAGAGAAAAACTTTATTTGAAACCGAAAAACTCTTGCTCAAGCATATGTATGATTCCGTGTCATTATTGAATGACATTTCTAGAAACGTACATAATATTGATTACACAAGAGACATGTCGTAAGAAGAGTATTTTTGGATTTTTTATAATTTTTCAGATTTTTATGGTTTTTATAGGTTTTATATTTTTCTATTTTCCTTTTTTGTCATAAGCTATGTACAAAGGATATGTGAAACCAATCCTTCACTCCTCACTCTCTTCCTGAAGACACTTAAGAGTATTTTTGGATTTTTTATAATTTTTTCAGATTTTTATGGTTTTTATAGGTTTTATATTTCTCCACTTGTTCTCTGATGAAGTGATGACGGATGTCAATATGCTAGGATCTGGAGTACTGGACATTGTTGCAGCACAAAGCAATGGCACTTTTGTTATCACAGTACATAGGGATTTTGTTGAACTTAAACCTATAGTCTGATAATTGAGATCTCATCCATAAAATTTGAGCACAACAAGAGGACATGGCGATGTATTCAGCCTCTGTGGATGATATTGAAGTGCACATTTGCTTCTTAGATGACCAGCTTACAAGTTTCTCACCCAAAAATTGAGCACCTCCAGACATACTTCTACGAGTATCTTGACACCCCGCGTGGTCAGCATCAGAGTAGGTCGTAAGAGTCATTGCATTGTCTTTAGGGTACCAGAGACCCATGTGGATGGTCCCTTGAAGATACCTAAAAATTCTCTTGACAGCTCCCAAGTGCTTTTTGGTAGGCTTGGATTGATACCGAGCACACATACAGACTGCAAAAAGAAGATCTGGCCTGCTTAATGTGAGATACATGAGGGATCTAATCATGCTTCTGTATTTGGTTTGATCAACAGGTAAGCCTAATGGATCGTTATCAAGTTTGGATCTTTCAACCATTGGAGTGTCAACTATGTCACATGAATCAAAGCCAAATTTCTTCAAAATGTCATTAGCATATTTGGCTTGATTAATGAAGATGCCACTTGGATTTTGTGAGATTTGTAACCCCAAGAAGAATGACATTTGACCCATCATAGACATTTAGAACTTGGAACTCATTTCTCTTGCAAATCGGTCACATTCAATGGAATCGGACGATGCAAAGATGATATCATCTACATAAATTTGAACATGAAGCAAATGGGTTCCAGTCTTCCTAGTGAACAAGGTAGGATCAACAACACCCTTGGTGAATCGGTTTGCAAGAAGAAATTTGGACAATGTATCGTACCAAGCTCTAGGAGCTTGTTTTAGGCCATATAGTGCTTTCTTCAAACGATAAACATGATTTGGTCGTTCAGGATCCACGAATCCTTCAGGTTGAGTAACATAGACTACTTCATTCAAATCTCCATTTAGGAAGGCAGTCGTAACATCCATCTGATAACAATCATGTTATTGATAGCAGCATTGGCAAGGAAGATTCTAATGGCCTCGATACGAGCAAATGGTGCAAACGATTCTTCAAAGTCTATAGCTTCTTGTTGACTATATCCTTTTGCAACTAGCCGAGCCTTGTTCTTCAGGACATCACCATGCTCATCAAGCTTTACTTTGAAGATCCACTTGAGAGCGATGATCATTGCACATTCAGGTGGTGGCACTAATTCCCATACATCAAGTCTATCAAACTCGTGAATTTCTTCTTGCATTGCTGTAAACCACCATTCTTTAGTTAACGCATCCCTAAAATCTTTTGGTTCGATTTTGGATAGAATGGAACTGAAGAAGCACCACAAGGCATCGGTAGCAAGCTGTTTTCTGGTGGACACTGGTCGTGAGGGATTTCCAATGATGTTATCAATTGGGTGATCATTGGTCCATTTTCTGAGGTGTTCATGAGGTTGAGGGTAGTGAACAGAAATAGTAGTATTTGAATCTCCTGATGATGATGCTTCGTTAGAGGATTCAGGAGCGAATACATTAACAAATGGTTCATCTTCAGGTGGAGCAAAAGGATTTACTTCACGTGAGTTATCTGCTGTCACTACTTGATGTTCAGAAGATGGTCGTGCATTTGACTCATGTTGTGAGTTGCTAGGTTCAGGAGCATCCTGATCAAGTGAAATGGAAGTGGATGGACTATTAATGACATGAGGAGCTTCTACAACCATATCATTAGGTTCCGCAGCCTGTTGTTCAGGATCTTGAGGTTGCTGCGATTCGAAGTACTCAGCAAACATGGGGTCAAATAGCTTCTTCAATTCTTCACAAGTAGGAGGAACATAAGGAGTGACAGGTTTAGGATGCTTTACAAGTCCCGAACTAATTGGTCCAGGAGATAAAAGATTTGGTGAGGGTCCAGAATTGGTGTATCCTGAAGCCGCATGCTATGTCAGCTCATCAAACGTGACATGGATTGTTTCCATGATCTCTCGGGTTCTTTTGTTGTAGATTCGGTACCCTTTTCGATCTGGCACATAACCAACAAATACCCCAATATCAGCCTTAGCTTTTAGTTTCCCTAAGTCTTCACTATCGTTAGTTGGATAGCACAGGGCACCGAACACACGAAGAAAGGAGAGATCGGGTTTTTTTAGATGCTGGTACGTGGGGTTTGCACTAGGCTTTACCTCTCAAGGGATCTTGAGAAGCTTACAACCCTCACCAGGCAGTGTACCTGATTGATGTAGTATAGTATAATGACAAGTACCGGGGGATTGATCGTTCAGCTAGGAATAGTGTCGCTAGGATTAGAAAACCCAAAGACTAGGTCTAGAGATGAGGGATGATTCTTTTGTACTTTTATATTTTTTAGAAAGCAATTAAAAATCTCGGGTTTGAAGGAGTTAGGCGGAATTAGTTGCTAGTCAACTAACCCAATTACTAAGATGCAATCAAAATAAAATACTAAAAATGAAAATAAACTATATTAAACTAGAGTTGTGAGCAATATGTGGGAGAGTTGTGTTTACTTAGATTTCATTACTCCCTAGATATCTTTTACACGTTAATTACTTGTTATAGTTGCGTGTATGACGGACTGTATTCCTTAATACCATTCATGGGGTGGCGTACTTACTTCCCCAATCCTATGAGCGCCTACTTCACTCCTATGTCGAGCCGGCTAAGAAGCTCCTAACATGGGATCATTAGAATTTACTCATGCATTAAATACAACCAATAAAACCTAGTACACATCGGTTCATGTTTCCTAAGATGTTCAAGCATGTTACACAATGGAGATCTACCAGTTTTCTTAAGCCTAACATTGAAATCATTCATCCAATACAACCATAAACAAGTAATCAACACATAATTAACATCTAGGTTTCATTAGATCTAAGCAAACACAAGATAGATCTAGCCTAGCATGTTAAAATCAAGACAAGCACAAGATATAATCAACCAACACATAGACATATTGATTGAATTAAGAGAAGACTTATCTCAATAGAACATGAAAGGATTCAAGGGGTGAGAACCCTTGAAAGTACTGTAAAATATGACCTAGGGTTTACAAAGTTCGGCCCTTGTTTTCTCCACACAAGTTCCTCTCTAATGAATGAAAAATAGAAAACTATATATAGAGTTTGATAGGTGACGGCGTCAAGAACAAATGTCTGACGCCGTTATCTCGCAGCCAAATAGTTCCTCGGACTGCCTAGATCTGGGTCTGACGCCGTCATGTATTCACCTTATGCAGGCCGTCACCAAAAATACTCTTGACGCCCTTCTTGGAACGATTTAGGGTAATATTTGATCAAAAAAATTCAATTTCGGGCTTAAATGACCCCTAAAAGTGGTTCATTTTTCGCCTCATCATATACCCTTACACTTGAGATTTGCTTGTCCTCAAGCAAATGCGCTTTTATTCTAGTCAAAATACAAGTTAGGGGTCATTTAACACTAATATAAAAGTAATTACAACAAATAATCGTTCCACTAAAGACCAAAGACAAGCACGGAGGTCATATACTAGCAACTCACAAATAGTGTTTAGATACTCACATCTCTCGGGTGTAATAAAGTATAAATTATAATATGGAAACGGAAAATATCTCTCACTACCTGTCATAGCAAAATAGATTACCATAGGCTTGGAAAAGGATCAAACCTCCACCACATGTCGTAAGCACCTGGGATAAACTATCAAAGAGGTCTTTTAAAGGGTTGTAACGTTAAGTGTAGGGATCTGGAATACACGGTTTTGTTGGATATAGGCAGTCTTTACTGGTGGCGAGTTAACAATCTTGGTCAATTACATGTACAATATGGTGTTGCTAAGCCAAGACTAGACTCGACTTAAGCTAATAAATGAAAAATAACAAAAACATAAAATAAACATAGAATGAAAAGGGATGGTAGTCCGTATGTTTTTCTTTTCTTTTCTTTTTTTCTATTTTTTTTCTTTTTTTCTTGATTTTTCGATTTTTTTTGTTTTTTTTGTTTTTTTTGTTTTTTGTTTTTTTTTGTTTTTTTTTGCATACACTCTTACCCTACCATCCAAAATAATACATCATAGGGAATGAAAATTCCCCTTACACTTGAATTTTTACATACTTTACAATTAACTAATCTAATGACTCGAATTAAGAAAATCAAAACACTTGGAGTACTTTTAAGATTGACGTACATATGGGGGGTAATAATATGATGTTCTTCCCCATTACTCCATAAATAAGTACTTTACCCATGAGTCCCAATCGTCACAAAACAATATGTACAAGGATATGACTCAACTTAGCAACCATGTAATCAATTAGATAATTAACTTAGGGTTTAACAAATAACAATAATGCACTAAAGATGAGTGCATACACGGAAGGCTAAGGCGATTTGGGTGTACATTTAAGTGGGGTGTAACAAATTCTTCCTTTATGTAAGATGCTTAAAGTTAGAAACGAAAAGATAGGCTCGGAGGGGTGTACTAGGGGTTTCGTGTACTAAAAATGAGTACAACGCTAATGGTGTGGGAAAAATTAGTTGACTTAACTAGCCAAATAATATGACTTAAATGGTCAAGTAATTATGAAACGGGTTTAACACAAGGGTGATCCTAATGCCTCTTATCATGTAGTAAATCCTACTACACGAATGTAGTCTCACTAGCGGTCTCAGGATGCATCACTAACGCAAGTTCTAGAATCTAAATGCTACCGGTACACTCATAAGCACTAATAGTAAATGTTTTTCCTATCAAATCTAAAGGCGAACCTCACATATTTGGGTGGAAATTTTTTTTGAATAGTACGGTTTTGTGCTAGTCATACAATCTCCTATCCATGAGACGCTTGCTATGGCTAAAGTTTCACTCCTAAATGTTGTAAAAAAATTTAAATTTGGTGCTAAAATTACACTAACAAGTATTTCTCATAGTTTTATTACACATCTACTATCAAACAAACAAACTCAAGCGAAAGTGTGTCTGTAAGGTATCATCATTTTACCCTCCCTTTACACTTAGGATGAACATTGTCCCCAATATTCAAGTAAAGAATGTAAAAGTGAAATAAGTAAAACAAATGAAATCAAATACTCCCCTGATTCGCTCGGTATGGATAATAAGGTAGCCAGGCTAAATCTTCCTCCAAGAAATTGAACAATCAAAGCTTCCTTTCCAGAAAAATAAATCATCTTCTTGTCATACATAACCTGTAAAACCTGAGAAAACAGACAAGGCAACCTCGCATAAAATCGGCGGCAATCAACATATGCTAATAAATCCTAGAAAACAAAATAAGATATAATGCTTGTGGAATGATGTTTGCAGATTTCCTGGAGATTATAAAACTAATGATTCAACAAAAACTTTAAGACTCCGTTAGAAAAATAAAACTGGTAAAATTTTCAGAATTTTACACGTGACGCCGTCAAGAGTAAACTCGTGATGCCGTCATAAGTGATCTGCAGAAATTCTTATGTTAAGTTTCCGGAAAATTTCTGAAAAAACTTCGTCCTACTTCCTGGAAAATCCTGCAAAACATCATTATGACTCGATACAAGCATTTGACTCTAACAAATACGAATATACATGTTCACTTAATATTGTGGAGAATCATGATCGGTTTTGTTTCTTAAAAACATATTTGGGGTTTCCCCTTACACTTATCTTTTGCAAAAATACCTTTGGATGAAGTTAAGACTAGGCCAAACAACAAAGTAAAGTATTTCCACTATTTAGTTTAGAAACATGATCTACCAACAATAAAAATAAAGCAAGCATACGGAAGCAAATAACAAACAAACAAAATAAAAATCACGCAAAACATGGGTTGCCTCCCAAGAAACACTTTTCTTTATTTACAAGTCTTGTAACTAGTGATGAGTGTGTAAATACTCATCATTTTTAGTCAAATCTGAACTGCAAACCGATAAAAAACACTAAAAAACGCACCAAAATACGAAGAAAATCCCAAAGATCGTGTTTTATATGTTTCTGATGCAAAACGAGTGAAAACAAACGAAAAATGAACAAAATTTGCATATTTGGCAGTTTCAGTCCGCCAACTTTCAAAGTTTTACAAAACTAGTCCCTGGTTAGTCATTTCAAAGAAAAGTCAACCCTAACTTTTTAAAAGTCAAATGATAACACAAATGATCGTTGGGTGAAAAGTTTTCAATAATTTACAAAATTGGTCCCTTAACTTTGAGTTTTTGGCAGTTTTGGTCCCTCGAATTTTCGAACTACACTTTTGGTCCTTGTGATGTTAGCTACAAACCAAACGAGCCACCTTATTGCCCAAAAAAATCAAAATAACAACACAAGCCCTTGTCCCTTGAACCCTTGGCCCATGAATCCCTCCTAGCCCACACAAACAACCCACATCTAAAAAACCCTACCCAACCCCATCTATTTATATGTTTTATATAAAACGTATTATCCTTCCAGTTAAAACAAGCCACCCTTTCTTCTACCTCCACCATTTAACCGCCAAACAAATACCCAACTCCCTATCTCCTTTTACCCGCCAAACATCACTCTCACCTCTTGGATATTAGTACCCACAACAAACCAAGCCTTCACGAGATACCACCCTCCTTCACGTGATGCCACACTCTCCATCACCGCGTTGGCAATCCTCCAACACCAAAAATTGATCCAATGGCTCATATCTAAGGGATTAGTGCACAAGCTTCATCCAAGGGCTGCTATGGTTTGGAGAAAACACAAAGTTGTTCCAAGCTTTTTACTCTCTCACAAGAAACACAACAAGGAAACAAACAAAGAAACAAAAGAAGCCCTTTTCCTGAGTATAAATATATTGTTGTATGCCATGTTATAAGGCATTAGGATTTTAAAATAGGTTTTAGTAGAAGTCGAAAAGTAGGGTTTAGAATTTAGTTTTAGTCTTTTAAGTTTTTAATTTTCAGTTTTTAAAATTCATTGTAATTTCTTTTAATGTTGTACTCAGTTTTTTTATGCAATTTTAAAGTTTTAATTCAAACATTGTTTTTATTCAACTTATTTATTGCTTGTAGTTTGTTGAAATTGATTGTTATATGTTCCTTAGAACTTTTTAGGAATCTCCCTAGACACCTTAGCTTAATTTTCCCTCCTTGGTAGCTTATTGTTAGTTTTATTATTAGCTTATATAGTCGTAGTTAGCTAAGTTTTCCGCCTGCTTATGTGTATGTCTTTTCCAGATTTTTGATTGCTTCATTATTGCTGATTGAGTTGTTAGATTTAGTCGAACTCAGATCTCTGGATAGTGTACTGCTCTAGCTTGGCATATCGTGGGGATTTGAATTTACTAGGTGGCTTATTCATAAGCCCTGCAATAAGCCCACTTTTACCCATTGACAGTTAACTATTGCATTTAATAGAAATAAGCACTTAAGTTGTAGTTATTGATTCACATCATTTCCTTTTAGGTTAGTGCATATTTTTAGCTGATGGTTGCCTTCTGTCTCCCAAAGTCTAGATTGATGCATTTTTTTGATAAGATTTAGGACTTAGTTCATTTTGCTATTAGCTCATAGTTTAGGTTTAGTTGTATTGGCTTATTTTGAACCATAGTACTTGCTTAGATACTAGAATCCTTGCCTGCAAATCACACCCCTACACCAGGCTGTACATCCTTCGCCTCCATAGCCCCTCAATCAAAGATTTTTAATTGCTTCGTTTGTGCACCAAATAACTTGAATTTTGGTTTACGCATAGTTTGTCAACTTGTTTACATGCCACCATTTTTACTTTATTTTTATGAATTTTTTTTACAAGCTTTTGATAAGCTCAAAGTTGGACAGTTAGCCATTTTGCGCCCTGCACCCAGTTTTTTCTCATTCTGACCCACTTTCAAATGATCATATCTTGTTCATTTATAGACCATTTTTCTTGCTTTCTGTTGTTTTGAGTAGCCACGTGCACTGCCTTATTAGACTTGCTTTTTTTCTTCCTTGTTGCTTATTTGTTTGCTTATTTTTGGCTCCCAACTTGCCCAATTTGACCTGCTATTTGCTTCAGTTTGACTGAGCTTGTTTGGTGTCTATCTAGTTTAAGCTTGTCAGTTTGCTGCTATTTGTTTGATTGTGTTTGTTTTAGATTATGTTTACTTGTATTCAATTTAGGATTTGCGTAATTGCCTATGCTGCCTAGCTGCTATGCTCAAAAGACTCATTTAAGCTCAAACATTACCACTGTTGGTGATTTAAGCTTGCATAAGCTAGTTTAAACGCTTTTTAGAAAACTTTTCTTCACAAAAGTCATTCACTATTGTTGTTAAAGTGTTTTGCAAAAAGAAAAAAAAAATTGAAAAAGAAAATGTTTGCAAAAAGGTGGGGTTGGCAAGGGTCAAACCTGGGTCACCAGGTTACATAAACAAACCAAACAAACGCCTCTTTTCATCTGCTCTAGTGTATTTATTTGTTAGGATTTATTTAATTTAATATTTATAGGATTAAGTGTTTTTGCTTATTGTTATTTCTAGCTTTTAGGTTTGCTTATTAACAGCTTAATTGTACTGCTTATTTCATTTCTTTATTTTTCCTAGACCAGAATTAGGTTTGTTTAATTTCCAAAAGTTTTTCATAATTTTCCCAATTGTGTTAGTATTTTTTAAACACTTAATTTCTTTATTTTAGTTTTTAAATCATAGTAATTAATTAAAAAAGTAAAAAAAATATTTTTCTTTTTCAAAAATTTTCTTTTATTATTAGGATTATAGAAAAATCATTTTTACCCCCGTAGGATTAGTGTAACTTAAAATTTACGTTTTCTTTTGCGCACTCGCATTTTCTTTAATTAAATTTCGCGTTTTTAAATTTAGATTACGTTTAGGGTTCCCTAGCTTCCTAATTTTCATTCCCGTAGGATTTTAAGTAGATTTTAAGTTCTAATTTTCATTTCCTTGTTTGTGTTTATGTTTTAGTTACGTTTATTTAATTTTTCATGCGTTATTTGTAATTTCTCGTAATATCACAAAACCAAATAATCAAAACCATTCCTTACAAGCATTTTAATCGCGAATCTCATTCGATATTGCCCATTCACACCTCGTTGGGACACGACCCGGGTAATCACTTACTCGGTATCACATATATATATTGTATTAACAAGTATTTACAAGTCTTCCTTTTCCTAAAGGTTGATCGGTAAATTCCACTCACGTCTACCTTGTATATTAATTTGATACACGAAAAAATGCAAATGTCACTAGACTCAAGGTCATGGGTTACTACGTGACCTCATCGTTGGTTTCACTCTCTAGGTCGTCTTCTATACAAGTATCGCTTTCATAGTGCAGGTATTTCGTGTCTTCGAACTCAAAGACATCTTTTCTATACTTAGACCAAATTTTACTAACATCTTTAAAGAACCCACATGATAAATCAGAAGTGTTCTTACATCCTCTCCGAACATCTTCATCACACAAAATAAGTTGGGAACTTAGCCTATCAAGCCCATCACAATCAATTTCCTTGAGGTCTTTTCTCTTGTACGGCGTTTGGTATGAAACCCTCCTAATCCCATCAGCGAAGGTCATGATTCTGTTCCGGTCATCAACTATCAAATTACTGATTTCACAAAAGGGTGCTCCGAAAACAACTTGTGACAACCTTGGGTCGACATAGTCTTCGATGTTGTCCACGATTGTAAATTCCATAGCGAATGCCATATTTCCTACGAATACCTGGATTTCATGATCTCTACCAACCACATTCTCTCCCTTGTAAATCATTCCCCATCTACATATGTTGTTATAGTGGAATAGGGACATAAAATTCTTAGGTAGGAATATGTTAATGTAGACGTTATCGAAATACTTATGACCGATCATGCAGGGAATTTTGAGATTATTCGGATCACGCCTCCTTATCTTCCCCAAGCCTCCATCCCTTGATCCATATAGACTCCCCTCGAGGGAAGGACGGTACTCGTACACCTCCTCATTACCCCTACAAAAAATTACCTTCTGGACACCATTGGTGAACAATGCACTACCATCCTTCTCATCAAGGATTACTCCCGATTCATTGATAAATGGTTTCCCTAGAACAAGGTTGGTTAATGTTTGATTAGTGACAGGGTCTATGTCATCGACCACGGTTAGGTCAGTGTTGTAAACAAGTTCTCCAATCATGATTGATAAATCTTTTATTACCCTTGCATTATTGACTCTCTCGTACACCATGCGTTCTGGGAAGGCTTCGTGGTATAGGAAAAGGGGGATTATGTTGACGGAGAGGCTAGGATCTATATGACTATCGGTTAAGACCTTTTTCTTAATGGTGCAGGAAATCTTGAAAACTTTAGAGTTGCTTTCCTTAGTCCTATCACTACTCCCACTAGTAACATCCTCCATTTTTCTCTCGGGTTCCTCTATAATAGATTTACCCAAAATGGCTGGATTTCTCGTATGCACTTCCGATCTCTCTTTCCCCTCATCCGATTTGCTAGACTCTTGCGTGGCGGACTGCTCGAATGAGTTGGTACGGCCTTTGGCCAATTCGTGGTCCAACCTTGAGGTTTCTTCTTTAGCTGTATGACCCATATTTTCAGTTTGTTGTTGGTTCAGGTTAGGTGTAGAAGCAGATATCGTGGTGATGGTATTTACAAAATGGATTGGTCCTAGGGGTTGACAAGGTCTCTTACTTTTGGTGATAGATGTTTAAATAGCTTACTAGGACTTTTTATTTTCACAGGAGAAGTTGGCTGATTCATGATGGTAACAGATTTGACCTCTTCAGCTTGAATCGGTTTATTAACAGCGTGCTCTTTGATAGCAGTTAACAGATTACAAATCTTGTTGTTCATATCGGCTTGCTGTTGTCTAAATTTAGCCTCGAGCGTAGAGAGCTGCAATTCTTGAGATAGAATGAATTTTCGCAAGGCATCTTCACAGCTTTGCCTAGGATTGCTCTGTGATGGAAAATGCTCGGACCATTTGAGTGGGGAGGAGTCATTGAAGGATATGCTTCGCGTTTGGTACCTCCTGAAATTAGGTTTATCCTTCCATGCCTCATGGGCTTCGTCAGAGTTTCGAGGGCCTTGACCAACGTGTGAAGATGTGAATTCGTTATAAGCGCGTTTCGGAAGCTCCATGCAGTTATGAGTCTCGTGAGGGCCATTACACAATTTACATGCAGAAGCGATTCTGCTCACCTGTCTCGAAGGCTTTTGAGCTTCGTAAGATTTCATGAGAGACTTGACTCGACCTTCAAGTTCCATGATCCTACGGTCGGGAGTGCTGGAGTTGTTCGAAGGGAAAGATATTGCCTTGACCGTTTTGTTCAAATCACGGGGATCATTCCAACTTTCGTTGTCATAGAGAGCAAGATCTTCTATGAGTTCCTGATGAGTGCTTATTCACTCATCCTTTTTAGGCTTGATTTCAGACCAAAAACACCAAATACTAACCAAAAATGCCAAGAGAATGCATGTTTTTGTATTTGTGTATGTGCAGGTACGGATATGAGAAAAATGGACAAAAACACAGCAAAACCGACAAAAACGAGCACGAGATTAGAAAAAGGTCAAAAGCCGGAGCCGGGGAAGCAAAATGATCAAGGAAAGCTCAAATTGTCAATAGAAGTCCTCATGAATTCATAAAGTAGCATAAATGGTCCCTGGTGAAAGATTTGAAGAGTTGGCAATACTAGTCCCTGCACTTTCAAATAATGACGGAATTAGTCCCTGAAAGAAATATCCAAAGAAAAGTCAAAGTCAACCTCCAAGAATTCAGAAATAACATAAAATACCCTTGGAAGAAACTTGGAATGATTTACAGAAGTGACCCATTAATTTTCAGATTGTGCAATTTTGGTCCTTGTCGTTTTCAATATTACTACTCTTAGTAAAAAAATTAACACCGGACCCTTATCCTTTATTTAACCCAAAACTTAACTTGGTCCACATCTAAACTTCCCTAAAGCCCACAACAACACAAAAGCCCACCAATGCTTTTACCCAGCCTGCTATTTTACCCAGTCAACCCATAAAACCACCCGGTCAACGAAATTAAATAAAAACATACAAACACACCCCGCCCCAAAAGTTACCCCCAATTCATAAACTCACCCAGAAAACTACTGTTCGATGAACCCTAGTTTACCCTCCCCTCATAATTACCCCACCTCATC
Organism: Artemisia argyi; assembly: GCA_030686995.1. Lineage (NCBI taxonomy): Eukaryota > Viridiplantae > Streptophyta > Magnoliopsida > Asterales > Asteraceae > Artemisia > Artemisia argyi. The sequence continues at coordinate 48,508,340 of CM060694.1, forward strand.
TATAATTACCCAATGATTATGTTCTAGAAGGTCAGAATAAGTCAGAGGTATGTCAGGGGGTCAGAGAAGGACACGTGGGCCAATCACCAGCCTCACGCAGGATCGGTCTTATCAATAATTCAATCCAAGGGTGTAAATTAAGAGATGGATGAGCAAGGATGATCAACGGCTATCAGAGACCTCAAACAAACACAAAAATCACCTGGATCAGTGACGTGGATATCCAGAAGCATCCTCACCTCAGCTCAACTCAGCTATAAATACTCCCCTCACTCTCACATTTGGAGTTGTTAGATTTTTAGGTTTAGAGTAGTAATAGGAGTAGGGTAATTTAGATTAGCCCATTGTATTGCTGTTGGTTTTTTAAAAATTGTATTCAACTTTAAATTTTAATATAATTCAAGTTTACATTTTATTTCTTTGCAATTTTAATTGTCCAGCAAACTTATTCTGTTTATGTTTAAAATTCTCAGTTACTGTTTCATCAAAGTTTATTCTAGTTTAAACAATAATTTGAGGTTGAATTGATAATTTAGTTTCTGCACAAATACGTTCAAGTATTTTCTAGTGAACAAAAATATAAAGGTTGTTCATGGTGGTGAATCTCTGGTTTCTGGTGTTAGAATTGATGGTGGATGATTGCTTGGAGCCTATCTAAGATAGGCCTTAGTTCAAATGATTCCCCTGTTCAGCTGGGGAAGTTTCCGTAAGTCTCTTTGAGTTTCTTTTTACCTGCATAAGTAGTTTAGCTCTAGTTCTTTTGTATTTTGTTCATTTTAATTATTCATGTTTGCTTAGTTATATTTCAGTAGGTATTATAGTTATTTGAAGTGGGTTGATTAATTATTGCATATCTGTGTTGAGTATGAGTTAGTCCTTATTCATTCCTATTTTACTGCATTATCTATTATTATAGCTTATTTAGTTGTAAGTTTCCATCAAATCAGTAGTAATTGTTGTTTACATTCGCTTTTTCTGGGTTTAGTGTTCATTTAGGTCGTTAATTCATTTCAATTTAGTTGACTGTTGTTGTCATGGATCCATATTTCTGTTTCTCATTTGAACCATATTCAGTGCAATAGAGTTTGAAGGATTGAATTGCTTGTTAGGCGTTTGGATCACATCTGTCGTTACAGAAGTATTTAGATATTCACTTGAAGCTATTTCCCTGTTGCTCTTTTTCCTATTCTAATTGTTTAGAATGCATTAAGTATAGTTTAGATTAGAGTTTAGATCACTGGTTTGGTAGATTTAGTTGTTAATTTAGTTGGTTAGAGTTAACAGGTAGTAGTCATAGGGGGTGTTTGGATTGCTATTAATCTGTGGGTACCTGCTGTTTTTATGCTTATCCTTCTGCATCATTAGTTTGAACAAGGTTAGGACATGTTGGATTTGGTATATTAGTCGGTAGTTTATCATAAAATAGTCAAAGTTAATTGACATAGCTATTGGCTGTTTGCATATTTTGAAGTTATAATCTACCACTTTGCATTCTGTTAGGTCTAGGATTCAGGTAGGTAATTCAAGTAAGTTGAGTAGCTTATCATATCACCTAGGTTTAGTTTTGATCAGCAGAAACTCAGAATAGTCAACATAGGATTGAAATTCAAAAGTCAAATTTGGTTTAAATTGTGGTTAAAGTGCAGCTGATCTAGGGTACTTTTAGGCCAACTAATAAGCTTTTAGGTCATTTATTTTTGGGGAATTAGAATCTCAGTAGGTCAGGTTAGAGTTTGCACCCATTAGTTCACATCTCATAGCTTATTGGAATTGCTCATTCTGCTTATTAAGTTGAGTAGTTAGAACCAAGGTCTGTTTTAACTTTTAGGGCTGCAATTGTGCTATTCAGATAATAAACTGAGAATAGTGATTCATTTGAGTTCAATAATGCTTCTAGTTACTGTTTTAATTGGTCCTTTGCTTTTTGTTTTATCTGTGTGCTTATTTGCTTATTCGTTATAGCTTATTACAAGCTGTTTGTGTCCATTCTGTGGTTCTGAAGTATCAATTGCTTTCTAAACTGTTCCATCAAGCTCATTTTAGTTTAATAATCAGTTGGTTAAAGTTTGGTTTAGATTGGTCAAGGAGTGCTTATTAATAAGCACTCCAAATAAGCAGTTTTCATCGTATCAGCAGTTTCCTAGCTTATTTTTGTTTCAAAATTTTTTCTCAAGCTTATTTTATCATTTTAGAATTTTCCTGAAATTTTCAGATTTTTCCAAGCTTATTTGCTATTTTTTCTATTTTATTTTCCTTTTTAATCATTTTTAAATACTTTTTAATTACTAAAAAATCCAAAAAAATCAGAAAAAGTCAAGAAAAATCCAAAAATATTTTAGAAAATTATTTTTAGTTATTTTAGATTTTTAGAAATTTATTTTGTATTTTTCTCATTTAATTTGAATTACTTTTGAATTTTTAATAATTTTTAATTAGATTTAATTGTTTTTAATTTCTAAAAATTACATAAAAAGCCCAAAAAAATTAGTTTTTAGTTTTAAAATTTCTTTTTAGTTATTTTATAATTTTCAAAATTAAATTTTTATTTTTCTCACTTTATTTTCATTTTCTTTTAATTTTTAATTACTTAAAATAGTTTTAAATTCAAAAAAAATACATAAAAAGTCAAAAAAATATTTTTCTTTTTCTCATAATTTTCTTTTATCATTTTTGATTTTTAGAAATTATTTTCAAATCCGTAGGAGTCGCGTAGCTTAAAAGTCGCGTTTTATTTTGCGCATTGACGTTTATTTTACGTTTTAAATTACGTTTTCGATTCTACGTTACGTTTTAAGTTTGTTTAGTTGATTTACGTGTTTAATTAGTTATTTGTGCTTCATTTACTATTTCATTAGTGTAATCTCATAAAAATCACTTTTTACCGTTTTCACGACACGTTTCACGAATCGGGAATTCGAAATTCCATTCACACCTTCGCACGGACTACGACCCGGGGAAATACTTTCCTAAGCATTTCTTCGGTTTAAAAACTATACTTAAACGAATCAATCAAAAAAAAATGGCGCCGCTGCCGGGGAAGGTTGAAGTGAATTTTTGAATATTCGTTTTTCGAAATTGTGTTTTGAAAACCTTCCTTGTATATATTTTCTATAAAAACCAAAAAAATTGAAAAATCAAAAACACTTTTCCTAAAGTGTTTTCAAAAATACCAAAAATATCATAAAGTTACAGCCTCGTTCCGATCGAAAGAAAGGGCGTTGTAAACCAAATAAGCTTCTCAATATAACTGCGCGTGAAATTAGTTGCTAGTCGGATTACTTTAATTCTACAACCGAATAAGCGGAAAATACGGAAGCTTTGACATTAAATTGCAAGCTGAAGAGAGATCCATTCTTCTCTCCCGTTCCATCGCGAGTAGATTTAAAGGAAACGGTTTACGATTAACGTAACGTTTAAAAAAAAAACAAAAGAGAATAAAAGTTTTAAGTTTTTGAATTTTGTTTTCCAAAAATAAAAACACAAAAAGATTTTCCTTTTCCATTTTGATTTTCTTTTCATTTTTCCTTTTATGATAACTAAAAACCAAAAATAATCTTCTTATTCCTCTTATCATTTGATTCTTCTTCTTTAACCATCTAAACCGATAATTCTTTCACTTTATCACTTATGGATTCGACGTGTTTTAAATGTGGTGAACCGTTCTTTGAAGGTTCATGTGTTTGGTGTACGTGCGAACAATGTGGTAACAATATTCACGATGGAGTTTGTTTGTTTTGTAATACTCCCGAGTATGTTCGAAACACAAATTTTCAAAACGTTCCCGATTACTATCCAACACCACCGCCGTCTCCTTTCACCTGCTTTAATTGTGGAAACCCGTCCGACGAGGGATTACCGTGTGGGCAATGTTTTTGTACTCAATGTGGATACGCGAATTGTATATGTTACGCCCCAAGTGCTGAAACGTCTTACGCTTGTGATACGAGTTTTGATAATTACCCTCAAAACGATTTCAATCATCCTTTTCAAAACTTTTATGAGCAAGTACCATATTTCAATGATAATTCGTTCCAAAATTTAACAAATTTTGAAAATTGTGGGGGATCGTTTGAAAAATTTCATTATGAGCCGAATGCATGTTACGATTCTCATGGTTTTAACCAACCCCCACAAAATTCCGATTTTGCTAATAATATTTGTGAAATTAAATCAATGATCGAGAAGTTAAAAGAAATGGTGGCTAATCGTTATACGCATACTTCCGAGCCTCAAGTGAAATCGATGGAAGAACTTCTTGCTGAAGAACGAAAATCTAAATTTTGTGAGTGTTGTATGTACGACGACGACGACGATGATTCAACGATTACAATCGTTCTTAATCCTAACAAAACATCCGTTGTTTCTTCCGAAGTACCCGATGACTCTCTAAAAATGGGGGACGAGCATCTAAACACTATTCCGGCAACGGAATCGGACGAATTCAATAAGTCTAGTGTTGAGAATCTCGTCCCAATCCCAAGTGAGTCCGGGGAAATTTCTAACGATGATTTTGAAATTGTTTCTGATCCTTCTTTCACACCGGTTGAGAGGAGTGATGTCTTTTTAGACGAAATCGAAGCTTGTCTTGCTAATTCTAACCCGACGATGGTTGATGATACTAATTTTAATCCTGAGGAAGACATCCGTTTGATTGAAGAATTATTGAATGAAGAACCGAAGATCGATGAAGTAAATGATAATCCGAATGATCGTGTTGATATGTTTTCCGATTCTGACGATGATGATGACCTTGTTCCAAGGGTCTCCGAAACATTCGATATGACTTTCACAAATCCGTTATTTGATTTCGATTTGGAATTGACTCTTGATAATCCAATCTTCAATTTTCCTTGTGATGAGTCCGAAATGAAACCCGAGGTCCAGGATTCACATAACATGACTGATTTTCCTCACGAGAAGTTCTCCGATGAACTTTCTCATACCATTTCGCAGCCGGATATTGAAGATGACGAGAATGGTCTTCGAAGAAGTGTGCTTACTAAAGAATTACATAATGATGATTTACCGTCCGAAACCGATTCATCTATCTTCGATTTACCTTTTTCTCGTCCACCTGCGGAACCACCGGATGCAGATTTTGATACGAATGAAGATATTTTTGGAGTGGTGGACGAGATTTCTGATTATAATAATTCTGTGCTTGATATTTTACCCACCCAACCCACCCGTGATTCAGAAATCAACTTTGCTTTAATCATCTGGGTGTTTTATCCGTTCTTTGCTTATACCATCATTTCTTCACTTTTCCACTCCACCGGGAGTGAGGATACCGTATTTGACCCTGGCATCTCCGTTTTACGTGCCGGTTGTCCGTTTCATCTGCTCTCCCCAAGGACGAATTAATTCGGGGATCGAGTCAAGCTCATGTGACTCGGTGAACAAAAACAAGCGCTTCGTGGGAGGCACCCCATGCTTATCCATTTTCATTTTCTATATTTTCTATTAACGTGACGTGAGGGGGGCGACCCTTTCCAAACTTGTGTTTTTCGTGGTTGTTGTTCATGAATGTTCAGGAATTTCCCCGAAGTTTGAGGACTCTCGTGCTCGTGGTTTGTCATTCTCTCCACTCGAGTCTCATCCTTCGCTGCTCTTTCGGAAATTCACCATATCCTAAATCTTATCGACTAACGTTTATCTCTTGGCATACTTAATAAATGGCCTTAGATTTTACGTAGGATTACCTTTACCCTTAAAACATTGAGGACAATGTTTCACTTTAGTCTGGGGGGGGTGAATCTTCGATTCGATTTGACCTGTACCATCGTCTGAGCTGTTTAACTTGCGCAACTCCGTTTTCCATCAAAAATTTTAATTTTTGTCACCGCTTTATTATGTCAAAAAAAAAAAAAAAAAAAAAAAAAAAAAAAAAAATGAAAAAATGAAAATATATATGATATGAATAATAAGTTTTGACACCTTGTTTTGACTTTCCTACCGGCGAGAGTAGAAATAAATGTTCTGACTTGACCGGGCGTGTTGAGCCCTAGCTTGTTTCCCTTAACCAAAATAATCAAAAGATTATGGCTAAGCATCCGCGGATCTCATTATTTGGGATTTTAAATTTGCGGAGATCGAGGAATGATAGAGTTTATTTGGAAGTTTCGTGCTATACACGGATCGCATTACTGGGATTTAAAAAACCCACGAGAGGTACTTGTGGCCTCCTTGTTCCCATCAACAACGTCACCAATATATAAATATAGATGTCTAGGATTAATTAAGGGTATACGGTTTGGGCAATACTTAGTTTTTTTCTCGTTCCCAACAAAATTTCTGCATACGGGGGTTTGGTACACATAGGGGTACTGCCAGTGTTACGGTGAAATAGACTATTGCATCTTGCCGGTTCGCAGCCGATGTTGTGATCTTAGTAAAGGCCGTAGGACTTGGGGTTTGGCATATAGTTATGAATATCGATAATAATAGTCCAAAGCCAAATAAAAAGGCAGAGGAATCCAAAGCTATAAAAAAGCAGCGGATAGAAATCCAAAGTCATAATAAAACTCTTACATCTTGGCGGCTCATAAACCGTTGACTGTAAAAGAATAAAGGACTAAGGACCAAAGTATTATTAAAGTGCTTATGATTATGCAAAAATGCCAAACTTCGACTCCGGGGGTTTCCCTAATAAAAAGCTTCCGTTTCGGGTATCAAACATGGTATGTCTCGGTCGTAAATAAAAAGGGAGCCTCCACAAATCGTGTTAAATCAGAGACCTTCATGTGGACCCGATTTCTGTATGCAGGGGTTTTCGAGGGAAAGTTTGGAAACTACTTAGCGTTCAAATTTTGTGCTCTTATCGGACTAACAAATATCGAAACGAGAAAATATGAAGCAATTCATTTCTCACAAATTAAAATCTTTAGATACAACTAAGGACCTGGGGACAAGAGGTAATACACAAGTAACTTTTGTGGGCAGTGTTAGCATCTAACTTCTGATAAACAATGATCTCGATTTTACGCTTAGTTTGGGAGCTTGTGAAAAATCAAGGATGACGATTTTTATCCGTATGGTCTCTTCTCTGTGAGAAGTGTTTCTACTCGTAGACCCTGAAAGTTATCAACAGATATGAATTGATAATGAAAGTCAAGGCAAACCGTCACTTATATAAAAAAATAAAAAAGTACAAAAATAGTAGTTGTAGTTGTTATTAATGAAAATCGGAAAACGGAGCGTTTTTAAGAATAAACGATTTTACTATCTCTCTTGAACATCATTGCTACTTTAAAACGTCAGTAAAGAGAGGTTTTGAAAATTATTTATCTTTTAAGCGTGAGGTGATGACATTGCGTGAGGGCACGGCAATACCTTAGTCTGGGGGATTTTGATGAGTGCTTATTCACTCATCCTTTTTAGGCTTGATTTCAGACCAAAAACACCAAATACTAACCAAAAATGCCAAGAGAATGCATGTTTTTGTATTTGTGTATGTGCAGGTACGGATATGAGAAAAATGGACAAAAACACAGCAAAACCGACAAAAACGAGCACGAGATTGGAAAAAGGTCAAAAGCCGGAGCCGGGGAAGCAAAATGATCAAGGAAAGCTCAAATTGTCAATAGAAGTCCTCATGAATTCATAAAGTAGCATAAATGGTCCCTGGTGAAAGATTTGAAGAGTTGGCAATACTAGTCCCTGCACTTTCAAATAATGACGGAATTAGTCCCTGAAAGAAATATCCAAAGAAAAGTCAAAGTCAACCTCCAAGAATTCAGAAATAACATAAAATACCCTTGGAAGAAACTTGGAATGATTTACAGAAGTGACCCATTAATTTTCAGATTGTGCAATTTTGGTCCTTGTCGTTTTCAATATTACTACTCTTAGTAAAAAAATTAACACCGGACCCTTATCCTTTATTTAACCCAAAACTTAACTTGGTCCACATCTAAACTTCCCTAAAGCCCACAACAACACAAAAGCCCACCAATGCTTTTACCCAGCCTGCTATTTTACCCAGTCAACCCATAAAACCACCCGGTCAACGAAATTAAATAAAAACATACAAACACACCCCGCCCCAAAAGTTACCCCCAATTCATAAACTCACCCAGAAAACTACTGTTCGATGAACCCTAGTTTACCCTCCCCTCATAATTACCCCACCTCATCTATAATTACCCAATGATTATGTTCTAGAAGGTCAGAATAAGTCAGAGGTATGTCAGGGGGTCAGAGAAGGACACGTGGGCCAATCACCAGCCTCACGCAGGATCGGTCTTATCAATAATTCAATCCAAGGGTGTAAATTAAGAGATGGATGAGCAAGGATGATCAACGGCTATCAGAGACCTCAAACAAACACAAAAATCACCTGGATCAGTGACGTGGATATCCAGAAGCATCCTCACCTCAGCTCAACTCAGCTATAAATACTCCCCTCACTCTCACATTTGGAGTTGTTAGATTTTTAGGTTTAGAGTAGTAATAGGAGTAGGGTAATTTAGATTAGCCCATTGTATTGCTGTTGGTTTTTTAAAAATTGTATTCAACTTTAAATTTTAATATAATTCAAGTTTACATTTTATTTCTTTGCAATTTTAATTGTCCAGCAAACTTATTCTGTTTATGTTTAAAATTCTCAGTTACTGTTTCATCAAAGTTTATTCTAGTTTAAACAATAATTTGAGGTTGAATTGATAATTTAGTTTCTGCACAAATACGTTCAAGTATTTTCTAGTGAACAAAAATATAAAGGTTGTTCATGGTGGTGAATCTCTGGTTTCTGGTGTTAGAATTGATGGTGGATGATTGCTTGGAGCCTATCTAAGATAGGCCTTAGTTCAAATGATTCCCCTGTTCAGCTGGGGAAGTTTCCGTAAGTCTCTTTGAGTTTCTTTTTACCTGCATAAGTAGTTTAGCTCTAGTTCTTTTGTATTTTGTTCATTTTAATTATTCATGTTTGCTTAGTTATATTTCAGTAGGTATTATAGTTATTTGAAGTGGGTTGATTAATTATTGCATATCTGTGTTGAGTATGAGTTAGTCCTTATTCATTCCTATTTTACTGCATTATCTATTATTATAGCTTATTTAGTTGTAAGTTTCCATCAAATCAGTAGTAATTGTTGTTTACATTCGCTTTTTCTGGGTTTAGTGTTCATTTAGGTCGTTAATTCATTTCAATTTAGTTGACTGTTGTTGTCATGGATCCATATTTCTGTTTCTCATTTGAACCATATTCAGTGCAATAGAGTTTGAAGGATTGAATTGCTTGTTAGGCGTTTGGATCACATCTGTCGTTACAGAAGTATTTAGATATTCACTTGAAGCTATTTCCCTGTTGCTCTTTTTCCTATTCTAATTGTTTAGAATGCATTAAGTATAGTTTAGATTAGAGTTTAGATCACTGGTTTGGTAGATTTAGTTGTTAATTTAGTTGGTTAGAGTTAACAGGTAGTAGTCATAGGGGGTGTTTGGATTGCTATTAATCTGTGGGTACCTGCTGTTTTTATGCTTATCCTTCTGCATCATTAGTTTGAACAAGGTTAGGACATGTTGGATTTGGTATATTAGTCGGTAGTTTATCATAAAATAGTCAAAGTTAATTGACATAGCTATTGGCTGTTTGCATATTTTGAAGTTATAATCTACCACTTTGCATTCTGTTAGGTCTAGGATTCAGGTAGGTAATTCAAGTAAGTTGAGTAGCTTATCATATCACCTAGGTTTAGTTTTGATCAGCAGAAACTCAGAATAGTCAACATAGGATTGAAATTCAAAAGTCAAATTTGGTTTAAATTGTGGTTAAAGTGCAGCTGATCTAGGGTACTTTTAGGCCAACTAATAAGCTTTTAGGTCATTTATTTTTGGGGAATTAGAATCTCAGTAGGTCAGGTTAGAGTTTGCACCCATTAGTTCACATCTCATAGCTTATTGGAATTGCTCATTCTGCTTATTAAGTTGAGTAGTTAGAACCAAGGTCTGTTTTAACTTTTAGGGCTGCAATTGTGCTATTCAGATAATAAACTGAGAATAGTGATTCATTTGAGTTCAATAATGCTTCTAGTTACTGTTTTAATTGGTCCTTTGCTTTTTGTTTTATCTGTGTGCTTATTTGCTTATTCGTTATAGCTTATTACAAGCTGTTTGTGTCCATTCTGTGGTTCTGAAGTATCAATTGCTTTCTAAACTGTTCCATCAAGCTCATTTTAGTTTAATAATCAGTTGGTTAAAGTTTGGTTTAGATTGGTCAAGGAGTGCTTATTAATAAGCACTCCAAATAAGCAGTTTTCATCGTATCAGCAGTTTCCTAGCTTATTTTTGTTTCAAAATTTTTTCTCAAGCTTATTTTATCATTTTAGAATTTTCCTGAAATTTTCAGATTTTTCCAAGCTTATTTGCTATTTTTTCTATTTTATTTTCCTTTTTAATCATTTTTAAATACTTTTTAATTACTAAAAAATCCAAAAAAATCAGAAAAAGTCAAGAAAAATCCAAAAATATTTTAGAAAATTATTTTTAGTTATTTTAGATTTTTAGAAATTTATTTTGTATTTTTCTCATTTAATTTGAATTACTTTTGAATTTTTAATAATTTTTAATTAGATTTAATTGTTTTTAATTTCTAAAAATTACATAAAAAGCCCAAAAAAATTAGTTTTTAGTTTTAAAATTTCTTTTTAGTTATTTTATAATTTTCAAAATTAAATTTTTATTTTTCTCACTTTATTTTCATTTTCTTTTAATTTTTAATTACTTAAAATAGTTTTAAATTCAAAAAAAATACATAAAAAGTCAAAAAAATATTTTTCTTTTTCTCATAATTTTCTTTTATCATTTTTGATTTTTAGAAATTATTTTCAAATCCGTAGGAGTCGCGTAGCTTAAAAGTCGCGTTTTATTTTGCGCATTGACGTTTATTTTACGTTTTAAATTACGTTTTCGATTCTACGTTACGTTTTAAGTTTGTTTAGTTGATTTACGTGTTTAATTAGTTATTTGTGCTTCATTTACTATTTCATTAGTGTAATCTCATAAAAATCACTTTTTACCGTTTTCACGACACGTTTCACGAATCGGGAATTCGAAATTCCATTCACACCTTCGCACGGACTACGACCCGGGGAAATACTTTCCTAAGCATTTCTTCGGTTTAAAAACTATACTTAAACGAATCAATCAGTTCCCATGATTGTTCCGCACTTAGATCACGTAGCTTACCACTGGCCGATTGGTCAATGGCTCGCCTTGTGGAGAGATCGATATGGTCATAGAAGATTTGGACTTGGAGCCAAAGATATATGCCATGATGAGGGACTTTTTGGAGTAAGTCCTTGAAACGAGTCCATGCTTCATAAAGAGTTTCATTTTGACGTTGTTGGAACATCAAGATGTCATTTCTAAGCTTGGTAGTTCTCCCTGGTGGGAAAAATTGAGCAAGGAAACGAGTGGTGAGATCATCCCATGAGGTGATGAATCCCGCGGGTAATCGCTCAAGCCATTGACTAGCTTGATCACGTAGAGAGAATTGGAATAGGCGTAATCGGGTTGACTCTCTAGTTGTAACATCAAGGTCTATAGAATCTACGATTTTAAGGAAATCCTTGAGATGTTGGTTTGGATCTTCGGAACGAAGTCCATGGAATGCACATCCGCTTTGCACCAACCGGATGGTGTCGGATCGCAAAGGGGTCACATTGGCTCCTTGGGTGAGCTCAATGGTGTTTCGGTAGCCTTGGTGGCTAGGTCGGGAATACTCTCCTAAGGTTCGGGGCCTAAGAGGTTCTAGTGGTGGGTTTTGTTGTGGTGGGATGACGGGTTCAAAGATGTTCCCATCATCCATGATGTCGGGTGGTGAAGAGTTACGAACAAAAACACGAAGAAATAAGATAGACTAAAGAGAACCTAAAAATAAAAATAAAATCTTACTAGAAAGGAATCTAGCAAGTAGACATAATAAAAAGAGATTCTAACCTAGACAATAACTATTCCCCGGGCTGCGGCGCCAAAAACTTGGTACGTGGGGTTTGCACCAGGCTTTACCTCTCAAGGGATCTTGAGAAGCTTACAACCCCCACCAGGCAGTGTACCTGATCGATGTAGTATATTAGTAATGACAAGTACCGGGGGATTGATCGTTCAGCTAGGAATAGTGTCGCTAGGATTAGAAAACCTAAAGACTAGGTCTAGAGATGAGGGATGATTCTTTTTGTATTTTTATATTTTTTAGAAAGCATTTAAAAATCTCGGGTTTGAAGGAGTTGGGCGGAATTAGTTGCTAGTCAACTAACCTAATTACTAAGATGCAATCAAAATAAAATACTAAAAATGAAAATAAACTATATTAAACTAGAGTTGTGAGCAATATGTGGGAGAGTTGTGTATACTTAGATTTCACTACTCCCTAGATATCTTTTACACGTTAATTACTTGTTTTAGTTGCGTGGATGACAGATTGTATTCCTTAATACCATTCATGGGGTGGCGTACTTACTTCCCCAATCCTATAAGCGCCTACTTCAATTCTATGTCAAGCCGGCTAAGAAGCTCCTAACATGGGATCATTAGAATTTACTCATGCATTAAATACAACCAACAAAACCTAGTACACATTGGTTCATGTTTCCTAAGACGTTCAAGCATGTTACACAATGGAGATCTGCCAGTTTTCTTAAGCCTAACATTGAAATCATTCATCCAATACAACCATAAACAAGTAATCAACACATAATTAACATCTAGGTTTCATTAGATCAAATAAATTCAATTCCGGGCTTAAATGAACCCCTAAAAGTGGTTCATTTTTCGCCTCATCAGATGCACCAGCTCGTAAGGTGTCTTGTTATGGAGAGGATGTATCAATGATCGATTTTGGGTGTAACATGCAGTAGCTATAGCTTCAGCCCATAGAAACATTGGTGTCTTAGAGAATACTAGCATTGTGTGAGCAGCTACAACAAGTGTACGATTCCGTCTTTCAACAACTCCATTTTGTTGAGGAGTTCGAGGGATACTCTTTTGATGACTTATGCTGATACTTTCATAAAATTGAGAGAGTTGTTGGTTAACAAGCCCAGTTCCATTGTCAGTGCGAATGATTCTAACGGTTTTGTTGAGCCTTACTTGCAACTGCTTGATGATTTTAATGATGATATCCGGAGTTTCATCCTTGGATCTTAAAAACTTCACCCATGTGAATCGTGAGTAATCATCCATAATAACAAGAATGTATCTTTTCCCATTGAAGCTTTGCACTCTCATGGGTCCGCACATATCCATGTGTAGGGTATAAAGTACTTCAGTGTTGGAGTTGGTGGGTTTTGGTTTGTGAGTGTGTTTCTTGCTTTTACCCAATTGACATGCTGAGCAAAGATGATCTTTTTCATACTTCAATTTGGGCATACCTCGAACAAGATCTTTGCGAGAAAGTTCATTAATGGTGCCGAAGTTTAAATGGTTCAAACGACGGTGCCATAACCATGATTTGTTCTTTGAGGCCTTAGAGAGCAAGCAAATAGGAGAGGACCGCATCATGTCTTCGATAGAGATGGTATACAAATGGGTACCACGACTTCCCTTAAGAAGATCAACTCCATCCAATTCTCTAGCAAAACATGTGTGTTTTCTGAAGGCCACTTCGAGATCAGAGTCATAGAATTGTCCAACTGAGAATAGATTATGCCCAAGTCCTTCCACATAGTAAACTCTGGAAATCACGCTGTCACCAAACACATAATCACCATACCCCATAATGGCACCAAAGTGGTCGTTTCCGAATCTAACTGTCCCGATAAACTTTTTCACAAAATTTTTGAGCCGAGAGCGATCCCCAGTCATATGTTTTGAGCAGCCTGAGTCCAAATACCATAGGACGATTTGTACGACCTGCATTTGAAACCAGACAGATATAGATAACTGAAAAACATGGATCCCCAAGTGTAATTGGGATCCAATTGGTTAGCACACGCATACTTAAGAGATTCAGGATTAGTATTTTCATTGGCTCTCACAGATGAACCGATACTAGTGGATGCTACTGACTTAATGTCAAGGCATTGAGTCACTAAAGGAAATTTTCTATCAGTTGCCTTCCATTTCTTAACCGCTAAAGACTTAGGATCGGGCATGTTTGTCAATGGGCACTGGGTTCCTAGAGTGAACTTTCTTCTAGTAGGTTTCCACTGATATCCTACATTGGTAAAAACTTTTCCAGTTGCTTTCCAAGTATGGTTTTCCAGTTTGTGTCTTAGCAAACTTAACTGAGGATTTATAAGAAGAGTTCAAAAATGACACAACACATTCATCATGATTACCAGAAATTAAACAACCATTACAAGTCTTACAAGTAGCATTAGAATTTGAATTAATTACAGTACGCTTAACGTAAATACTAGAATCAACACGATTCTTTTCACTCAAATCAATCTTATTGTTCCTAAGGTGGTCTTCTACTTTCTTCCCTTGATCACTCTTAGCAGGCGAAGTCCTTTCATTCCTTGTATTGCCTTTAGGCTTTGACCCACTAGCTTTAGTGATATTGATTACTCTTATAGAATTGACGATGGGAACATTAGATTGTTGCATAATTGTTAGGTTTCTAGGTAGTGATGTGCTATGTTCAGAACCAGCCAAAGGTATATCAAAGGTAACATGCTTTTTCAAATTCCTAGATGAGGATGTGCCATTTCTATCACGCATGTTGGGAATCTTGGGACATGTACCTATGGCATATTCTAACAACTCTTGTGACCATTTGGTGAGAAAGCAAATATCAGATAGGGCGTTATCAGATGGTCTCACCGTTCTATCTTCTTCAATGGTCTCACGAGTCATGTCAAGGCAATTCTTAAGATGTCTAAGGTAATCACTATGAACTAGCTCATTGTTCTTAAGAGGAAGAGGAATAAAAACATCCTCACATGCATATTTTTTACATTCACAGACTATAGGATTGATATTGTCACATCCAATAACTGGAATTTTCCATTTCACCTTTGTCTTTAGATTCTCAATTTCATTAAGTAAAGAGGTTATCTTTTCATTGGTTTTATCACGAGTGATCTTAATAGAATCATATAACTCTTTGTAATGTTGTTTAACTTTAGAATTTTCAGCTTGAAAACAATCATTTTCATGTCTAAGTAAGTTGATTGTGTTTTGAAGTTGAAAGTTATGAGAATCTGCAAACATTGGTTTATGGGTGTTGATCACAACATTCATGGAAGACTTCAATTAGGCAATTTGAGCCCTCAATAACCGGATCGTGTTCTTGTGAGCTTGAATTTTTTCATCCCTTTTTGCTAATTCAAAATATGTATCAAATTCCGGAGCATCAGAAGATGTCTTGGCCATTGATATTTTCATTTTTTCTTCTAAATGTTGATATTTTAATTGTAAGTTAAGATTATCAACCTCTAGTTTAGAAAAATGCTTGACCATGTTGTCATGATCATCATTTTGAATTTTTTCATGCAATTTCAAATTCTCCCCCTCAAGCTCAACAACACGATTGTGAAGGTTATTCAAAGCAATAGACATTTCATGAAAATGACAAGCATTAAATGAAGAATCTGTAGCAGTATAGAACACATCTTGTGTAATACATTTAGCAATCAAATTGTCATTCATGATGAGAATATTTTTCCTGGCAATTTCACTATGTTGAAGATCTATTGCATTTTATTTAAACTTATTTTCCACATTTTTAAACACCTCTTTCATTTATTTTAGCTCAACATCAAGGGATTGTCGTAAACCCTCAATGTATTCTTTGATTAGTTTAAAAAACGGGATGACTTCAGTTAAGTAACACTCTTTGGTAAGCTCAAATCCCCGTTCACCCTCAGTGATTCCCGTTGGTGTGTTTCTCTTTTTGCATGTTTTATCAAAATCAGTGAACATTTAACAAAGGACATATATGCTAATAAGAGTTTTACATTACGTGGAAAGTGACAACTGAACTACGTGCATTGGTGTATTGGGGGGATACACCGTTGGAGCAACTAACTTTTGAGGTGTCTTGGCGTTAATTTCCTCAGCTTTCATTTTCTCAACGTCTAAAGGCCAAAATACCTATTCTGGTGTTAACTTAGTTTGAGGTGCAAAAATAGTCACTCGGTTTTGTTCATAATAATCATAGGGCTTAACAATGACTCGGTGTTTAATGCACTTGGGATCCTTCATTTTGTTATCAAATCTCTCTCTATAGGCAGAATCAAGATCATCCAGTTCTTTATCAGACCAACTATTTGGGGGGTCATGATTGGGTGTAAGCATAACCTTAGCATCATAGAGGGCTGGTTGAGAGGCTCTAACGCTCTTAAGGAAGTTTGTTTTAGGCATCCCTAAATCCTTATCACTATGCTTATCCCGCAGCTTAATGTGCTTTTCCATCATTTGAGCTGTTTGACAGGTTTGGCCTTGGATGTACAACTTGTTTTCAAGTTTGTTTTTCAACTGCTTAAGGTTGGAAAATTCACTTAACAGTTTAGTTTCTTTTTCCTGAATTCATTTTTTAGAAGATTTAACCTATCCTGAATTTCCTGTTTTTCCTTAACAGCACGATCAAGTTGATTTTGGAAAGATTTAATCTCTTGTTTAAAGGTCATTTCCTTTAAGTTTTGTTTAGTAATGTAAGCATGCATTTGCCAATCCATTTTTTGTTCACGTTCGGTTAGCTCAAATTTTGCATGTTGTTCATAACACCTAACTTGATCCTTAAGAATATTAATCCTAGTGGTCAGAGTGTCATCAGGTGCAACAGTAGTGTACTCATCAAATTCACACACATTGTCATCAACAGAGGATATATTACTTGATACAACAGGATCGATGTTGTGCTTTACATATTGTTCATATGGGATGATATTGCTATTTCCCATGTTAGCAATATCTAATTCTGCAACGTTTGTTTGTTGTACTTCATTATATATCTTTTGTTCATGCATCACATTATTGTCACAAGTAACATAAGACATTCCATAAGATACGTCAGAATTACTGTTGTGATCCGAATGTTGCTCAGTTGGGAAAACGTTAATGTTCTCCAATTCAGCCTCATTTGATTCACCAACATTATTTTGTCGTATATCGTTGAAGGTCTTTTGTTCATCATTAACCGCACATTTATCATATAATTTCAGTACCTCAGATATGATGGATGATTTAGGGGGACCAGATTGTCGTGAGGGTGAGACAATAGATGATAGATTAGCGATGAAGATTGTCTGAGCAGTGGGTTCGTCATCAACATCTGAGTCGAAAGCATCACAATCCTCAGCCTGGAAAATGTTTGGATCATTGAGAGCTAAGTCCTGAACAGGTTGTTCATCCACATCATCATCAAATATCTTTCCATCATCCCCATCAATAAAAGCCAATTCTTCCTCATTTAGCACAACTCCATTCTCTTGAGCTTGCATGAGCAAAATTTTGTCCTTGAAGTAGTCTTAGTTCTGAGGACGTTTTGGCTGAGTGCAGTTTCTGGCAATGTGAACTGAACCCCCACAGTTGTAACATTTTGGTTGCCTTCCTTGTCCCTGATTCATATTTCCAACTCGGTTCTGCATGTTACCCCTCGTAGCATTCCTTTGATTCACATTTTGTCTGCCCGCAACGTTCTGCACCATTACTCTTCCATTTTCCACAATAGCCTGATTACATGGATTTAAGGAAGTTCTGAGTTGATTGTTGGTTGGTGGGAGTGCAGCTCTGAAATATTGAACCAGTAGAGACACTTGGTTGGAGAGATTGTCAATCATTTTGTCAGTATGAGAATACCCTGAATCGAGATGCCTATCTATGGCAACAGGTGAGTGTAGAGATGAGTGATCCACTGAGGACACAGGTTGAGTGGTTGGCAATATACTAGTCATGAAAGCAAGTGAGTCATTGGTGGCAGTAGGATTGAGCTTCTCTCTTAATTGACGATCATATGCTGCATGCTTCTCATGTTGTTGTAGGTATGCAAACAATTGTTCATAGTTTGTATTTCTCAATCCTTTGTTGAGCTTGACTGCTGTAACAAAATGATCCCACTGATGAGGCGAAAAACGAACCATTTTTAGGGGAACATTTAATCCCGAATTCGAATTTATTTGATCAAATATTGCCCTAAATCGTTCATTTGTCATTTTAGGTACTTTCGGAGTGAAATCTGGAAAAGGAAGCATTTTGGACGTTTTTGGAGCGTAAAAGTGAAGAAAACGACAAAGTCTTAATTTTCCTTGATGGGAACAGTACCTGACGGCGTCACAAGATTCTACATGACGGCGTCAAGAGTAATACAAGAGGTGGAAGTGGATGATACACGTGACGATCCAGAAAGTTTTGTACTAAGGAGATGACGACGTCACCCAAGGCCGTCATGGTCCATATATTAGTGACGGTCGAGAACAAAATTACACATGATGGCGTCAAAACTGGATCTAGGCAATCCGATTTCATTATGGGCGGCGAGTTCACGGCGTCACAGATTTCTTCTTGACGCCGTCACCCTGTATAATCTATATATAGTTTTCCAAATTTCATTCATTAGTGTGCAACTTTGAGGGAGAAACCCTAGGTCAAATTTTTCCAGCTTTTTCAAAGGTTTCAACCCTTTGAACTTTTCATGTCAATTTGAGATAAGTACTCTTTCAATTCAATCAATATGTCTATGTGTTGCTTGAATACATCTTACACTTGTCTTCAATTTAACATGCTCGGCTAGATCTCTTTTGTGTTTGCTTAGATGTGGTGAAACCTAGATGTTAATTATGGGTTGATTGTTTGTTTATAATTGTTACGGATGATTGTATTCGATGTTAGGCTTAAGAAAACTGGAAGACTTCCATTGGTAACTTGCTTGAACGTCTTAAGAAACATGATCAGGGGTGTACTATGATTTTTGGTTGTATTTAATAAATAGGAGAATTCTAATGATCCCATGTTAGGAGCTTCTAACAGCTCGACATAGGAGTGAAGTAGGATCCTATAGAGTTAGGGAATATTGTACACGGCCCTACGACTAGTATTAAGGAATATGACCCGTCATCCATGCAATTGTAATAAACTATCAACCTGTAAAAGATATCTAGGGAGTAATGAAACCTAAGTAAACACAACTTTCCCCATCATTGTTTACACCACTAGTTTAATTAGATTTATTTTCATTTCTGTTATTTTATTTTGATTGCATCTTATTTATTTAGGTTAGTTGGCTAGCAACTAATTCCGCCCACTCCTCCAAAAACCCGAGATTTTATTGCTTTTATAAAAAATAAAAATACAAAAAGAATCATCCCTCATCTCTAGACTTAATTTAGGAGACTTTCTAATCCTAGCAACACTATTCATGAGTTAAACGATCAATCCTCCGGTACTTGTCACTATACTATACTACAACGATCAGGTACACTGCCTAGTGGGGGTTGTTGGGAATTATACTAACAGTTACCACGGCTAAGTGAAGATGTTACAACTGCTGAAGATTGTACTTGCAGTGGAAACTCATTACCACTGCAAGAACATATATTATCACTGCTGATTAGATAACTGTTAGGAAACGTGTTTAGATAAATATAGAATAGATCTTGTGTATATCTTATTCTATTAGCATTATACTTATCTTGTAGAAGAGGACTCCTTGTGCTATAAAAGGAGATCCTAGGTTAAAGGTTAGATATACGTTTCTAAGAGCTTCAAGGTGTAACCCTAGTGATATCAAGATCACTCGTATTATTATCATTAATAATATTGGAGCTAATCGTTTGTTTACATACATTGTTCTTATTCATAAACAATTGTCTTACTCACAATCAAACTTCTAAGTGTTACTAAGTAGATTCCGCATACTTAGTGATATAACTCAAAGTATCAATCTAACACAGTTCAAGGTGTTTAGATCCATCAAGTGGTATCTGAGCCAGGCTTTGATACTTTGATTTAGAAGACTCTAGTTCACTCAGAAGAATCAATGGAGACAGAAACCAGTAACTCAAACATTGCTGCTAAGCTTCCAAAGCTTAAGTTGAATGAGTTTGAGATGTGGAGGCTGATGATCGAACAATTCTTTATGGTCCAAGACTATACACTCTGGGAGATCATCATGGTTGGAAACTCCTTCAAACCAAGTTCTACTTCAGAGATGGTTGGTGGCAAGGAAGTAATTAAGGTCAACACTGGACCTGTTACTAATGATGAAATACTTCAGATGAAGAATGATCTGAAGGCCAGAGGTTTGTTGCTGATGACACTTCCCAGAGACCAAGTTCTAGCATTCAGCAAGTACAAGACTGCAAAGACTCTTTTTGAGGAGATCTGTAATGTTTTTGGTGGTAATGATTCCACCAAGAAGACTCAAAAGACCCTGCTGAAGCAGACTTATGAAAACTTTGGTTCAACAAGTAATGAATCTATTGATAGCATCTTCACAAGGCTACAAAAGATTGTTACTCAACTCACTGTTTTTGGAATTGAGGTGGAAAGAGAAGACCTCAATCTAATGTTCTTAAGAAGCTTACCCTCTGAGTTTGGAACCAATGTTGCTATGTGGGAAGATAAGCCAGATTTGGAGACCATGAAACTTAATGATTTGTACAATAACTTCAAGGTTATTGAACAAAGATTGAAGAAAGCTGGCAAATTAAGCTCAAGTTCAGGAAGTGTAGCACTCATATCATCATCTCTTGATGATAGTAGTTCAGATGAAGAAAGTGATAGTGATGATGACAGTGCTAATATTGTTGTTTCCACTGGTAGTAGAAGTGTTTCCACTGGTAGCTCAAAGAGACAGATTGCAGGACTTAGTGATACTGCTTTTTATGCCTTTATATCAAGTCAAGTGGGTGGTTCAATTCTCAATCATGAGGATTTGGATCAAATTGATGAGGATGATATGGAGGAGATGGACATTAAATGGCAAGTGGAATTACTAAGCTTAAGGACAAAGAAGTTTTGGATGAAGACTGGAAGAAAGATTAACATCAGTGGTAATGAAACAGTAGGTTTTGACAAAAAGAAGGTGGAGTGCTATAATTGTCATAAGAAGGGGCACTTTGCCAGGGAGTGCAGGAAGCCAAGGAAATCTCACAACATGTCAACTTGGTATAAGCAGGACAAGAAGAAGGAACCTACTACTGATGAGCCAAAGGGGCTATTGGCTATTGATGGAGTGAGCTTTGATTGGAGCTTTATGACTAAGGATGAGGAAGATGATTCAGAGTCTGCAATGGTTGCTAGAGAGCTTGTACTAATGGCTTTTTCTGACTCTGAGGTACAAATTAATAATGCTTGTTCTAAATCTTGTAAGGCCTTAAAAGAGTATGAGAAAATTAAAGCACAATATGATGAATAATTGCTAGAGTTAAATCATACTAATTATAACTTATCAAATCATAAAAGAGGCCTAGGTGTTTTAGAAACTCAATTAGAGCATTATAGGGCAAATGAATCTAAGTTCAATGATGATATTGCAGTGTTGAAAAGAGACTTATATTATCAGATTGCTGTAAACAAGGTTCTTAGGGAAGAACTAGAAAAGGTTAAGTTGGCTAGTGAGAATATAAAGATAACTTGCAATACAATGGAACACCAATCCAAGTGTATTGACAAAATTTGGGAAGCCCAAGTTGTGAACAAAGCCAAATCAGGAGTTGGATACAAATCTGTTCCACCACCTCTAAGAGGTGTTCCATCACCTCCTGGCATTGACTTAGCTCACACAGGTTTAGAAGAATCCCAGGAACCACCTATGACCTTTGGACCAAAGTTTGTTAAACCAGTTGTTATTGAAAAGGTTGAGGTTGAGGTTGATACATTTGATAGTGCTAGTGACTCATCTCTTAAAGATGAAAATTTGAATGTTGAATCTAAACCTAGTGTTCCTGAGAATGTTAAAGTGGAGGTTAAAAAGTGTATTCCTGATGTTGTCAAAGAGAAGCCTAGGTCACAACCTAATTTCACTAGGCCCACTACTAGATATGCAGAGATGTACAGAAGTAGGTTACCAACTCCTACGGGTAATATGAGGAGTTGGAATCATGTTAAGTCTAGGCAATTTGGTGGTGATTTTGTGTTCAATAACAAACCCTTTCATATATGTGGTAGCTTTGACCATTTGTCTTATAGTTGTACCTACCACTTGGGTAGAAGGGAAGTGTTTGGGGATACAAGGGTGAATGGCCAAAATGCAAATAACTTAACTCACCCAAATCCACTTAGTAAGATGATTCCTAGGTCTGTTTTGCTTCATTCTGGCATAAAACCAATTCCCACTGCTAGACCAGTAGTTACCACTGCCAGTAACAAAAACAGAGTTTACCCTAAGTCCCCTGTCACAAATTTTGTTAAATCTAATCAAACAGGGAAAAAGACTAATTTTGAAAAGAAAGTTAACAATAATCGCAAGTGGGTACCCAAAATTTCAAAACCAGAAGTTTCCACTGCTAAGCCAGCAGTTACCACTGCAAGGCCAAAGGTTACCACTGGTGGGTCTGTTAACAAGGAAAGGGTAAATATGGGAAATGTTGTTAAGGCCTCAGCACGTTGGGAATGGAAACCAAAAGGAACCATCACCTCAAACAATCCCAATGGTGTATCAATGACCTTTGATAGATATAATTATATTGATACACGAGGCAGATCCAAGTCATTTATGGCTTTGGTCCCCAAAAGGAACTAATTCCTTTATTTTGTGTACAGGAACATTCAAAGACTACAAATGATCAAGGATACTCAGACAGTGGATGTTCCTGTCACATGACTGGCAATAAGTCCTATCTTTCAGACTTTCAACCTTATAATGGACAATTTGTCAGCTTTGGAGGAGGAATTGGTGGCAAAGTTTCTGGCAAAGGAACAATCAAGGCTGGAAACATTGACTTTGAAGATCTGCAATATGTGAAAGAACTCAAGTACAACCTCTTTAGTGTGTCACAAATGTGTGACAAGAAGCATAGAGTTCTATTCACAGAAGATGAATGCTATATCTTATCTAAGGATTATAAGCTTCCTGATGAAAGTGACATTTTGCTTAAAATCCCTAGAAAAGGTAATCTGTATAGCATTGACATGAAGAAAATAGTGGCTAATAATGATGTTACTTACTTGCTTGCTAAAGCCACTTGGATGAATCAATGCTTTTGCATAGAAGACTTGGTCATGTCAACTTCAAGACCATCAACAAGATTGTGAAAGATGGACTTGTCAGAGGTCTACCAGAGAAAAGATTTGAAAATGACCAAACTTGTGTTGCCTGTCTCAAAGGAAAGCAACACAGAGCTTCATGCAAGACCAAAGCATTCAATTCTATTGATCATCCAATCTTTATGCTGCATATGGACTTGTTTGGTCCTACTTCTGTGAGCAGCATCAATTTGAAGAAGTATTGTCTTGTTGTGACTGATGATTTTAGTAGATTCACATGGGTTTTCTTTTTAAGAACCAAGGATGAAACCACTGGCATCCTTAAGACATTCATCACTAAAGTTGAAAATCAATTTGAAAAGAAAATCAAGATCATCAGGTGTGACAATGGGACAGAGTTCAAGAATAAAGTTATGGATGATTTCTGCAGAGACAAAGGTATTAAAAGAGAATTTAGTGTTGCAAGAACTCCTCAACAAAATGGAGTTGCAGAAAGAAGAAACAGAACACTAATTGAGGCTGCTAGAACCATGTTAGCTGATTCCAAGCTTCCAGTGACTTTTTGGGCTGAAGCAGTTAACACTGCTTGTTACATTCAGAACAGGGTTTTTTGTGGTCAAAACAAAGAACAAGACACCTTATGAGATGTTTAGAGGAAGACCTCCTACTTTGGAGTTTATGAGGCCATTTGGGTGTCATGTTACTATTCTCAATACCATTGATCATCTGGGTAAATTTGAAGAAAAGTCTGATGAAGGCTTCTTTGTTGGATACTCTATGGTTAGGAAGGCTTTTAGAGTCTATAACTTAAGAACAAAGAAGATTGAAGAGAACTTGCATGTTCAGTTTCTTGAAAATAAAGCAAACATGGCAGGTTCAGGACCAGATTGGCTATTTGATCTTGAAACATTATCCAATACAATGAATTATGTACCTCTCACTTCAAGCACTGGAGACAAAGATGTTGAAGATTCAGAAGAATTCATTGATGAAGATGAAGCTAGTAAAGATGATGAAGATCAAATTGTTTTGCCACTTTGGGACTTTGTTGATAATTCTGAAAAGGCAAATGATGCAGATGGTGTGAATTTTGATGAATTGAATAAAGAAATTCCTACTAGCAGTGGTAACTCAATTCCCACTACTACACCAGAAGTTTCCACTGACAGCCCAAATGTAGAACATACTTCTCAGGAATCACCAAGTGATGATGTAGAGATTTCAAACATGCCTACAACATATGATATTCCTAGCACATCACATACTTTAATTTACAAAGTGCATCCACTTGATAATGTTATTGGTGAACTTCAATCAGGTGTGAAGACTAGAAGACAGACAAAGAAAGATGATATTCATGGGTTCATAAGTGAAGTGTATGAGTCCAAGAAACATAGTAAGAAGAATGAGTGTTTGTTTTTCTGTTTTCTCTCACAAGTGGAGCCTAAAAATGTCTATATGGCTCTAGGAGAATCTAGCTGGGTTGAAGCAATGCAAGAAGAGTTGCTGCAGTTTAAACTTCAAAAGGTTTGGGTTCTTTGTGACTTGCCTGATGGTATGAAGGTCATTGGTACTAAATGGGTTTTCAGAAACAAGAAAGATGAAAGAGGTATTGTAATAAGGAACAAAGCTAGATTGGTTGTTCAAGGATACACTCAAGAGGAGGGTATTGATTATGAAGAAGTTTTTGCTCTTGTTGCAAGGATTGAGGCTATTAGATTGTTTTTAGCCTATGCATCATTTATGGGCTTTACAGTCTATCAAATGGATGTTAAGAGTGCCTTTCTGTATGGTACTATTGATGAGGAGGTATATGTCTCTCAACCTCCAGGCTTTGAAGATCCTCAACACCCAAATAAAGTGTATAAAGTGGTTAAGGCTCTTTATGTCTTACATCAGGCTCCAAGGAAGTGGTATGAAACCTTAGCTAATTATTTGTTGAATAATGAGTTTCATAGAGGCAAGATTGACCAAACTTTGTTCATCAAGAAAGACAAGGGTGATATTCTACTTGTTCAAGTATATGTTGATGTTATTATCTTTGGGTCTACTAAACAAGAGATGTGCAAAGAGTTTGAGAAGCTGATGAAAGATGAATTTCAAATGAGTTCTATGGGAGAACTTACATTCTTTTTGGGGCTGCAAGTACAACATAGTAAAGAAGGCATCTTTATCAGTCAAGACAAATATGTGGCAGAGATCATTAGGAAGTTCAAGTTTACTGATGCAAAATCTTCAAATACCCCTGCTGACAAGACCACTCATCTATTGTTGAAGAATGCTAGTGGTGCTAATGTTGATGTTCACACTTACAGATCTATGATTGGTTCTTTGATGTATCTTACTTCATCAAGGCCAGACATTATGTTTGATGTATGTGCTTGTGCAAGATTTCAAGTGACTCCAAAGACATCACATATGACAGCAGTGGAAAAGATTTTTAGGTACTTAAAAACTTATCCTAATCTAGGATTATGGTATCCAAGATAATCTCCTATGGAATTGATCACATACTCAGATAGTGACTATGCTGGTGCAAGTTTGGATAGAAGATCAACTACTGGAGGATGTCAATTTCTTGGATGTAGATTGGTGTCATGGCAGTGCAAGAAGCAAACTATGGTTGCTACTTCAACCACTGAAGCAGAATATGTTGCAGCTGCTAGTTGTTGTGCTCAGATCCTTTGGCTTCAGAATCAATTATTGGATTATGGGTACAATTTCATAAACACCATTATCTATATAGACAATAGTAGTACCATATGCATTATTAAAAATCCTGTGCAACACACTAAAACTAAACATATTGAAATTAGATATCACTTTATTAGAGATTGTTTTGAGAAAAAGCTTATTAATGTTGTCAAAATCCATACTGATGACAATTATGTTGATTTATTAACAAAAGGGCTTGATGTGGGTAGGTTTCAATACTTGGTAACAGGTATTGGAATGCTCAATCCATAAATCATTGATGTCTAATACTTTTCAGTGTTTCAGGATAGTTTTTAGGTACTAATATTGTTTGTATATGTATGTATGGTTGTCTACTAACTTGTATGCAGAGTTATCAAAAGCACAGTGGAAATAATCATACAACAGTGGAAAGATTGGTGATAACAGCAGAAAGAAAAAGAGTACTTTTATTGATATAATAGCAAGTACATCACAACCATTCAAGATAACATTGTCACCAACACAGAAAATCACAAAAGACATAAACCTACAACCTAACACCTACTCCATAGGTTTCTTTCCCTTTCCATCATAATCATGCTTGCCCTTGGATGCCCTCTTTCTCTTGTCATCAAAAGAAAGTTGTTTCCTTGGACAAGCAAGTCCCAGAACTTGCTTGGGAGGCCTTGGTGCTTGGTTAGGCTTTTCAACAGTAGGCCACTTCATGTTGTTTATGGCAGTTGTCGATGCTGTGGTGAGTGCCTTTGGAAGCTCTTTGGAAAGATCAAAGGTTGGATCATTATCATCATCAGATGAAGAGCTTGAATAAAACTCTAGAGATGGAGCAGGAATAGCTGAAATCTTCTTGTTAGGCTTCATGCTGGAAGATGTAGCAGCTGCAGCACTTGGTGGAAAATATCCACTCCATCCAGCTGAAAGTTCTTCAGAGTCAGAGCAGCAACTGATTTCCTCATCAGATGTGTCATCAGATGAGATGTAGATTAAAGGAAACCAACTCATGATGATGTTTAGGGTTTGTGTTACTGAAGATGTTTGTTGATGATAGATAAAAGTTTATGAGCCCCCTTTTATAAGCAAAGTCAAGGTCGAATTATAATTAATGAAGAATATTTACTCTTACTTGTTTTAGTAGGTTGGAGGAGTAAATTTGGTTATTATCGGGTTGACTTTTGGAAGATATTTTTGTGAATAGTAACTTGGTTAAAAAGTTACTTTGGGTTAATTTTTATGGGTTAAATTGAGAGTTACTTTGTTCTGCAGCATACAACCCATATTATTGGAGTCATTGGAGTTATAAGGTGTGTATCATAGACACACAACAAATGGTTATTGATTCACCATGTCTAATCCACATAAGAATCAACTAGTCCAGAGCAAACGGCTCCTGGTAAAGACTTATCAAATCCGTTTATGGTTGATAGTTTACCAAAAACTATAGGGTTATCAACTCACCATACTCCAAGTGATCAAGAGTTGGCTAGTCCATAGCAAACGGCTCATGGTAAAGACATATCAAATCCGTTGATAGCTGGTAGTTTGCTAAAAACTATGATAAGAGCAGTTAATTTTCATGTTTTATTCACCACTGCTCTTTGATATGTTGTGAAAATTTTACCACTGCTAGTTCATTAGTTACCACTGCAAGAGAAATTTTTCCACTGATGAACTAGCCGTTACAACTGTTGTGTCAGTAATCTATTTTTTACTAGCCGTTGTCAATATAACCGTCTTTCCTGATTAATAGGGTAACTCTTTTTGTGAATTATCTACTTACTTATTATAATTTATTCTTTTCCAAAGATAATTCTTTCTAAAGATAATTCACATTGCCCAACCTCCTCAAACCCTATTAGTATAAATTGATCATCATACGGCTTGATTTTTATCTTGATTACTAACACTTTTATTCTCTTTTTCACAAATATCATGGCGATTCTAAAATTTGTCGAGGAGCACAACCAAGTGGCCTACTTACAAAAGTCAAACGAGAAGAGTGGCCCTGTTTTTCATCAGATTGTGGATTTTCTAAACACAACTCATATAAGGTATGCCTTAACTATTAATCCCACAATCTATGTCTCTCATATCAAACAGTTCTGGAACATTGTGGAGTCCATAACTCTTGAACAGGGAGACACACATGAATCTGTGGATACTCTAAGAGCCACAGTGGATGGGGTAACTATTGATGTTACTGAGTCATCTTTGAGGAGAATTCTCCAATTGAATGATCTCAATGGTATCATCACATTACCTAATTCAGAAATTTTCACTAATATTGCTTTAATGGGGTATGATACATCTGAACAAAAAGTAACCTTCAGAAAAGGATGTTTTTGTCCCCATTGGAGATTTTTAATTCACTCTTTTACATTGCCTAAGTCCTAAGAGAACATCTTATGAACAATTTGCATCAACCATGGCTTATCCTTTGGTGTGTTTGGCAACTGATAGGACTTTCAATTTTTCAAAGTTTATTTTCAATAATATGAAAGGCAATGTAAAGAGTCAATATAAATTTTTGATGTATCCAAGGTTTGTGCAAGCAGTGTTAAATGAGTTTCAACTGCTACCTCACAATAGAATTTATGAGCCTTCCTGTCTTAAGCCAAAAGTTTTTCAAAACATGAGTAAGGCTTCAGATCTTTGGAATGGGGAGGTTCATCCACTTTTTCCTCAAATGCTTGCTAAAATTGCTCAAGTACAGGGTGAAGATGCAACCATCCCAGTTGTATCCCATAACATACCCAATATTATTGTTCCACCAATTCACCATACCCCTGCTGTAACTCACACTTATGAGAGAAGGCCTAAACAGCCAACTTCTCTCTTCTCAACATTGCATGTTGCTGAACCTTTTGGTTTAGGGACAAGCAGTGGTGGTTCAAGGCTTAATCCTAGTCCAACTAGGGAAGAGCCTGAATCAATGCCTAATGATTCACCTCTCCCAACAGGTAACACAGTTGGAAGTGATGAAGGCAGTGTGCAACTACCTGAATTGATGGACATTTGAACAAAATTAGTCAAGCAGGTTCAAGCTCTGGAGAAAGATCTGGCACAGACCAAAGTACAACATGCCACAAAGTTGAATCAATTGAAGGCTGAGATTCAAAGATTGCAGAATGAAGTTGAGAATCTCAAGAAGAAAAGACCTGCTAAAGTTGTGTTATCTTCATCATCTTCACCTCAGGATGAATTTTCTGCAAGTTCTACTAAAGATTTGGGAGATTCTTCTAAACAGGGGAGGAAAACAGATGCAGAGTTTAAGGGGAGGAGTACTAATTTTGAAAAAGAGTTTGCTGAGCTCACTGATTCTGACAATGCTCAAGCAAGAGATGATGTAGCTGAGACTGAGGGGAGGAAATTGGATTTTGAAGATATGGATACTGATGCTGGTTTTCACTTTGATGATATAGTTGGAACTGCTCAACCAATTTCCACTGAAGCAGAACAAGTTCCCACTAATCAAACAATTCCCACTGCAAGTGAAAAAGTTACCACTGCTACTAAATTAGTTACCACTGCAGAGGAAGAAGCTGCCAGAATAAGATCAGTCAAAGGTAAAGCAATTGTGACTGGTTCAGAACAAGAGCAAATAAGAAAGATTTCTAAGAAAGATCAAGCTCATATTGACTTTGATGCAAGATTGGTAGAGCAAGAGTAAGCAGTAGAGAATGAAAGGAAGAGAAAGCTAGAGGAAGATGAAGTTGCTAGTTTTATGGAAGCAAAGAGGTTGGATAAACTTGAAGCAGTAATGGCAGAACCAATTTCAGTTATCTCACCAACTGTCATTCATGAAAAACCTCCTTTGTTCACTTATTGCCTACAGAAGAAGAGATTGACTACTTGATTAACAATGATAAAATAATCAGGAAGAAGGCCATTGAACTTATTGCTAATACAACCTTGAATGAAGAACAAAAGTCTGCTCAACTTAAAGATTTCATTCAAATGAAGAATCAGCAGGCTCTTGATGAAATCATTGGGGATGTTAAAAAAGGTCAAAAGAAGCCAAGAAAACTTACAAAGGCACAGATCATTGCTGAGATGAAGACTTTTTGTTGCCATGTTGGTAATATAAAGATGGCTCAATTCAAAGTAATGTCACATGATCAGATTGAAGGTATTTACTACAGAATCAAAAGACAAGATAGTAAATTCATTCCAATGGATCAAGAACCTATAGTAATGAAGACAAAAAGGTCTGGAGTGAGTCTTGAATCAAGAGATACTAAGAAGTTGAAGACTCAGGAATCATCTCAAGCAGAAGAGGGTCCTAGCAAGTTGACAGAAGAGCAAATTACAAATATGATGTTCATAAAGACTGATGTACTCAATATTGAACCTCTACAAACAAAATATCCAGTTGTTGGTTGGGAAATTTATTCTGATGATTTTGGAGTTGCTTGGAAGATCATTAGAACTGGAAGTGTCACAAGTATCTGCAGAGATTTTGAAGACATTGTTAGATCTTGTGATAGAGATGACTTGGATACTTTGTGAAGGCTTGTGCAAGATCAATTCAAGAAGGATGAACTTGTTGATGTCAAGGCTAAGGAGTTATGGGTTCACTTCAGAAGATTATATGAACCTGACCCAAGTGATAAATATTGGAGATTTGAAGCTCAAAACATGAATACCTTGTGAAAGTTTTATGACTCAAGTGCTGTGCATCATCTTTCTACTCAAGATAGAGTTGATGTCTTTATGCTGGCTGAGAAAGAATATCCATTAAGAGCTGGAGTATTGGATGTGATGAGGTCAGTGAAGCTTAGGTGCTGGGAAAGAACTGAAGTCATAGAAGATTTGCTACAAAGGATTTATGATCAAAGTGTGAGAGCTGATAAAGAGTTAAGAAGAAGATAAGTGTTTGGAAGAATTCCCATATCCTCATGTTTACTGAATACTTGAAGAAACTTATTGATTTATTTATTAATCATAAGTTAGGGGAGGATTGTTGGGAATTATACTAACAGTTACCACGGCTAAGTGAAGATGTTACAACTGCTGAAGATTGTACTTGCAGTGGAAACTCATTACCACTGCAAGAACATATATTACCACTGCTGATTAGATAACTGTTAGGAAACGTGTTTAGATAAATATAGAATAGATCTTGTGTATATCTTATTCTATTAGCATTATACTTATCTTGTAGAAGAGGACTCCTTGTGCTATAAAAGGAGATCCTAGGTTAAAGGTTAGATATACGTTTCTAAGAGCTTCAAGGTTTAACCCTAGTGATATCAAGATCACTCGTATTATTATCATTAATAATATTGGAGCTAATCGTTTGTTTACATACATTGTTCTTATTCATAAACAACTGTCTTACTCATAATCAAACTTCTAAGTGTTACTAAGTAGATTCCGCATACTTAGTGACATAACTCAAAGTATCAATCTAACACAGTTCAAGGTGTTTAGATCCATCAGGGGTTATAAGCTTCTCGAGATCCCTCAAGAGGTAAAGCCTGGTGCGATTCCCACGTATCACCCACTCAGGTGACATGTTGTTCACAAACTTAGAGTTGAGTTGGATGTTGGGCACTGTCATTCTGATCATTCTCATGTCATTAACCAGCTTGTGAAATCTGACATAGTAGTCGGTAATGTTTTCACCAGGATTCATTTTAAAATGCTGAAACTCATCATACAATTGAGACTCACAGTCTTCTTTGGTCAATTCCGATCCAGCCAGAAGCATTTTGACATTGTCCCAAACAGCTTTAGCTTCAGTGTTGAAATTGATTAGCTTGTACACATCTTTGGGTAACCCTTGTATCACAATGTTAGAGGCTCGAATATCCACATCATACCGCTTCTTTTCAGCCTCATTGAGGTCATTGTAAGTGCGTGGCCTGTCAATTCCATGGGTGACAGATCTATCCTCAGCCGTGGAGATAACATCTCTGGTTGTACCCATCTGCATTGGACCATCATCAATTGATCACATAATGTTCTCAGCATTTTCCTTACCCAAGTAATACAATCTGATTCTTTGTGCCCATGATTCATAATCTGTCCTGTCAAGCATAGGAGGTCGGGTATCAGACCCAACAGCTTGAATGTCATCCGAAACAGTTGCCATCTCAAAGTCTTCAAATGGGATTTTACAGCTTTTGTGACTTAAACCGAGAAATGATTCTTTCTAGGGATTTTACTAAAGTCAACAAAAGAAGCCGGAAGATATACTCAGCAAGTTAAACTAAGAGAGAGATACCGGATGAGTGATAGTTTGCACCAAGTGTTGAGTTGTGACAAGTTAAGTTACAATAAATCCAATTGAGATTAGTCAAGTCTTAAGGATTAACTAACAACGTCAGATCGCAATTAGATTAATCGAAACGACTTAAATTACAACAATTCACGAATTGCAAAATGATTAACCTATTACACAAATCTCACCACTTAGTTAATTGCCCACATGGTTGAGAAAGTCGCTACCTAAGAGAGCAAACAGCTAAGTAGGAGCAAACAGCAACTTGATGAGCAAATCGCATGAGAAGCAAACCGCAGGAGAGATAACCGCAAATAGGAACTAACCGCAGAAGAAGCAAACCACAAGGTGAGTTAAACGCTAGGTGAGTAAAATGCTAGGCGCAAACCGCAACAAGGAGTAAATCGCAGGATGAGTAAACCGCAATTGAGGTAAACGCAAAAAATGCAAACCACAGGAGCAAACCACAAACACTTAACCGCAAACCACCAAACCGCAAGCACAAGTCGCAATTCACAAAGGTCCAAAACAGTCACTATCCTTGCGTTTTGTCTTTATACCCAAAATAGTAATCGCTAACTAGCAAACCGCAGGATCCAGTAGCAAACTGCAGCCAAGAAATAAAATAGTAGAGCAAACCGCAGACAAGAATAACGACCCAAACACAATCCAAACTTCAAAAATACGTATGATATGGGGAAATCAACTGAGAAATAATGAAGTACTAACACAAATGATCATAAAACTAAACCTCTAACATGTCAACTAACACTAGATAGATCAAACCAAGATGTTTTCAAGAAAAACACTACTAACTCACAAAAACCACACAAAACCACACCAAATATGATTCACCAAGGCCCAAAGATGAAACCTTGGCTCTTGATACCAATTGTAGTATACTAACTAAGTCACAAACATGATGATTATAGTGGTTTGTGTGGCGTATGGATTAAAAGAGGAAGAAGAAGAATGAAAGTTGGAACTTGAGAGAAAATATTAAATATTAGATTAGTAAGAATGAGAAGGTCCAACCCTCTCCCTTAGTGGGAGAGGGGTATTTATACAAGAAATAAAAACACCCACACCCGGGCTGTGGATCAGGCATACAGTGGGTAAAGACCCGTCCTTCTTCCACGATGTTACTTAAACTAATTCTAACTAATAACTAAAATAACTACGATCTAACTTAATGCTATTACAATATTTAGGTGACCGAGTCTTTTATAGGAATATTTGTATTCCTAACAGATTCGTTACCAACCAAAACATATTGAAACCGGTTCAGAATCATTACTCTTCTCCATCTTCAACAAAAACCAAAACAAAATCTATGAATGCACATAACAGCATGAATGTAGATGAAAGGCATATCAACAAATACCTTAAAACAAAAGATAATGCATTCACAACAAAGTAAAAAAATTAGAAAATACCTTTATATCAGAAAAACAAAATGAGCTTTCAAAGTGAAATAGAACAATCTTCAACCTGAAAAGCAGAGCACCTTACACTCAACAACGTTCAAAACTTAAAGCTCTACTAATATACAAATTCTTCAATTCAAATCTATGAATGCACATGAGTACCTGATGATCTTTAATTACTTGAAGCACATTAACAGTAGCATCACCGGATGAAGCATTCTGTTAAAAACATAATCAGAAAAAGCAAATATCAAACCTGATGTACAAAATGAAATAAAGCAAATATGAACCTGATCTACATGCTTGGAACTTATGCATTATGATTTCTAAGAGCAAATAAAGGATAGGTTGGTCAATGGTAGCATTGGTAAATCCTGTAACAGTCGGTTATATACATTAATCCCATGGCATTAAACAAATCATGTTGACTATCCTTAACAATTGAAAAGAAAATGAGTTAATTAAAATGAAACGCCAAGGTTATATGAATTGTGCACTACATACTCACCGTTTTGAACCAAATTTCCAACATATTGTTCCAAGCATCAGTTAAATAATAGAGGTATAGCAAAAACGAACTGCAGTGTATTGTGGGTTTCGCCAATAAGAAAGGTATTGCTTCCAAAGAAAAGTAGCAAACTGATCCATGTATGATCGTGAGTACTTTCTTGTAAAATGCAATTCTTTTGAATCAACTCTTGGTTTCTTTAGTCTTTTGACCAAATCTCTATTGTGGCTGAGACATCATAGTGGAAGGCATAAGAAATAATGTATATGTTAATGGGAAAATTAATAATAAGATTGAACAAAGGAAATATAAGAGAAACATAACATACACAATAATGTTGTACTTCTCGGCATATGGTTATTTGGTCACCCGGTCAACCAAATTGCAAGAGACTCTTTTTCAAAGCTGTGATATTACTTATTTTAACCACATAAATCATCTCTAATTTTCTTAAAGGAAGACTATCTTAGCAAAGAACTTTGGTTGCCCATAACCGGCACAAAATTTTTTTCATTGAAATGACTATATATACCTATGGTAACTCACTAACTCCAACTTCATTTGAAAGTACATAACAATCAATACTAATGTACGCAACCAAACCTCAAAATATTCCACAAGTTTGCATGATCTTGGGCCAAGTGGACATGCATAAATAAGTTGTCCTCCTCGCTTCATATATATGACCTATAAAGATGGAAGATAAAAACAATGTGATAATGGTAGTATAATGAAGCAAAAAGATAAATTTCAATTCATTTGTAATTCAAATATAACAGTAACGTCATCAAGGCAATAATTAGGCTGGTTTTATGTTACCATCTTCATCATAGGGATCGTTTTACATAAAAAAACAAATTTGGGGTTTATAAACAAATCAATTTATTATCATAAAAATGAGTACCTGCCAATGACGTTGTGGTTTGCTTCATAAATAAAACCGCTTCATATGAGGTTCAATAAGTGAACTTGACACCCTAAAACAATTAAAAACTCGATTAATAGCAAAATTAGCTTTACACACATTTCATCAAACACGTGGTGTGCATATAATAGCCTCATTAATTTGTTCCAAATCAAACTCAAAATTCATCCCAAATGAAACATAAACGCAATTCATTCATATAAATATAAATTAAAAAACACAATTATATTAATGATTAGAAAAAAAAACAATACATCAAAATAGTTGTATTATGGGATTTAAATCGGTACCTTGAAGGAATGTTGCTTTTTAAATCGGACGAATCATTGCATGATTCAAATCTAAAGGGATGTTGAATGTGTAGTTTTTTAAATTGGTGATATGGAATCGAATGAATTCAGAGTTTTTCAGTATAAGGTTTTTTGAATCATGGATGCAAAGATAATTGATTGGGTGTGTTAATGATTTGCCAAAATAACTAATTGATTTATTGTAACCGATTTTTTTGAATTTATAATGGAGCGTGTGTTTTCAAGGAGTATTAAAGAAGCTGTTACAACTTAACAAAAATAGATTGCTGACTTCTTTTGCAATACGTTTTCAGTTGAACAGGTTTTAAGAAAAATAATGCATTGTGATACTTGTACATTCTCTCTATTTATAGAAATCCACATCACTGCATTAAACCAATTTTTAACGCTTGGTGCTTAGAAGGGCTTGTACAAAAGCTTATTTTATTATATAAAATAGATTGTTATCATAAATTAATCGTATTTATCTTACATGCTACCATTGATGTCTATTTTACAAAAATCTGAACCTAGCGAGTAGTTGATTTTTTTTTGAACGACTGAAATATATTAAAACAATCTAGTAAAAGCAATTACAAAATAGAGTTACATAAAGGGTTGGGTAAAGTCCATAAATTAGCAACATACTTTCCCAAATTTACAAAGTTAGGTAACAAACTATTTTTATTACCAATTTAGTATGTAGAACTTGCTAATTTTCGACAATTTAGTCATTATTACCGGCCACTACCCAAATACCCAATTTAAATTTCCACGTGTATTATTTATTTTTTAAGAATGCCACCTAGATAATCAACCCAACCCGTATAACTTTTATAACCCTATAACCCGACCCAGCCTTATTTATTTTACCCTAATTACCCTTTCATTTACACGACATAACAATTTTCCCCAAATCCCCAATTTGAAACCCTAATTTAATTGAAACCAAATCATGTCAATCTACCTCCTTTATCGAACATGTGATTGTGACCTGCCCGTAATGGTTTTAACATCTTGGAGACACACTAATCTAGCTAGAAGGTTTCTTGTTTGTCCAAATCGTTACAAACCCATGAGGAAGAAGTGTGAGTTTTGGGATTGGTATGATCCAGAGATGGATAGTGACTGGTATTGTACCAGATGTACACCTTTTGAATCCACAACAAAGAACAAATTTGGGACAAGAGGGCAACCGTGAATGGAGGATTGGACAACTTGAAGCTGAGCTGGGTGAAAAGAAGATGGAGTTGCAGAAAAGTTTGAGCAAGTTGACTTTTTGGAAGTCAACTTTCTTTGCATTTGCAGTTTGTATGTATTTGATATTGGCAGTCAAGTAGAAGTGTTAAGGCAATGAAAATAGGTTATGTATGATGTACTTTGGTTGTATTTTGGTTGTATAAGTGGTATGTATCATGTACTTGGCTTTAATCTATGGAATGGTTTGTTTTGGTATTATCATATGGCACACAATTTATACAGCATAACAGGCTTGCATATTGTTTTGGTTGTATCAAATGGCAAGTAGTATAGTTAATGGATGTGTTGTGGTTGTACCAAAGAGTGAACATGGGTAAAAAGTGCATGGAAATGCTTTATGCACATGCATTTGACATATGCCAATAGCATTTACAGCATTTCTACCAAACTGCATTTTTTTCACATGTTACTGCAAAGGGACACATGACAAATGACAAAAGACCAAAGACAAAGACAAAACATTGAATTAAACAAGGCCCTTTGATACAGTCAAGGGGACACCATTCATTAAAGTAGATCTAAAATCAGTACAAGTGGGGAACACATCCATTATTTAATACAATCATGTTACCAACACAAAAAGATAAGGTTTAGGGTTTGTAAAGCATACATGACTGCAAATAAAACTACCAACACAAAAGATAAGGTTAATTGTTTTACATCCATGAAAGGACCAATATTACTTCTAAACAGAGAAGCCTTCAAGGGGTAGCATCTGGACTAACATCAAATGCTTTGTCAGGTGTTGAACCTGTACCTTGTGCATCAAACTTGAAGTTCTTTCCTTGCATCATCTTGATCCTCTCTGATCTTCCTCTCTGTTTATAATAGATCATGTTTTCTTGACTAACAACAGCTTTTTTTTTTTTTTTTTTTTTTTTTTTTTTTTTTTTTTTTTTTTGTTGCCTGCACTTGAACTTTCAGTTTGGAGATCTGAATCATGAATACCTGAACCTTGATGAGGAAGACCATCAACCTTTGAAGCTTCAACAACACTAGCAGTATTTGGATCTGATTCCTGAATAGCAGACTTAGGTTGAACTTGTGATTCTTGGGTTGGATGAACAAACTTAATGGAAGCTTTCATTGCCCTGTATTCTATAATATCAGGATCATCCTCTGGGAATCTCTCTGGGAAATTGCAATCAAACAAAGGATCCATCATGGCTTCCCATTCTTGTTCTTTTCTTTCTCTTTCCTCATCCATTCTTGCATACATCTTTTCTTCTTCCAATGCCTGCTGTAAAGCTTCTTCACCAAGTCTTTCAGTTTCCTCTCTTTCATAGTTTTGCATTTGTTCCTCTTGTTCATCCAATAGCCCTTGCAGGTATTCATGTTCCATTGCTTACCTAATGTCTTCTTCATCCAGGTCTATAAACATCCATCTAAACCAATGATTCTCCTACAACCTTGCAACCACCCTTCTTTAACACCCTTGAAACAGATATAAAATATTTTGAAATAGACATTTCCAGAATTGTTTTCCTCTACATCTAGTTCACAAGTGGAACCAGGGTTTGAATCTAACAGTGCCCTCCTATAGTCCCACAACCTACCATAATGCTTAATTAACCCTCCCTCATGGTTAAACAATGCCCTTTGCTTGGCCCTTTTGCACTGTCCTAAAGAAACATCATTCAGAAACTTGTCCCTTATTAAACTTTTCATCTTAATATAAGGAATGAAAGGATCATTAAGGATCTCTTTAGACATGTGGTATGCAGTCCATTTGTAAGTTACCAGGGAACCAAGATTATAGTTTCTAGAACACTTATGGTCTGGTTTCAATGTCTTTATCTGGAATGAGTGCTCAGTGCTTATCCATGAAGCCCATAGCCTAAAACCACAAACAGAAAGCTTATTCTTAGCATCCCTTAACCTCTTCCTTGTAGCCCTAGGTGTTTCAGGTGGTTTAGGTGAGTTGGTATTTGGGTTAACCACTGGTGAACTTGTTCCCTCAATATCAGTGCTACATCCCTCCCCCTTTTTCTAAGCCTGAATGTCTTAGGAGACTTAGAACTAACATTTTTCTTTGGCAATTTTTTGTACTTTTTTGTTGTCTTAGGAGACTTAGCAAACTTACCAGACTTAGAAGACTTGTTTGTTTTCTTAGGAGACTTAGACTTGCTAGTACTAGCCTCACCATCATTAAACAAAGACTTTTGGATATTCCTTTTTTTGTTAGTGTACCTCCCAGCAGACCTACCATCCTTAACATTCCTACGACAAAACACTAGTAGATTCTTCCAATCATTTCTTTCAAACCACAATTGGTAGCCATTTGCTACTCCATAGTTGGCTAAGGCTTGCTTCAATTAGTCAGGATGCTCATACTTCATACCTAAGACAGGTGTCATTTTGTTCCAAGGAGTTTTAGGGTCATGTTTGGGATAAGAAACACCTTTTTTAACTTGAAAAATAGGGTCAATGTTATCAGCTTCAGAGTCATCTAAAGCCTCACATTCTGCTTGACGGACTGCGTGATCATGATAGTCAACATACATGTCACTGTTGGGGCACATTTTGTTTAGAAATGGGTCTTTAGTGGTTAGATTCTTTATAACTACATTGTCTTCCCCTTCATTATGAAAATCAACATCAGGGAAATCCTCACACTCGTCACTACTGTAGTATTTATCACTAGAGCCATCACTTAAGATCCCATTTGCTTCCTCATTTATAAAATCCATGATATCTTAGTCAAAATGTTCCACATACAGGTCAATATACCATTTGTTGTTATACCCAACCCTAAGAAACTCTTCAACATCATTATTTGTCTTAATTTCTTTAATACCAACATTCAAAGGCGTTCCAAGGGGACAGTAATATAACCTATACACAATCCCATGAATATAATGCTTGATAACCTCACGAAAATCAGTAAAGCTCATACCTTCAAAGTCAATATCAGTGATTTGTTTTTCATAACCTTCCAAGTATCTTAAAGGGCTAGGAACAAACGCCCCATCGTGGTGTAAATTGACAATGAAAACTCTATCTGTAATTGTAAAACAAGAAAAAAGTTAGGGTTCGTAAAAATTAGGGTTTCTGAAATTGGTGTTTTAACTGAAATTAACAGAGGGGAAACATCATTTGACATATATAAATAACATTTACAATGTTACCTTTTACCATCTTCAACTTTTAGATCATTAATTAAACTGCAATCATAATTAGGGTTTCGTGTGAGAAATAAGTGTGTGAATGTGAACGTTATAATGTGGATAAGCACACTATCGTATTGTATTTATACCTAAATACAATCCACATGGTATATCCACCTCAGTAAAAAAAAGAAAAAAAACATGCCGGTCATTTTAATTAAGCAACCGGTTGCCTGTGAGAAAAATGACTAAATTGTCGAAAATTAGCAAGTTCTACATACTAAATTGGTAATAAAAATAGTTTGTTACCTAACTCTATAAATTTGGGAAAGTATGTTGCTAATTTATGGACTTTACCCTAAAGGGGTTTGGATCCAATTGAATCGAGAAACCTTACAATTTCTATTGCTAGAAAAATACCACAAAAACGTAACATCGACAATTTGATCTAATAAATCCTTTTGAAGCATCTTCTTGTCCCCGAAAATTTTGTTGTTATGAAACTGCGATAATGTCCAAACAACTTCACTGAAAATAGAATGCTATTCTTAGAGGCTGAATTAAGACGTGTGTGATCAAACCGAAAATGCCATTTAGGTTGTCCGAATCTGGAAGTGAAAGATCCATCCATTTGAAGATAAGATGCCAAACTGAAGTAGCCAGGTTGCATGACCAAAAAATATGTGAAGAGGTCTCAGGAGAGGTGTTGCAAAAAGAACAGAGTTAGGAAGGAACCTCAAAACCTTTCCTGCTTATATTCCACCGTGTGGAAAACTGGAAGGGGGTTGAACAGTTTACTGGTTTTTAACTTGATTTTCTTTGAAAACTTTTACGTGTAATCGACAACTAAACCTTACCAAACAATAAGTAATATGCAAGATTAAAAGTAAGAAACAATCAAACCATACCACGGATGTTTACCATGGTTCGGATACAATGACTGCCCTACTCCACGCCCCGAGTATCCAACTCGAGAGTTTCTTGCACTAGTCAGCAAGCTCCTTTAACCGGCGGAGAAAACCTTACACGTCGCTTACACACTATTTCCGACACTAAGCTAGATTTCGAGTTCTTTCACAAGGGTACAACCATTCCCGATAGTTCTTTTACAAAGGTACAACAACTCCTGATACACTAAGTATTTTGAGGACTAAAATACTAACCGATCACTACAAGTGGATACAATACAATGATGTATAAACTTTACTTGTTTACATTATGCTATGCTTAACAACTCTTGCAACGTTGTGTTGAAGCTTGTGAAGTCGTGATCTTCTTGTTACAAAGAAAGACTCACAAATATGAAATGGAACTGAGTTAGAAGTCAGTTATGAAAGTATATGCAGTATGTTATGATGGTAAGTGATAACAAAGAGTGGGTTGCTATTTATAGGCAAACTTCCAGACCAACCCACGGATACGGCGGAACCATTACTTTGGTTCCGTCCGTTATGCCTGAGGGTTCCGCCAGCATGTCTGACAGAATCCTGCACAAGATATCACATAATCTAACTTAATATTCTCAAGATCTCACAAAGTCAACTTTGAGATCTTTGAGTATGAATCAATACAAAATAAAACATGTCTCTTACACAAATGTTTCCTTGAAAGGACATATGTGATGCAAGAGATGATGTAAGTATATGTAACAACCCGCATTTTTGGGGACATTTCTCCTATTCACTATTCATCAGTTACTATTCATCAGTTACTATTCACCGGTCACTATTCATCATTTTACTATTCATCATTTTCGGAGTCAGTTTGTGATTCCGAGAAGCGTTCAGAAATTTTACTATTCATGTGACACTATTCATTCCCGAAGGGAAATCACTATTCATGATCATCGTTCGTCATTTCGTAAACTGAGTTTACGAGTCTTCAAATTCGCGTAACCAGTTAGGTTTAGCTGCGAATTCATGTATCATTCATTAATGACACTTCATATAGACTAGAATAGTCTACACATTATCATCATCACTTGAGAACCTACACGGATATGCATTATTTCCATTTACGTATGCTTAATTGGTAATTAACGATACCACTCAGTTTTACTACTAACGTATACCCAATACTCCCGACTATGATCCTAACATATTTTCAGACTCATTATAATAATATAAAAATTATATTATTAATTTACCCGGTGTTTTGAAACCAATGGCTACATTTTACGGTCGGAGCTTATTACTCCGTCGGTTTGCGTTATTTCAATACGATAATTATTTCAACACCCGATTCTCATCAGGAATATTATTTTACAACTTTTACAACTTCGTCGCATTTTATTTCACCTCGGTAACATTTATTTTTAGTTAACTCGGTACCCGATAACACCTAATACAAAATCAACTAATACTTGCACATGTGTTACCTGACAACTACATTAATGAGCCACCAACATGTGCCCATGTTTTGCTCCTTTTGGTGCCGCCCCCCCCCCCCCCCCCCCCTTTTGGACCAAGACTTGGACTACATTAATTACAATTGACCAACACAATATATATATACATAAAACTAGTTTCCATTTCTCATTTGATAAACACAACAAACTAGAAACTCTCTCATCTTTTCTTCTCTCAAAAATTTCGGCCAAGAACTAAACCAAGGAAGAATCCATAAGTTTTCAAGATCCAAGTGTTTAATCAAGTCCTAACCATGATCTAGTTGGGGTTTTGTGGTAAAAACCCAAGATTATTAATCAATTTCTCATCAAATCACCTCAAATCTTCAAGTAAGCTTCAAAAACACTTTTGATCTTTTCATACTTTCATTACTTTATATTTTTATGTATTTTCAAGATATATTGGTAAAACATGCAAGTATGTAAGATCCATACCACTTATTACTCATTTTGTTTTTATAAACATAGATCTATAATTTTTATTAACAATCTCATAAGATCCACCATTTTTGGTGAAGACTAGGAACCCATGACACCCTAAGAAGGTGTATGGTAGGATTGGGTACTTGTGGAGTTGAGTTGAGATAGTTTGGTTAAGCTTTGAACAACCCTTGAACTAGAAAAGTTGATTTTGACAAACTTTTAAAGCTGCTGTCCCTTTTTGTGAAACGTGGGAAACTCAGGGTCTAGGGTGTAACTTTGGACCCAAGATTTAGAAAATACATTCCAAGACGAAACTATGGCCGAAAACGGGGATAAAATCCGAGTTACGACGAAAAAGATATGCTATTTTCAAGATTTACGACGAAAACTATATTTTTCTGAAATATGGAATCTGTCCCGATTTTTCTAGCTAGGAAAACTGAGATTAAATGATATCTTGACTAGCCGAGACC
The DNA here is from genome assembly GCA_030686995.1 of Artemisia argyi. NCBI lineage: Eukaryota > Viridiplantae > Streptophyta > Magnoliopsida > Asterales > Asteraceae > Artemisia > Artemisia argyi. Next base: position 48,551,168 of record CM060694.1, read on the forward strand.
TTGAAAAACCTAAAGTATACTTGAATACCTTCGCGGGGATATAAAGAACATAGAAAACGGGCTGATAACGAAAAAGATACAAGTGTTTGAAATCCGACGATATATATATTTTTCCATCAGCTTTTGTACACTAATAGAGTTTTGACGTAAACTGTCTTTGCGAGACACCACTTTCACGGCTGTTTTTCTTTATGATCGGATCAGTTTGAGTCCGAGCCGTAGTTTTATGAAATCAAGATCTCCCAGCAAGCTTTTCAAACCAATTGGCCGTTTGATCATTGGGCTCGTAACGAATAAACTACGACCTCATCTATATACCCGATAAACTATATATATTTTGACAGCTTTTGCTATAATGAAATTTTCTAAGTGTTGAACATAATACTTTCAAGTAACAACAATGAGAGTCGATTTTCTCATCGATCGAGACCTGTATCGCCAAAAGTTAAATGACGCGATTTCTTGATATTGTTACAAGGTTTTCAAAAACGCCGAGCTTGACCATTAACACTTAACGTACAATATTTCGCGACTAGTTTTGCGAGGCCATTTTGGTCATATTTTCAAGTAATGAAAATGCTATTTGTGCGACGAAAACCTTATATTTGCCGATTGAACACCAAACAAGGATCGTGGAGTACCGTTTCAACATATTTAAACGAAAAGTGGTTATAAACTTAACGAGGCGTCAAAAATGTATTTTTGACGATAAACACCATTTTCAAAACTAACGAGTGGTATCGATAACATACGTACTTGCATGTGTAGCATCATTTCGTTTCTTACATTAGAAACTATCATTCATATTAGGTTGCGATTAGAGATCGTGCCTCATTTCAGTGTATCCACTTTTGTAATCATAGCTATCGCACCAGGTGAGTTCATACCCCCCTACTTTTACCTGTTTGTATAACTGTTTTGGGGGAGAATACATGCTCGTTTTTTTTACTAAACTCAATGCTTGAATGCGAAATTGTTTACTTAAACACTACTGTTTCTTTGAAGGCTTGATTGATTATTTAAATGCACCTATGGGTATATCAGTTGCATACTGGATTATTTTCTCGCATACACAAGCGTTTTATAAACATGCAACACACTTTATGAACTCTTGCTTTACGCAACACATTTTATGAACTCTTGCTTTTATGCAACCCACTTTATGAACTCTTGCTTTTATGCAACACACTTTATGAACTCTTGCTTTTATGCAACCCACTTTATGAACTCTTGCTTTTATGCAACACACTTTATGAACTCTTGCTTTTATGCAACCCACTTTATGAACTCTTGCTTTTATGCAACACACTTTATGAACTCTTGCTTTTATGCAACCCACTTTATGAACTCTTGCTTTTATGCAACACACTTTATGAACTGTTGCTTTTATGCAAACACTTTTATGGACCATACTGAAACTTATGCTTTATTTACACTATTACGCGGATTAGCCTAAGCCCTTGAATCCCACTATGCCCAAACTCATGAACCGTCAATTCCTGCTGGGAAGCGCGAATGTTATAAATAGATCTATTGGTGGTGACTCCCCCGTTCGGTTTGACCGGATAGGCAAACGCGAGCGTATAACATGTCGAATTACAAGTGTAACGGGATAAACACTTGCCGGGCCTTTATATTTAACATGCTTCTAGAGCATGCACACTGTCGTAGCTTCGGTTGCATGAACTTAGCGCTAGCGTAATAGACTATTTTTCTATGTGATATTATATTTGTTGTAATGATCACACACTCTACTCATGGTCCACAATCCTGATTTTACTGTAAGGTAAACTTTATTTTTATGACAATGTGAGTTACACAATGGTCACAAAACTTTATTTTTATGACATTGTGAGTTACACAATGGTCACAAAACTCTCTATTGTACTCACAACACTATTGTTTTAATACAAACTTATGAACTCACCAACCTCGTGTTGACACTCTTTAGCATGTATTTTCAGGTGTTAAGCAATGGCACGCTACTGGAGGTTTTGGCAGGGCATGGCATGGTCATAGAAGACTCTGATATTCACTTGGGGACCATTTTAAACTATTTTACGGGCCTACTTCCGCACAATATTTTAACGATGTAAATTCAATACTTTTGGTTAAATGATTTTATTCTAAATGATTGAAGTGAAAACCAGTTTTGAACTTGCGTTGTAATACCAATTGAGTTACACCCCAGCTACATGTATGCTTCCGCTGGACCCGATCATGGGGGTGTGACAGATTGGTATCAGAGCTTTGGCTATAGCGAACTAAGTGTTTTTAAAACCTAGACTATAGCTACTTTTACGAAAACTTAACCCTATGACCGTCACGTGCCTGCCTGCCAAGCTGAAGCCTCATTTGTGGTTAGTTGCTGACTTAGGTGATGAGATTTGTGTCTCATTATCTGATATACTATATTCATTTATTATAGTTGATTACTATAATTGTATTTCATATAAGCATGTTCACGTATCATATATGCCACCACATTATGTTTCTCCTGGCATAGTTTCATAACTTGACCTCAAGTTTGGTCACTTGGTTTTGTCGTTCAGAACGTCTTGGTATTTGGGAAGGACATAGTCTTAGTATAACTGAGCTGAGTATTTCAAAATTCATGGAACCTTGGTGGAATATAGACTGGTCATCTATATTCAACCCGGGATAGTGAGATATAGGCTGACCACCTATGTCTGACTCAGAAATGAAATTTGCAATACTGGGAATGGTTATAATAAAATTCTGTCTGGATTGAATTCTCTACTCAATTCCCAAATGTTTCATTTACGTGTGTGTAAACACTCGTTGGCAGAACATCGACACTTTTCACCATCTCGTTAACCACCGATTGGAAGCACGCAAACTGGTCATTTCATCTCATGGACATTTACGTCTATGCACGATACACTTATATCACAGTATTTTCTTTTATCACAATCTCATTTTGTTGCAGTTGTCACAATCTTTCCCCTTCTCACCCTCATTATCATTTCCTTTCCCCATCCCCATATATAAGGAATTAGCTAACACTCTATAGACTCCGATGTCACTCATCCCTCACTACTCCATATATTGATAAGTGGATATTATCAAAGACCTCCCTAGGAAAGACTTTCCATACCATCTAAAAGGAGGATCCCTCGGAACATTGAAACCATTCAAAACTCAACAGAAATCTCAGGATACCACAAAACCAATCGAACCACTATCACTGGCCTGATTGCCACAATTCCCCCATCTGGAAAGTATTGGCTTGACTGAATTACAAGATTAGTTTCGATGCGAATGCTCACTGAACAACACTATAGAGATACATCCAACCTCCTAACCAAGACTATAGAACCTTCAGTTGAACATGTCCTCACCAATAGATTTTATTCAAACATGTTAGACACCTATGCATTTGTGCAGACATACATACATGGCTATTTTTATCCTCTTGATACGTTCACTTTAAATGGATTTTTCTCCAAACTACCGATATCCAAAACACTTTTCTGAGGCACTTATTTTGACAAGCAAATTCCTTTTGGCTAATCTTTTACAAAACTATTGAATGTTACGAAATTTTAAACATCGATCTTTGGTAAACCATATTATCCAACTTATGTTGAAAATCTTCCTATATTGCATAACTACTAAATTTTGAAACATCAAGAAGAATGTTACCTAAAAAGCCGTTTGCTTAAACTTGTAAATTCATTTATTCGGGGAAGGTTTATGAACAAAACACAATCTCAAAACAAACTTTGAAAATCAATCACTATATTACCTCACTTATACCTTTAGGAGTTTGTGAGTTGATGACCTATAACTTGGGGAAAATCTTAGTAATGGAGACTAAGCACCGTAGGTGGAGAAAGACTCAATTCCTGACATCCTGCGGAGGATCACAACCTTATCCTAACCTATTATTTTCAACAACACCTTTTGACGGATTTAACCCTGTAAGTCTTTCAAAACAAGATTCATGATATCCATTTCAATTATTTCTAATAAAGGAATTTGATTCACCTCAACTCCTAATGATTTCATTAAGATCTCTTTGGAACCACACCACCTATCATCTGTAGACCAATGGTCGGAATTTGAGAATGATTCAAACATAGGGAGATATGCCCAAATCGGGTGTGATTGACATTAGAAATGGTTGGACTAACCATTTGCCATAAATCAAATTCAGTTGCAACCTTAGTTACCACACGAGTGTAGAGACTACACCATTTGAAGCACTCTATGGCCGAAGTGCCAACATCCATTGACGGATTGAAATGGGGAAAAGCCCAACTCTCTAGTCCAGTAAGCATTCATGAACCCGATATACACTGGACCATTCAACATTTCTGACAGAGTAGGCCTGGTGGCCGTCAGACTTGAACCTTGTTAGAGCTCAATAGCTCACACGATAAGAATCATCATCTTTTCACCAATACAACTTCAGAGACCAACACAAACTGAACTTCGGGACGAAGTTCCTTTTAAGGGGGTGAGACTGTAACAACCCGCATTTTTGGGGACATTTCTCCTATTCACTATTCATCAGTTACTATTCATCAGTTACTATTCACCGGTCACTATTCATCATTTTACTATTCATCATTTTCGGAGTCAGTTTGTGATTCCGAGAAGCGTTCAGAAATTTTACTATTCATGTGACACTATTCATTCCCGAAGGGAAATCACTATTCATGATCATCGTTCGTCATTTCGTAAACTGAGTTTACGAGTCTTCAAATTCGCGTAACCAGTTAGGTTTAGCTGCGAATTCATGTATCATTCATTAATGACACTTCATATAGACTAGAATAGTCTACACATTATCATCATCACTTGAGAACCTACACGGATATGCATTATTTCCATTTACGTATGCTTAATTGGTAATTAACGATACCACTCAGTTTTACTACTAACGTATACCCAATACTCCCGACTATGATCCTAACATATTTTCAGACTCATTATAATAATATAAAAATTATATTATTAATTTACCCGGTGTTTTGAAACCAATGGCTACATTTTACGGTCGGAGCTTATTACTCCGTCGGTTTGCGTTATTTCAATACGATAATTATTTCAACACCCGATTCTCATCAGGAATATTATTTTACAACTTTTACAACTTCGTCGCATTTTATTTCACCTCGGTAACATTTATTTTTAGTTAACTCGGTACCCGATAACACCTAATACAAAATCAACTAATACTTGCACATGTGTTACCTGACAACTACATTAATGAGCCACCAACATGTGCCCATGTTTTGCTCCTTTTGGTGCCGCCCCCCCCCCCCCCCCCCCCCCCTTTTGGACCAAGACTTGGACTACATTAATTACAATTGACCAACACAATATATATATACATAAAACTAGTTTCCATTTCTCATTTGATAAACACAACAAACTAGAAACTCTCTCATCTTTTCTTCTCTCAAAAATTTCGGCCAAGAACTAAACCAAGGAAGAATCCATAAGTTTTCAAGATCCAAGTGTTTAATCAAGTCCTAACCATGATCTAGTTGGGGTTTTGTGGTAAAAACCCAAGATTATTAATCAATTTCTCATCAAATCACCTCAAATCTTCAAGTAAGCTTCAAAAACACTTTTGATCTTTTCATACTTTCATTACTTTATATTTTTATGTATTTTCAAGATATATTGGTAAAACATGCAAGTATGTAAGATCCATACCACTTATTACTCATTTTGTTTTTATAAACATAGATCTATAATTTTTATTAACAATCTCATAAGATCCACCATTTTTGGTGAAGACTAGGAACCCATGACACCCTAAGAAGGTGTATGGTAGGATTGGGTACTTGTGGAGTTGAGTTGAGATAGTTTGGTTAAGCTTTGAACAACCCTTGAACTAGAAAAGTTGATTTTGACAAACTTTTAAAGCTGCTGTCCCTTTTTGTGAAACGTGGGAAACTCAGGGTCTAGGGTGTAACTTTGGACCCAAGATTTAGAAAATACATTCCAAGACGAAACTATGGCCGAAAACGGGGATAAAATCCGAGTTACGACGAAAAAGATATGCTATTTTCAAGATTTACGACGAAAACTATATTTTTCTGAAATATGGAATCTGTCCCGATTTTTCTAGCTAGGAAAACTGAGATTAAATGATATCTTGACTAGCCGAGACCTTGAAAAACCTAAAGTATACTTGAATACCTTCGCGGGGATATAAAGAACATAGAAAACGGGCTGATAACGAAAAAGATACAAGTGTTTGAAATCCGACGATATATATATTTTTCCATCAGCTTTTGTACACTAATAGAGTTTTGACGTAAACTGTCTTTGCGAGACACCACTTTCACGGCTGTTTTTCTTTATGATCGGATCAGTTTGAGTCCGAGCCGTAGTTTTATGAAATCAAGATCTCCCAGCAAGCTTTTCAAACCAATTGGCCGTTTGATCATTGGGCTCGTAACGAATAAACTACGACCTCATCTATATACCCGATAAACTATATATATTTTGACAGCTTTTGCTATAATGAAATTTTCTAAGTGTTGAACATAATACTTTCAAGTAACAACAATGAGAGTCGATTTTCTCATCGATCGAGACCTGTATCGCCAAAAGTTAAATGACGCGATTTCTTGATATTGTTACAAGGTTTTCAAAAACGCCGAGCTTGACCATTAACACTTAACGTACAATATTTCGCGACTAGTTTTGCGAGGCCATTTTGGTCATATTTTCAAGTAATGAAAATGCTATTTGTGCGACGAAAACCTTATATTTGCCGATTGAACACCAAACAAGGATCGTGGAGTACCGTTTCAACATATTTAAACGAAAAGTGGTTATAAACTTAACGAGGCGTCAAAAATGTATTTTTGACGATAAACACCATTTTCAAAACTAACGAGTGGTATCGATAACATACGTACTTGCATGTGTAGCATCATTTCATTTCTTACATTAGAAACTATCATTCATATTAGGTTGCGATTAGAGATCGTGCCTCATTTCAGTGTATCCACTTTTGTAATCATAGCTATCGCACCAGGTGAGTTCATACCCCCCTACTTTTACCTGTTTGTATAACTGTTTTGGGGGAGAATACATGCTCGTTTTTTTTACTAAACTCAATGCTTGAATGCGAAATTGTTTACTTAAACACTACTGTTTCTTTGAAGGCTTGATTGATTATTTAAATGCACCTATGGGTATATCAGTTGCATACTGGATTATTTTCTCGCATACACAAGCGTTTTATAAACATGCAACACACTTTATGAACTCTTGCTTTACGCAACACATTTTATGAACTCTTGCTTTTATGCAACCCACTTTATGAACTCTTGCTTTTATGCAACACACTTTATGAACTCTTGCTTTTATGCAACCCACTTTATGAACTCTTGCTTTTATGCAACACACTTTATGAACTCTTGCTTTTATGCAACCCACTTTATGAACTCTTGCTTTTATGCAACACACTTTATGAACTCTTGCTTTTATGCAACCCACTTTATGAACTCTTGCTTTTATGCAACACACTTTATGAACTGTTGCTTTTATGCAAACACTTTTATGGACCATACTGAAACTTATGCTTTATTTACACTATTACGCGGATTAGCCTAAGCCCTTGAATCCCACTATGCCCAAACTCATGAACCGTCAATTCCTGCTGGGAAGCGCGAATGTTATAAATAGATCTATTGGTGGTGACTCCCCCGTTCGGTTTGACCGGATAGGCAAACGCGAGCGTATAACATGTCGAATTACAAGTGTAACGGGATAAACACTTGCCGGGCCTTTATATTTAACATGCTTCTAGAGCATGCACACTGTCGTAGCTTCGGTTGCATGAACTTAGCGCTAGCGTAATAGACTATTTTTCTATGTGATATTATATTTGTTGTAATGATCACACACTCTACTCATGGTCCACAATCCTGATTTTACTGTAAGGTAAACTTTATTTTTATGACATTGTGAGTTACACAATGGTCACAAAACTTTATTTTTATGACATTGTGAGTTACACAATGGTCACAAAACTCTCTATTGTACTCACAACACTATTGTTTTAATACAAACTTATGAACTCACCAACCTCGTGTTGACACTCTTTAGCATGTATTTTCAGGTGTTAAGCAATGGCACGCTACTGGAGGTTTTGGCAGGGCATGGCATGGTCATAGAAGACTCTGATATTCACTTGGGGACCATTTTAAACTATTTTACGGGCCTACTTCCGCACAATATTTTAACGATGTAAATTCAATACTTTTGGTTAAATGATTTTATTCTAAATGATTGAAGTGAAAACCAGTTTTGAACTTGCGTTGTAATACCAATTGAGTTACACCCCAGCTACATGTATGCTTCCGCTGGACCCGATCATGGGGGTGTGACAGTATATATATGATTTCTAATTTTAGATATTCTTGAAAAGGAAAGTATTCTTGTAAAGAGTTTATGTATAGACTTAAAAATGTTTGTTTGAGATGTTTAGCGAGTGAATGATTTACCAAAAAGAGTTTGCTTGCTTATATCCTAACAAGACATACTATTTAGAAAACTTGCAAAATATACTTATAAGACATTTTTAACACATATACTTAAACTAAAGTATACTTGATTAGAAATCATTTAATGAAAACATGTAAATGTAGTTTGAGTGATGTTTAAGTAAAAGACTTTTAAACTATATTTACAATTTGCTAAAAATAAACTTTACCTTTCGTAGTTAACAAAACAAAGAAAGATCGTAAAATATAAATAACGTTTTCGGCGATATTTTTATTGACAATCTCCCCCTTTTTGTTGACAACAAAACATAAATTTTATTTTTACGCAAATGGATAATTATATATTTTGAGTCTTTTAAAAATTTATATTTAACATGTTTATTTCAACTTTTGTGTATGACATTTTAAATGATGTAACAAAGTTGATTTGGTTAAATATATTATCTCCCCCTTTTTGTCGAAACAAAAAGAAGAGTGGCAAAGCGGAAATGTTTCATGCCATATACTCCCCCTTGGACAATACTCCCCCTAAATGGAGTGCCAAGAGAGGATACATGGATTTTGGTCCTACAAAAAAAGTTAGTTTGTTGTGGAAATAAGTATGATTGATGAGAACATAATACTAACAAGCATATAAGAGAATAAGCATTTATCTCACAACAACAATCGTAAGTAAATAAACAACCAAAAGAGAATGATCAACGAAATATAAAAGTAGAACCATTATATTTCAAGTAAAATTTTAATTTGACTTAAAAAGTCAAACTTAAAGACTTGAAAAAGTCTACTAGTGATACAAAGGAAAATAACTAAAACAAAATGACAACTAAAACTATAAAAAGAAAAGATTTCTAGGTGAGATTCAACTAGGCCCATGGTATACTTATGGTCAACTAGGAAGGTTTTAAGTCGATCATACCATGCTTTTGGAGCTTGCTTAAGTCCGTATAAAGCCTTTTTAAGTTTTTAAATGTTAGTAGGCTTTTCAAAGTCGGTAAAGCCCGGTGGTTGAGCAACATAAACTTTGTTGATATAAATAAATGACTCAAAACGTTATTCATATCTTTCGATATCTCTATGTTTTGATAATCACAAAACGAAAACACATCAAACCAAACATCATGACGTAAACAAGTATTTAGTAGTAAATAATCACTTTCACCATCTAATCACTTAAGGTATGAATAAACAAAGTTTTTAGTGCAATTTATGATCAAAGGAAAACTTAATTAAGTATTACAAAGTTTATTTAATTATATAAACGTATTATATATTTTTGAAAAACACTTTTGGTAATAAAGAAAATGTTTTATTCATACTAAATATATGAATTCAAGTTTTTATCCAAAATCAGTTAGTTTTTCACCAAATAAACTTTTCCCACTAAATAACAAAAAATCTGGCTGTTACAACTGGGCGGCCCCCTTAATTATAAAGGGCGGTCCCCTTAATTTTAAAGGGGCCGGCCTTGATTTAAGGGGACCGGCCACGCTCCTCTGTCAAATTTTGTTGCCTATAAATACCACCTCAAATCTGGAATTTTTCTCACCTTTTTGCACTAGAAACTTTCTGATTCAAATCTCCATTTCAATCTTAAAAATCCTTTGATCATATAATTCATAAGCCTTTGTTTCCAAGTGATCCAAAGCCTCATTCATTCAAGTGCAAAGAGAAGAATACTTCTAATCATCAAGACTAGGAGTATTACAACTTAGTATCATCTTGCTATCTAAGTTGCTTGATCATTTCATCTTGTATATCATTCATTCTTTGGTGAGTATAGTGTATACATTGGTTAGATAGAGTTAGATATAGGATCTAGATTTATTGAAGGTGTGAAGTAGTACTAGAAGGGAAGAAGCAGAGGTGGATAAGATTAGTGATAGAAGAAATAAGTAGTGGTAGTATACTGAAGTGGAGATAGTTGTGAAGACAAAGAAGTTGAAGCTTTGAAGTTGAGAAGACCTTGAAGCCTAGAAGTTGTGAAGTAGTATATATCTTGGAGTAGTGGTTAGGACTTAGTAGTGAAGGTGTGAAGAAACAAGTGGCGTGAAGAAAAAGAGTTAGGAAGTAGTAAGTTGTGAAGAAGCTAGGAGCGAAGTAGAAAGTTGTGAAGAAGCTAGGAGCAAAGTAGAAAGTTGTGAAGAAGCTAGGAGTGAAGTAGAAAGGTGTGAGGAAGAATTGGTGTGACGTAGATTGGTGTGAAGAAGTTGTGTAGAAGTTGTGACAAAGTTGTGGTGTATAATTTGGTGTGTAAGGTTTTCTCCGCCATAAGGGAGGTTTTTGATCTAGTGAAGAAAACTCTCGAGTAGGTGACTCGGGGAGTGGAGTAGGGTAAGGAAGGTGTCCTTGTAGCCGAACCACTATAAATCCTTTGTCTCTCGGTTTGATCTTTCCATCTCTCACTTTTTGATTACTTACTTATTAGCATTTCAAACATAATTATAATTGCTTGTGTTGTGCATATATTGATTTCACATAAAGATCAAACTAAAATTCAATCATAACATTAATCTTACAAAAACAAACCAAGTACATAAATTTATATTAAAACACTTATACATATATATATGCTTATATATATGATATATGAAATTATAAATTCTTTCCCAACATTATACATAAGTAGTGTTTATACAAAATCGTAAATAAACTAGTATCTACACTTTTGCATTAAAGAGTTTTGAAATTTTCGTCTAATCTTTAGAAGCTAACTTTTACAAAACAAATAAAACGAAAAAGACGTAAAACTATTAAACCCCCCCCCCCCCCCTTCTAGTTTTCCACAATTGGTATCAAGAGCCAGGTCTAGCAAGACTTTTAAAATATATTGTATTTTAAAACTTGTAACGATCTATGGAATTCAAAAAATATCTAGAAGGGGAATTTACGCAAAAAACCACCATTATTTGAAAATGATCATTTTCTTGAATGGAAAAATAAATTTGAAAATTATGTGAAATCAATAGATCTTGATCTTTGGCATATCATTTCAATTGGTGATCTTAAACCAACCAAAATGGATTTTGAAAATCAATATAATACTCTTCAAACTAAGATTGATAAAAATACTAAAGCCAAATTACTTATTTTCAAAACTCTACCAAGAGTTGAATATGAAAGACTATTTCTTTGTAAAATGGCAAATGATATTTGGAAATGTCTTTTAAAGTTTCACCAAGAGAAATGTAAAACCAAAGATGATAAACTTGATATTGCACAAGAAATAGTTACTCTAGAAAATTTAATAGATAAATATTTAGTTGAAATAAACACATGTACTACTAGTTCAAATGTGATCATTGAAGGTATCAATAACGAAGAATACATGAGCCAAATTCGAAGAAAGAGTGCTGATAAATCATGGTGCAATAAGTACGAAGAAGACGATGATAATACGGTTTGTGAGAATATTCAAACAAATTTAAATACAAGTATTGATGGCAAGGACTACATGCTTCTAGATCTAAGCGAAACTATAAATAAAATATGGAGCGACATGGTCGATGGAATTGATCAACATATAGCATGTGAAGATTATACAACTACTAATAAGGTACAATCCGAAACCGAACATTTTTGCTATGATCAATTTATATTAGAATTTTCAAAATTGGAAAATAACTTCAAACATGTTTGCAACATTGACTCAAAAATGATTCTTAAAAATAAATCTTCAATATTCATTGAAAACAATGTTGAAAAGGAAATAATTTTAGAAGAAAAAATGTCTAGACTTGAAAGCAATATTGAAATTGATCTTAAATGTAAATATTGTCAAGACTATAAACATGAAATTAAAATGGAAAATGAAAAAGCAAAAATATTAGCAAAATTTGAAAATAGCTCTATCTTTAAAATATTTACTTAACATTCAAAAGTCATTTTATGATAAAACCGGGTTAGGATTTACCACAAATGATCCTTTAACAAATGTATCAAAGCAAATTAAATTTGTTAAACCTAGTGGAGAAATTTAGAACTAATATTATTTACACCTATTATTTATTCTCTAGTCAAGAAAGTCATTGCTTGTTGATTAAAACAAACTATTGATGAATTCTTGTACTTCTTGACGACATCCTCATCATGTGCATTTAAATGCAATGGATGTTCTCAACTAACCAACTCGGACCCATGAGAATCTGGGTACCATGCTCTTTATCATGTTTAGGTAATTAACGAACGAAGAGACTTTTACGTTTTGGATTGCTCACCTTGCTCTCTTACTTTTGACGACTATTGGTTCCTATCACTATGTTTCACATTCTGCACATGATTTGCCTATGACGTTGTTGCGGTCATTTATTGTCTCAGCGTTTTGTTCTTCACTTTTGGAGTATTGGTTTTATGGTGTGTCCGTTACTATTTCAAGACGAAGGTTTCAAAGCACAACTATTCTTGGTCTTCACGATTTGTGATGGTTGTTGTGATCGATTAAATTTTTCGGATCAAGCCTCCTTGATCTTTGTTGTGTTGGGATTTTACTTTGCTTCTTCGACATGCTTTGGGCAAAATTTTAAGATGTCTTCTGTTACTCCCATGCCCACTCTTAAAGAAAAGCTGGACATGAGGTAAGTTTTCTTTTCAAAAACTTGTCAATATTACATTATATTAGAGTGTGCTTTAATTAGTATATTGATATGATTTAATTTATAAGTTGCCATGCTTTTAGATCATTAATACTAATATATGTATACATGATATTAGGATAATTAACCTTCTTATTGTTAAGTCTATTATCATTTTTCTTAGTATTCATTTATATTGAAAATCTTCTATGATCTATACTAGAATACTTACCATTTAAGCTATATGATCTTACTAGTTGAATTAATAGATGTGTTATAATTAAGACTTGTTAGTAACTTAATATTATGATGTGTTTTGTATACATATGTATACATACATATGTCTATCTTGTATCCATAGATGATTTACTTTGTCCCTCTCTATCTCATTGCATTTAGATCATAAACATCTACCATCTCTCTTCCCTATCTTTAATTGCCATTAGAGATGATTATATGTGACAATGGGCTTAATTGATTCTCTTGAGTGTGATAAGTTTCCATTTCAAATCTTTCACTTGCAATTTTTTGTTATCAAAATCAAAACATCAGGTTTAAAACCTCTCTCTTTGAATAAAAATCTTTCAAATATCTATATTATTTTTCTTCAAACAACATGTTTAACTATAAGCTACCATAACTTTATTTTAATCAAAATCAAGATTGAAATTTTTTTAAAAACATGTTATGAAACAAAACTCAATTTATTTTATTGTAATGCACACTTGAATTTATTTCAAAGCATTGTTGAATATAGCTAAAAACGTTTTATTTAAAACATATTTGATTATCTCACATGTGTCATACACTTCTATGGAAATGACATTCACAATTTAATCAAATCATTTCATGAGAATCATGGTTTGCCCATATGGATCTTGTTTGTAACAAGTCTTGAAGTCTATATAATCATATCTTCCTACTTGTTACTTGTAAGCACTCATCAATATGTTTGCACTAGCCTACATATTATCATTTTCATATAGTTGCATATTTAACTAGTTTGCTTTATTGCTTCCTTGGTTGCCTATCTTAATTGATCAATTAGTAGATTGCATGATTATTATAAATTAATTGTCTACTTTACTTATTTCTATAACACTTTCTACATTCATCAATAGTATGCCCTATATTGCCTCAAAGAGTTGAACTTACTTGAATCCAAATCCAAAAACACAACCTTTTTGAAAATTTTCTGCCAAAAACCCATTTCTGGCATTCTGGGAATCACCAGATCGGCGGCCCCCTTAATTATATAAGGCGGCCCCCTTAATTTTAAGGGGACCGGCCCCTAATTAAGGGGACCTGCCATCTGATGTTCGGGGATACTGTTTTCTTTATCACTTTTTGACCCATTTCACGCTATACTTCTCAAAATTCACAAACACATTTTGTCCCATACTATCCCTCAAAATTTACCTTCATAAACCACATTTCTCATACACTATAAATACCCTCTTCCTATCGTTAATGCCATCACACCTAAACATGTCATCTCCCAACAACCAAAAACCAAAGATTTCAAGAACCGCAAGGATCTCCGTCAAACCCGTTTGGAGGAGGAAACTTGATTCTTGTCATAACTCAAGTGATGTTGTTCCAAGTCAACCAACAACTAAACCTCAAACCCACACTAATGACTCATCTCACAACCTATCATCCACTCATGCCCTCATTAATGCCTCTTCTTATGATGAGCATGCTCAATCCCAAAACAACAATCCCAATCTTTCAATCAATACTTCACATGTTGCTCCTTCAACAAAAACACCACCCACTCATGAAGAACCTCTTCCACCCATTTCATGTTTTCATGACTACCCAATCTCAACCATGTCTCCACCACCAAGAGTACCACCACCACATCCTACAACTTCACATGCCATTCCTGTGTTGCATGTTCAAACCTTCACCTAAGACAACTATCATGTTCCATAACCATCACCTTCCTCCGAACACTTGAAGTTCGTTAAGGAGCTAAAAGAGGCTCATGAGCTTAGTGCTCTTTTAGCATTACATCTTGCTCAACGCAATTTGGATCCACCTCAATCAAGCTCACCATCATCACCACACAACATCAACCAAATTGAGAAGAATGTTAACAATTGACCTTGTTGCATCTTCCTCCAACAACAAACCATTGCATTGAATGAGCACTTTACTTGGATTGAGTATCTTCTTACTAGATCTCAACAAACACCATCACTTGAACTCCATCAAAACCCTCAATCAACAAACCCAACTTCAAATCCACCACCTACAAGCTCCACATCTCCAAACTCACCAACATCCATGCAACCAAAAGTTTATCTCCACTAAACCACCAAGCATTCTATATGCTTATGTTTCTTATTTTCAAATAAAACTCCTCAACCATTTTGGGATTCAAGAAAGTTTGGTGACACTCCTTGTAAGCACATTAGGATGCTCTACTTAGTTTAGTATTCTATCTTTATGGCCTTCGTAACAATGATTATGGGTTGACATAATCATTTTCTATTAATGAATGATTTAATATGTGTTTCTAATTATCTTTTGCCATGCTTATTATTAGTTGGTATTATGCTATATGTGTTTGCTTGTGCCATGCTTGTGCTTCTAATATTTTTCTTACAAGAATTCCAATACTCGAACCCTTGGTGTCCTCAAACGAGGGGGAGCATACATCAAGGGGGAGCTTCCTTCTTATTGACTTAGTAGTAAATAATCACAAAACGAAAACACATCAAACCAAACATCATGACGTCAACAAGTATTTAGTAGTAAATAATCACTTTCACCATCTAATCACTTAAGGTATGAATAAACAAAGTTTTTAGTGCAATTTATGATCAAAGGAAAACTTAATTAAGTATTACAAAGTTTATTTAATTATATAAACGTATTATATATTTTTGAAAAACACTTTTGGTAATAAAGAAAATGTTTTATTCATACTAAATATATGAATTCAAATTTTTATCCAAAATCAGTTAGTTTTTCACCAAATAAACTTTTCCCACTAAAAAACAAAAAATCTGGCTGTTACAACTGGGCGGCCCCCTTAATTATAAAGGGCGGTCCCCTTAATTTTAAAGGGGCCGGCCTTGATTTAAGGGGACCGGCCACGCTCCTCTGTCAAATTTTGTTGCCTATAAATACCACCTCAAATCTGGAATTTTTCTCACCTTTTTGCACTAGAAACTTTCTGATTCAAATCTCCATTTCAATCTTAAAAATCCTTTGATCATATAATTCATAAGCCTTTGTTTCCAAGTGATCCAAAGCCTCATTCATTCAAGTGCAAAGAGAAGAATACTTCTAATCATCAAGACTAGGAGTATTACAACTTAGTATCATCTTGCTATCTAACTTGCTTGATCATTTCATCTTGTATATCATTCATTCTTTGGTGAGTATAGTGTATACATTGGTTAGATAGATTTAGATATAGGATCTAGATTTATTGAATGTGTGAAGTAGTACTAGAAGGGAAGAAGTAGAGGCGGATAAGATTAGTGATAGAAGAAATAAGTAGTGGTAGTATACTGAAGTGGAGATAGTTGTGAAGACAAAGAAGTTGAAGCTTTGAAGTTGAGAAGACCTTGAAGCCTAGAAGTTGTGAAGTAGTATATATCTTGGAGTAGTGGTTAGGACTTAGTAGTGAAGGTGTGAAGAAACAAGTGGCGTGAAGAAAAAGAGTTAGGAAGTAGTAAGTTGTGAAGAAGCTAGGAGCGAAGTAGAAAGTTGTGAAGAAGCTAGGAGCGAAGTAGAAAGTTGTGAAGAAGCTAGGAGTGAAGTAGAAAGGTGTGAGGAAGAATTGGTGTGACGTAGATTGGTGTGAAGAAGTTGTGTAGAAGTTGTGATTGTGTTGTGACAAAGTTGTGGTGTATAATTTGGTGTGTAAGGTTTTCTCCGCCATAAGAGAGGTTTTTGATCTAGTGAAGAAAACTCTCTAGTAGGTGACTCGGGGAGTGGAGTAGGGCAAGGAAGGTGTCCTTGTAGCCGAACCACTATAAATCCTTTGTCTCTCGATTTGATCTTTCCATCTCTCACTTTTTGATTACTTACTTATTAGCATTTCATACATAATTATAATTGCTTGTGTTGTGCATATATTGATTTCACATAAAGATCAAACTAAAATTCATTCATAACATTAATCTTACAAAAACAAACCAAGTACATAAATTTATATTGTAACACCCCCAAAATACCTGAATGGCAGCGGAATGGAATACCTGGGGGTGACTGTCACAGCACCATAGTTACAGTCATATTGAACGACCTAAAGTGTCGTTTAGAAAATACAGCGTTTGATCATTAAAACATTCAGAGTTTACAAAGCTTAGGTCCCAAAAGATATTGCCAATTTAGTTAAAATAAGTTCCACAAGATCAAACGTTTCATAAGTGCAGAAAAATATAGGGTGAGACGCGTCGACTCCGCGACTCCATGAAGGTCCAAATGTATGCACATGAGCTACCTTAATAACCTGAGAAATACATTGCGAAAAACGGTCAACACGAATGTTGTTGAATAATCATAGATTTGTAAGTAAATCGTAAGTACAAAAACCACAAGTAATAAGTAAACCGACACGAATGTCAAAAATGCTACATTGGCTCTTAAGCTCATGACCCCGAAGCTAGACTTAGTAATGCCCCACCAGAGTGTTTACCAGACACTCAATTCGTTAAGACATGAAATGCATTCGTCCGTTTGGAGCAACCCAAACACGAATGGAGGCGTCACCCTCGATAGATCTATCCACTCACTCTCGCTTAGCTAAAATTAACGGTCCATGATATATATAAGGGGACTTAACTTGGTAGTAGGCAACTTAAGCAATGTATGGAATTTGATATACTTGGGCATGTACAAAAATAATTGTGCAATGTATTCTCCCCCGTGGGATTTAAAATCAAATAAGTAATTAAAAACGGGGCTATGAGAACTCACCTCAAAAGGATGGTACAATGATGTAAAAGTAGTCGGGACAATGAGGCGCGTACACTAGCCGCAACCTAAATGAATAATCGCGATCTAATTAAGATCAAGTCGAAATGAAATGAATGCACATGCACATGATACTCATACCACTCGTAATTTGGAAATACTAGTTATCGTCATAGTAAAATAGTTTCCATACTTAGGAAAAATATGTCCATATATAGGAGTATATAACTTGTCGTGTTATCTCGTAAGAAAATGTTAGCGTTAAATTCCTTGTATTGAAAACCTTGAAATACGTCGTTAAGTCGTATAAATATTCTCTTGGGTCATACGTATTCATTTGATAAGAAAATAGTCCTTAGTAATATTTTCTAGAAAATATACCGTTTAGTACGTAAGTTATTAATTTTATTTGTGTCCATATATATATATATATATATATATATATATATATATATATATATAGTTTGACGATGTTAGAATGGTTATAACTTGGTCGTTTTAAGCTCGTTTTCCTTGTTCTTTATGTCCACGGATTCGTCTTTGTATATACTAGTATATTTTTGATAACTCAGCTCTTCTAGGTTACGTTTAATATCTCTAATTACCCATTGAAATCTGCCAAACAGCAAGCAGTTTTTGTAAAAATAGTTTTCGTCGTTAAATTTGCAAAAATCGTATCTCCTTCGTTATAAACTCGTTTTAATCCGTTCTTTCGCCTAAAGTTTCGTTTTTGAATGTATTTTCTAAATCTTTGGTCAAAACTTGGCCACCATCTACTGATTTTTCCACGAAATTAAAACAGGGACAGTAGGTAATCTTATTGTTTCAAAAACCATTTTCAAGTCTCCAAACTAGTTCCATCCTCCATCAAACCACTTTCAAACACCACAAAGCTAATCTAATCCTACCATACATCTTCTTAGGGTGTCATGGGTCCTTAAACATCATCAATCCACTAGGTCTAACAAGGGTTTCTTATGTGTCCATTTCTAGGGCTTCAAAGTTACATATGTACAAAATAAAGTGGTATAAGTTGATGCATGTATGAGATCTTGTAAGAAAAATATATAAACATAATAATAACTTGTAAAAATCATAAAAATGAGTTTGTTTACTTACTTGATGGTTTAGAGAGTTTAGATGATGAAAAACCTACTAATCCTTGAGTTTTTATTTCAAAACTCTAACAAGGATGATTATATGAACTAGTTTATACCAAGATCTTGTAAAATTTGTTCTCCTTGAACACCCTAGTTCGATCCTACCTCAAGAGAAAATGAGAGAAAAGTTTTGCTTGAGCAAGTAAAAAGTGATTTGTGTTTAAAAATGGATGAAAAGTTTAATTTATACTAGGAGACAATTGTTAGGTGGTAATAAATTTGGTTGGTGTAGTTAGCTCATTAGGAGGCTAGGAGGGGGGGGGGGCGGTTCACAAAGGAGGGAAAGGGGGGAAATGTTGGGTGATTTAATTAGAAAGTTAGTGGTAATATTGTGTAGTATTTGGTTAATTTTAGGTGTAATCGGGTACCGGGTTTGTTAGAAATAAATTTTATCAAGGTTATTCGGAACATAATAAAGTCGTAAAAGTTGTAAAAATACGTTGGGTACAAGTATGGAGAGTTCGGGTGATTATTGTTTGATTTTTATGAAAACCGTCGAAATTAAATTAAACGTACAATACGTAATAAATAAATTTCCAAAATACCGGGTAAATTAATATTATAATTTTTATATTATTAAAATGAATATAAAAATATATTGGGATAATAGTCGGGAGTGTCGGACATGTTAGTCACATTTATAGTTCGCGTATTAGTGTTTATTTGAAGTAAACATACGTAAATCGTTAATTATACCAAAAGTATTAATTTAGTTATCCTACGAGTGGAATAGTATGCAAGTGCCCTAACGATGATGTGCGGACTATTTCTAGTCCGTATGAAATGTCCCTGATAATAATGCATGAATTCGCTCCTGAACCAATACGGTTACGCGAATTTGAACCCTCGTAAACTAAATTTACGATGACATGAGTAATGCACGTGAATAGTGGTTTCCTTTCGGAAATGAATAGTGTCAAGTGAATAGTAAAATTTCCGAACGCTTCTCAGAATATCAAATTGACCTCGAAAATGATGAATAGTAAAACGATGAATAGTGATCGATGGATAGTAATTTGTGAATAGTAAATTGTCGAGGTTTGGAAAATGACCAGAAATTACGAGTTGTGACAGTCTTCCCTTCTAACAGGAACTTCGTCCCGAAGTTCAGTTTTGGTTGGTCTCTGAAGTGGTATTGGTGATAAGATGACGATAATTGAGAATTCCAGCGAACTTCCACGATGGGAATTCGACTCCGCTTCAACCGTTTGACCCAACAGTCCATGATTTCTATTGGTTCTCTTACCAAGTTTACGTTTGTCTCAGGGTTGGATTCCCTTCCAAATGGGATTATGATTGACTCATCTGAAAGTCATTTCCTGGATTTGAATAGGTGAAACATAATTGTGTAATCCGGTTGTTCCTTAACAAGGTATAAGTCCGACGGCCACTAGGCCTACTCTGTCTGAATTATTAAGTGGTTCGGTGTATATCGGTTTTAACTTTCCAAATCTTTCCGAATAATATCATGTCTTTCCTAGGCAGAACTTTCAACGTGATTCTAACACCAACTTGAAATTTTTATGGTTTACAACTTGTAGAATTTGTAATTGATTCTTGACTTGTAGGAAATTTCTGGTTATCTCATGAATGCTTACAGAAATAGTGAGTTTGGCTTTTTCCGAGTTTGGTTCGTCAATAGATGATCAGTGCTTTTTCAGGTTTATAATGTAATATGGGTCATATATGTTGTTGAACTCTGTCAGAACTCAAATCTTATATGTCAGCTGGTCGATTCTAACATGAATCAGAAATGGTCCAATATCCTTAAAGGTTCAATCTCTCGTGTTACCAAAATCGTATCATGCCTCTCCAAGGCAAAGCTTTCAACTTAGTTCGTTCTTTCACTTGAATCTGGTTAGTTTGCTGTTCAAGGATACCCAATCCGTATGATGTGCGTCATGTACCATCCTAACTTCTACCAGTTTCTCGTTGCTTGTAAAGGGTTCTTGACTTGTGAAATTTCCTTTGTTGTTCCATAGTTTAGTTCTAGACCAGTGAATTTAACTTTCCGATTTCGGTCTGTAGATGGGTAATTGGTACTTTGACCATACAGTGCCTCAAATGGTGTAGTCTCTATGCTCGCGCGATAACTATGGTTGTAAAAGAATCCGATCTATGGTAAATGGGTAGTCCAACCAATTCTAGAGTCAATCATTCATACTCTGAGTATAAATTTCCTATGTTTGAATCGTTCTCTCGTTCTGACCATCGGTCTGAGGATAATGGGCGGTGTTTACGTCTAAATAGGGTTCTGAAGGTAATCTTAAAATGATTGCTAGAAGTCCAAGGTGATTCGATTACCTTTATCCGGAATAATTGAATTGGGTACAACAAACCTTGAGACTAATTCCACAACGTTCTGTCTTTCGAACTCGGCGTTATCTGAAGAAGATAGAATATGGGTAATAATTTTTGATTCCTCGTGTTTTAGTCTAATCGATTGCTAGGACATGTGTCATTCTTTGCCCACTGTGCTTGGTCTCTACTACTGATGTTTGTAATCGTTCTATGGTGTTCCTCTTAATTTCCTTCATCACATATTCCAATATTCATAATTGTCAAATCACAAAGCCCTAAATGCATAAGCGACGTAGTATGGTGATTGGTTTTCAAAATTTATCTCGCGATTTTTGAGTTTTTGGTCGAAACCTTTTTCTGATTAAACGAATTTAGAAAATGGAGCAAATGGTTTACTAAATAATATCTTTCTTGATGATTCAAAATGTTTTCAAATAGGTTGTGAATAGGACTGTTTATCAAAGTTTGATGTTTATATATTTCCCATTGTACAATGGTTTAGCTAAATATTGATTAAAAGGATCGTATTTGTTCAAAATAGGCAATTCAAAAATTATTTTCTACCAGATATGTGATTTGTATAAACACAAATTTTAAATCGGCTTTACTTAATAGCGAAAATACTAACAAGGATAAAATAATAGGATAGGTAATGTTCGCATAATGCATAGATGTCTAATGTTCGTTTCCTGATATTGGATGGAGCCTATTGGTGGGTATCTGATAAAACTACAAGCCTAGGTATTCAACCAGCTTAAGTCTTGAGATGGTTTTATCGTTGAAATTGTCATCATGTTGGCAATATGAGGGTTTCAATTGATACTATGTCGATGAATTTCCGTATTGTCTTCACATGTAGCTGGGGAGATATTCTTGAGTCTGATGCCTCTCTCGATGTATAGGTGAGGTTATCTAGAATTTCTTGAGAACACAATGCCTTAAGGTAATCTATATCGATACCCTTAACTCAAATCAATTTTCCTTGGTGAAACTTATTATAGGGAAGTTTGCGTTTAGATGAGGTCATGTTTAATCAAATCGCTCTACAGTATCAGTTAGGAGGCTTGGTTTATTCCCATGGTGTTTCTTAGCGTACCTTCACAATGTGTTCGATCCTGTAGCTCAGTCTAGCTAGTACTTTTGAATAATAAATTGGACAACTAGGTCAGAGATGGTGAGTCGGATGGTCTCGTGGTACCTTAGGATTGTTGTTGAGTTATAAATTGTCTTGGTGTATACTTCTAGTCTAGGTTAGTAGTTCTGTAATCCTTTCCTTGCTTTTCTGGTATCGAGTAATCCTCCTAGTACTTGATAGGGAAAGTCTCTCCTAAAGAAGTCGATGGAAAGTCCAACTTAATGGCTAAGTGAGTGACAGGTGGGGTAAGTATCCAAGGGAAAGTTTGTCAGAAAGAGACGTTTACAAAAAAGTTTATTTGTTTAAAACGCTTTTACATGAAGATTGTTATTAGCAATACTTAAAAAAATAATAATAATAATAATAATAATAATAATAATAATAATAATAATAATAATAATAATAATAATAATAATAATAATAATAATAATAATAATAATAATTTACTTCATGGCATAATTCTTCCTGAATTATACATAGGTGATCAGGCTATGTATAGTTGAGGACTAATGAGGCGATGCCTGATTTAGTCAAAATAATATTATTTTTCTCAAAAGCTTTAGATGGTGTTCAACGCATTGTTATTAAAAATGGTATACTAATTATTTCCTTCCAAAGTAATATAAAAATTGTTTCGCGTAATAATAGTAAATATTTGGCGTAATACTGGATAATCAGTTTATAGTACGGTAACAAAACGACTTATTTTAGAAATTCGGTAAAAACAATTTCCCCATAAGGTAGTAAAATAGTTTGAAATAAAACTCGTTGAATGGTTTATTGGATACATGGGTAAATACTATGGATTGGTAATAATCTACTAATCCGTCAACTACGAAGTCGGTCAAATCCTTAATAAGACAATGGTATAATGTTGCTAAACGATTGAAAATTGCGCCATTGCAATAGAAAATGGAATAAACAAAGGCTACAGTTATCACAGAGGTAACAAAAGATAGTCATTACATTAGATAGGAAAGTGCTTAATACTACTAGGTTACACCAACGTACTTATGGAAAGTACCAAAAGAAAAGTACAACCCTAGAGGGCTCAAACTAAGGTTTATATAATTAAAACATAAACTTCTTCTTCCAATTCTGGTTTCCCAACTCCGGGCATTCACTCTTGTAGTGTCCCACTACACCACAGCCAAAACATGTAATTGGTGGTTTCTGATTATCCCTCACAATTGGAAACCTGCAGTCCCTGGTTTTGTGGGTAACCTTCTTACAGTTGCCACATGGTTCCGGGCAACGGCCTGGGTTATGATGATGTTGGCACTCTTCAAACTTAGGTAAAATACCAAGGTAATCATTCTTTTCCTTTAGACCTGTAGCATTAGGTTTAGCAACTCCTTGTCTCTTGTGTGTTCCTTGTGTGGCATTCTCACCTCGGTTGTTGTTCCACTTCCTTTTATTGTCACTTTTTCTTCCTAAGATCTTGGGGTGAGCTATGCGTTCCTTTGCTTCGATCGCCATTCTGATAGCTTTAGGCATGGTATCGGGTTCCAATGAGTTGACCAACATACGAATTTCAGGAGAAAGTCCTCCGATGTACCTTTCAAGTTTCTTGCTTTCTGGTTCATCAATTGCAGAGCCTAGTCGAGCAAAATCATAAAAAGAAGCAGTATACTTAACAACATTATCTCCTACCATGGTAAGGTCTAGTGTTTCCTGTTCAATTGCTTGTAATTCGCTTTTCACACAGAACTTCAAACTCATCATCCTTTTTAGTTTCTCCCAAGAGTGTGAGTAAGCAGCATCAACTCCTACTACCTGGACATACTTAGTCCACCATTTCTGGGCATGCTTCTGAAAAGTGCAAGTGGCGAACTTAACTTTGTCTTCCTTACGGCAGTCACCACTTTGAAAGATTGTTTCTAATTCTTCGAACCATTTGAGAAATTCCTTTGTGTTAATATCTCCGCTAAATGAGGAGGGATTACAACCCATAAATTCCACGTGAGTAAGTTCCTTGGTGAGGGCGGTAGTTACGTTCCTGGCAATGAATTGTCCAACAGCAGCTTGCATCATGCTTGGGGTGGTTTGCTTAAATCTATTTCCATCAAATCATAAGAGTCCATAAGGATCTATAGTTAATAAAATCATCATATTCATAACACATGAATATAATACATGAAAGTTTCGGTCAATATGGACCAATATCATAGATAGCACAACCATATCCATATGGTAGAGTCAACACTTGGTGATTCCGTTGTACAAAAATCAAATACCACAAGTTTCTTCGAACTATGCCACACCTCTCGTGGCTAGGATAATAGTAAAAGCTGGTAAAGATATAAGTCTAGTCTAAAGACTTCCTGTAGTCCTTTTAAGTGGAATCAGGTTTACGGCATCATAAGGTCGAGGTAGTCCTGAAGTGGTGTCTGAAGTTGTGCATCGATCAAGTCCTAGTTAGTGTAGATTCTAAGCCATTCTTGAGGAACATGTAGATGTTCCTTTTGAGTCCGTAATCTTGGTATTATCCACAAGGCGTTATCTAATTCGTGGCAAGTGGAAATGGAAAAGGGAAATGACAATGGTGGTATTCTAAAGGATGAGAATAACATTGATGACGATGAAATCCCAGTGATGAGTTAGGAGATAATGGTGATAATAGTGAATGGAATACTACCCTCTTTCGCGCTATCTCGCGACATCTAAGAGGTAAAGCTGAAGTACGCACTATGGGACGACCAATAGTGTAATAAGTAACCAACGGTGGTGGTAGTACCTAAGTAGTAAGCGTCTTACTAGTGAAGGTAAGAAAACATGCTATCTCCTTGTAATAAGCATCCTTATAAGTCCATTAAAATTAAGTCCGAATACTCTACCAAACGGTATTCTATGAATAGGCTGAATGATAGGAAAACCTTATTCCTTTAACAATTCAATGGTGCTAATGGTGGTGTAAGTACAGCTTGTGGTATAATGGTAGTGGAAGATAACAGGGTATCTTAAACGTTGGAATCCGATAAAAGGATAACAGGGTGAGTATTTGAAGACATGTCACTTGTGAACCAGGTCAATATAATCATATATATACGAGTATGGGTATGAATAATTCGTACAGTGTGTGCGTAAAGCAACATGTATAATGAATATGCACCTATGATGAAATGATGAGATGCTATGATGATGTGGTTATAGTCTAGGGTCCAAGATACATCCTAGTTCGCTATAACCTTGGCTCTGGTACCAATCTGTAATACCCCCAAAATACCTGAATGGCAGCGGAATGGAATACCTGGGGGTGACTGTCACAGCACCATAGTTACAGTCATATTGAACGACCTAAAGTGTCGTTTAGAAAATACAGCGTTTGATCATTAAAACATTCAGAGTTTACAAAGCTTAGGTCCCAAAAGATATTGCCAATTTAGTTAAAATAAGTTCCACAAGATCAAACGTTTCATAAGTGCAGAAAAATATAGGGTGAGACGCGTCGACTCCGTGACTCCATGAAGGCCCAAATGTATGCACATGAGCTACCTTAATAACCTGAGAAATACATTGCGAAAAACGGTCAACACGAATGTTGGTGAATAATCATAGATTTGTAAGTAAATCGTAAGTACAAAAACCACAAGTAATAAGTAAACCGACACGAATGTCAAAAATGCTACATTGGCTCTTAAGCTCATGACCCCGAAGCTAGACTTAGTAATGCCCCACCAGAGTGTTTACCAGACACTCAATTCGTTAAGACATGAAATGCATTCATCCGTTTGGAGCAACCCAAACACGAATGGAGGCGTCACCCTCGATAGATCTATCCACTCACTCTCGCTTAGCTAAAATTAACGGTCCATGATATATATAAGGGGACTTAACTTGGTAGTAGGCAACTTAAGCAATGTATGGAATTTGATATACTTGGGGATGTACAAAAATAATTGTGCAATGTATTCTCCCCCGTGGGATTTAAAATCAAATAAGTAATTAAAAACGGGGCTATGAGAACTCACCTCAAAAGGATGGTACAATGATGTAAAAGTAGTCGGGACAATGAGGCGCGTACACTAGCCGCAACCTAAATGAATAATCGCGATCTAATTAAGATCAAGTCGAAATGAAATGAATGCACATGCACATGATACTCATACCACTCGTAATTTGGAAATACTAGTTATCGTCATAGTAAAATAGTTTTCATACTTAGGAAAAATATGTCCATATATAGGAGTATATAACTTGTCGTGTTATCTCGTAAGAAAATGTTAGCGTTAAATTCCTTGTATTGAAAACCTTGAAATACGTCGTTAAGTCGTATAAATATTCTCTTGGGTCATACGTATTCATTTGATAAGAAAATAGTCCTTAGTAATATTTTCTAGAAAATATACCGTTTAGTACGTAAGTTATTAATTTTATTTGTGTCCATATATATATATATATATATATATATATATATATATATATATATATATATATATATATATATATATATATATATATATATATATATAGTTTGACGATGTTAGAATGGTTATAACTTGGTCGTTTTAAGCTCGTTTTCCTTGTTCTTTATGTCCACGGATTCGTCTTTGTATATACTAGTATATTTTTGATAACTCGGCTCTTCTAGGTTACGTTTAATACCTCTAATTACCCATTGAAATCTGCCAAACAGCAAGCAGTTTTTGTAAAAACAGTTTTTGTAAAAATAGTTTTCGCCTAAAGTTTCGTTTTTGAATGTATTTTCTAAATCTTTGGTCAAAACTTGGCCACCATCTACTGATTTTTCCACGAAATTAAAATAGGGACAGTAGGTAATCTTATTGTTTCAAAAACCATTTTCAAGTCCCCAAACTAGTTCCATCCTCCATCAAACCACTTTCAAACACCACAAAGCTAATCTAATCCTACCATACACCTTCTTAGGGTGTCATGGGTCCTTAAACATCATCAATCCACTAGGTCTAACAAGGGTTTCTTATGTGTCCATTTCTAGGGCTTCAAAGTTACATATGTACAAAATAAAGTGGTATAAGTTGATGCATGTATGAGATCTTGTAAGAAAAATATATAAATATAATAATAACTTGTAAAAATCATAAAAATGAGTTTGTTTACTTACTTGATGGTTTAGAGAGTTTAGATGATGAAAAACCTACTAATCCTTGAGTTTTTATTTCAAAACTCTAACAAGGATGATTATATGAACTAGTTTATACCAAGATCTTGTAAAATTTGTTCTCCTTGCTCCTTGAACACCCTAGTTCGATCCTACCTCAAGAGAAAATGAGAGAAAAGTTTTGCTTGAGCAAGTAAAAAGTGATTTGTGTTTAAAAATGGATGAAAAGTTTAATTTATACTAGGAGACAATTGTTAGGTGGTAATAAATTTGGTTGGTGTAGTTAGCTCATTAGGAGGCTAGGAGGGGGGGGGGGGGGCGGTTCACAAAGGAGGGAAAGGGGGGAAATGTTGGGTGATTTAATTAGAAAGTTAGTGGTAATATTGTGTAGTATTTGGTTAATTTTAGGTGTAATCGGGTACCGGGTTTGTTAGAAATAAATTTTATCAAGGTTATTCGGAACATAATAAAGTCGTAAAAGTTGTAAAAATACGTTGGGTACAAGTATGGAGAGTTCGGGTGATTATTGTTTGATTTTTATGAAAACCGTCGAAATTAAATTAAACGTACGATACGTAATAAATAAATTTCCAAAATACCGGGTAAATTAATATTATAATTTTTATATTATTAAAATGAATATAAAAATATATTGGGATAATAGTCGGGAGTGTCGGACATGTTAGTCCCATTTATCGTTCGCGTATTAGTGTTTATTTGAAGTAAACATACGTAAATCGTTAATTATACCAAAAGTATTAATTTAGTTATCCTAAGAGTGGAATAGTATGCAAGTGCCCTAATGATGATGTGCGGACTATTTCTAGTCCGTATGAAATGTCCCTGATAATAATGCATGAATTCGCTCCTGAACCAATATGATTACGCGAATTTGAACCCTCGTAAACTAAATTTACGATGACATGAGTAATGCACGTGAATAGTGGTTTCCTTTCGGGAATGAATAGTGTCAAGTGAATAGTAAAATTTCCGAACGCTTCTCAGAATATCAAATTGACCTCGAAAATGATGAATAGTAAAACGATGAATAGTGATCGATGAATAGTAATTTGTGAATAGTAAATTGTCGAGGTTTGGAAAATGACCAGAAATTACGAGTTGTGACATATATTAAAACACTTATACATATATATATATATATACGCTTATATATATGATATATGAAATTATAAATTCTTTCCCAACATTATACATAAGTAGTGTTTATACAAAATCGTAAATAAACTAGTATCTACACTTTTGCATTAAAGAGTTTTGAAATTTTCGTCTAATCTTTAGAAGCTAACTTTTACAAAACAAATAAAACGAAAAAGACGTAAAACTATTCAACCCCCCCCCCCCCTTCTAGTTTTCCACAAACTTCTTCATTAATAAAACCATTTAAGAATGCACTTTTGACGTCCATTAAAAAAGGTTTAAAGTCATGTGCGCATGCATATGCAAGTAAAATTCTAATTGAATCGAGCCTAGCAACTGGAGCAAAAGTTTCATTGTAGTCAATGCCTTCTTGTTGATTATAACCTTGTGCTACTAGCCTAGCTTTGTTTCTAGACACAGCTCCATTTTCATCCATTTTATTTCGAAAGACCCATTTTGTTCTAATTATAGTTTGATTCTTTGGTTGAGGAACTAGTTTCCAAACATCATTTCTAATAAATTGGTTCAATTCTTCTTGCTAAGCTATTACCCAAGATTCATCACTTATAGCTTCATTTATATTTTTAGGTTCAATGGTTGATATAAAACAAAAATAGTTACTTTCATTTTGAGCTTTTGATCTTAAGGTTCTTTCGTTAAGTTTACCGATGACACAATCTAATGGATGACTTTTAGACTCTTTAATATTAGAGTAAACTTCAAAATACATCCCTGTGGTTTACCCAATTTCGCACCATACATCCCTCTCAAAAAATTTGCAACAAATACATCCCTCCGTTAGTAAAAGTGAACCTATATACATCCCTCAGTTAAAATAAGGACTAACGGTGCAAATTGTTTCTCCGTTATCTCCTAACGAATTAGAACACATTTGCACCGTTAGTCCTCGGGGTTAACGGTATTTGTATCGGTAGTCTTTTTTTATGTTTTCTTCCGTTTTTCTACGTTTTCGTCCTTTTTTTACATTTACGCCCGTTTTTTTTACGTTTTCACCCCCTTTTTTTTACGTTTTTTTTACATTTTCGCCTATTTTTTTTTACGTTTTCGCAGATTTTTTTTACGTTTTCGTCAGTTTTTTTACGTTTTTGTCCTTTTTTTACTTTTACACCGTTTTTTACGTTTTCACCCAATTTTTTACGTTTTCTTCCTTTTTTTTACGTTTTCGCCTATTTTTTACATTTTCGTCCTTTTTTTACATTTTTGTTTTTTTACGTTTTTGTCTATTTTTTTTACGTTTTCACCCGTTTTTTACGTTTTTGCCTTTTTTTTTACTTAAAAAACAGACGAAAACGTAAAAAAACTGGCGAAAACTTAAAAAATGGACGAAAACATAAAAAAAATCTACGAAAACGTAAAAAAACATGTGAGAACGTAAAAAACGGACGAAAACGTAAAAAAACAGAAGAAAACGTAAAAAAAAATGGGGTGAAAACGTAAAAAAACGGGGGTAAACGTAAAAACAGATGAAAACGTAAAAAAATGAAGAAAACATAAAAAAAGACTAACGATGCAAATACTGTTAACCCAGAGGACCAACGGTGCAAATGTGTTCTATCTCGTTAGGAGATAACAGAGAGAAAATTTGCACCGTTAGTCCTTATTTTAACTGAAGGGTGTATATTGGTTCACTTTTACTAATGGAGGGATGTATTTGTTGCAACTTTTTCGAGAGGATGTATGGTGCGAAATTGGGTAAACCACAGGGATGTATTTTGAAGTTTACTCTTAATATTAACTATTTCTCTATTTAATAGTTCATCTTCCTTGTCGTTTTCTAAATCAATTTGATTAACAACTTGACTTTCAACTAAGTCATCATCTACCAAAGGTGATGTCATAGAGGGAGGTGGACTTTCGTCGAATGTTACGTTCAATGATTCCTCAACTCTTAATGTTTCTTTATTTAGAACAATATAAGCTTTGCTATTTTGTGAATATCCAATGAATACACCTTCATAAAACTTTGGGTCAAATTTTGTGAGATAATCCTTGGTGTTTAGTATAAAGCATTTACTCCCAAATACTTTAAAGTATCCTAATGTTGGCTTTTTACCTCTATATAATTCATATGGAGTTTTATCTAAAAATGGTCTAATTAGGACTCGGTTTAAGATATAATTTGATGTGTCGACGGCATTACACCAAAACTTTTGTGGAATATTTTGTCCGTTAAGCATTGTTCTACTCATCTCTTGAAGAGTCCAGTTTTTATGTTCTACTACACCATTAGATTGACACAATGCAATTTTCTAATTGATTTTGAATTTTCTTACTAAGAATTTCACCAAATTGTATTTCGTTATACCATTTTTATCACAAAATTCACCAAATTGTATTTCGTTATCAAATTCCCGACCGTGATCCGTTCTAATTGACACAATGCAATTTCCTAATTGATTTTGAATTTTCTTACTAAGAATTTCAAATTGTTCGAAAGCTTCATTTTTACTTTTCAAAAATCTTGTCCATGTATAACGTGAATAATCATCTACTATGACCAAAGTGTAAAAGTTGCCTCCATAACTTTGAATAGCGGATGGACCGAACAAATCCATATGTAAAAGTTCTAGACACCTAGAAGTAGACGCCATATTTTTAGCCTTATGGCTATTATGAACTTGTTTACCAATTTTGCAAGCATCACAAAAGTGTTGGTCGTATTTCAACTTGGGTAGGTTTCTAACTAATTCCTTAGAGGCTAGGGATTGAATAAGTCTCATATTAGCGTGACCTAAGCGTCTATGCCAAAGAGTTGAGGGTTCATCTAATGAGGTAAGACAAAGTTTATCTCTAGATGTTTTATCAATTTTCATGACGTATACGTTGTTCTTAAGAACTCCTTTAGCAATTGTTATACCATCTTTTAGTATTTTACTTTCGTTTTCACTAAAAAGGACTTTATACTTTTTATGGCAAAGTTGGCTAATACTAAGAAGATTAAATCCTAAGTTGTCAACATGAGCAACATCATCAATAGATAGAGAGTCATGAGAGATAGTACCTTTTCCGATGATTTTACTTTTCAGCTTGCTACCAAAAGTAACGTTACCTCCGTCATAGACTTTATATGTTGAGAAAAGACTTTTGTTTCCCGTCATGTGTCTTGAGCAACCGCTTTCTTTGATCTATTCATCCAGTTCCAAACACACTTTTAAGCAAACCTATTTTATAACAAGCATTCAAACATTTGGTCCCCAATATCTCATGGGTCCATTTTGGTTAATCATGCCATTACTTTGATTCATGTAAGGAAATGGTGGATATGGGTTCCAAGACATATAGTTTGGAACTTGATGTTGTCTAGGTATGTTTTGACCCCAGCTATGTTGAAAGTAGGGTTATGTGTTGTAGTTGCTTTTTGGAAAGGGGTGTTTGGATACAGACGTTTTAGGTCTTAGTTAAGTAGGTCTAGTTCTAAATTCATTTTTTGCAAGTCCTACTCCTATTTTAATGGCTGGTTTAAGTTTGGTTTTAGTGTTGGACTTCTTTGTAACTTTAACAAATTCATTATGGTTAGTTACTGAAATGTTCTATTCTGCAGTAGTCTCCACGGAACCAATGGGTTCAACTGGCGGAACCAAATTTTTGGTTCCATCATTTCCATGGGTCACTGCTGCAGTTTTGTCATTTTCTTGTCCTTTTTCGCCTTGTTTCTTTAAACTACTTATTGATCCTGATTTCATGAATCCTAACACTGTTCTATCAAAATGTAATTTTTTGAGTTTCATTATTTCATCCGCACAACAAATGCTTTTATCAAACTTCTTAAACTTTGAGTTTTGTTTAATAAGATTATCTTGTGTGATTTTAAGCTTTTCAACCTCAAGTTTGAACTCTTGACATGATTTTCAAGTTGTGTCAACATTTTTACTCTTTTCCAAATGTTTAGCTTTTTCTTTTAATTCATAAACTTCATTTTCTAAAAATTCCTTTTTAGTCTTGAAAATTTTGTTTTTGTTTATGATTTTTAAGCTTAACTCACAAAGTTTGTTGTATTGTTTTTGTAATGTGTCATCATCAGTAGAAGAGTAAGATGAATCGGAATGTACCTCATTTGAGTCTTGAGCCATAAGAGTTGCTTCGTCATTTATCGGCTCTTCATCATCATTCTCACTATCACTCCAAGCACCGCTTACAAAAGCACTTTGAGTTTTGCTTTTGGGTGGCTTTGGACATTCTCCTATTAAGTGACTTGTATCTCCGCATCTAAAAACTTTCTTTCATTCTTGACTTTCTTTACATTCCGATATTTTCGTGAAGACTTCTTTTCATCTTTATGTTGCCTTACAAACTTTCCTCGTCTTCGAAAGAACTTCTTGAAGTCTCTAACCGCCATGGCATATTCTTCATCTTCACTATCCGAACTTGATTCCTCGTCGTCACTTGATTCTATTCTAGCTTTTAAGGCAATAGATTTTGACTTTTTCTTTCTTGCCTTTAACTATCTCCAAATCTTTTTCCTTTACTATTTCATGAACTTTTAGGTTTCCAATAAGCTCGTCAAGTGCCATACTTGAAAGATCCTTAGATTCTTCAATAGCCGTTACTTTTGCTCTCCACTTAGGATGGAGTGCTCTAAGGAATTTTCTGACAAAATTCTTGCTACAAAAAGATTCATCAAGTGCTTTAAGTGAACTTATAATAGTGTTAATCTAGCAAATGCACTATTAATAGTTTCAACCTCGGGAATAGAAAATTGTTCATATTGTTGGACAAGAAGATCAATTTTGTTATCCTTAACTTGTGAGTTTCCTTGATGAGTAGTTAGTAAAGATTGCCAAATTTCTTTAGCGGTTTTGCACATAAAAACTTTTCATACTCTTTCTTTGGTAAAGCATTATAAAGCATAATTTTTGCTTCATTATTTTTTGCAATTAGTTTCTTGATCATCACTATGTTTAGTGAGTGAACTATCCTCATCCCGACCACTTCCAGTAGCCTTATGATCACCTTCAATAATAATATACCATAGATCTATGTCCTTTGATTTTACGTAAGTTTCAAAATGGTTATTCCAATATAAAGCCATTTGGTTCAAATAGTGGTGCTCTTTGCATAGACTGCCCTTCTTTGAAGTTTTCAAAATCCATGGATCGTTCCAAGTTTTAAGATACAATATATTTTAAAATCTTGAGTAACGTAGCTCTTGATGCCAATTGTGGAAAACTAGAAGGGGGTTGAATAGTTTACCAGTTTTTAACTTGATATTCTTGGAAAACTTTTACGTGTAATCGACAACTAAACCTTACCAAACAATAAGTAATATGCAAGATTAAAAGTAAGAAACGATCAAACCATAACACGGATGTTTATCGTGGTTCGGCTACAAGGACTCTTTTTCCTTGCCCTACTCCACGCCCCGAGTATCCAACTCGAGAGTTTCTTGCACTAGTCAACAAGCTTCTTTAACTGGCGGAGAAAACCTTACACGTCGCTTACACACTATTTCCAACACTAAGCTAGATGTCGAGTTCTTTCACAAGGGTACAACCACTCCGATAGTTCTTTTACAAGGGTAAAACAACTCCCGATACACTAAGTATTTTGAGGACTAAAATACTAACCGATCACTACAAGTGGATACAATACAATGATGTATAAACTTTACTAGTTTACACTATGCTATGCTTAACAAGTCTTGCAACATTGTGTTGAAGCTTGTGAAGTCGTGATCTTCTTGCTACAAAGAAAGACTCACAAATATGAAATGGAACTGAGCTAGAAGTGAGTTATGAAAGTATATGCAGTATGTTATGATGGTAAGTGATAAGAAAAACTCAAAGAGTGGGTTGCTATTTATAGGCAAACTTCTAGACCAACCCACGGATACGGCGGAACCATTACTTTGGTTCCGTCCGTTATGCTTGAGGGTTCCGCCAGCATGTCTGATAGAATCCTGCACAAGATATCACATAATCTAACTCAATATTCTCAAGATCTCATAAAGTCAACTTTGAGATCTTTGAGTATGAATCTATACAAAATAAAACATGTCTCTTACATAAATGTTTCCTTGAAAGGACATGTGTGATGCAAGAGATGATGTAAGTATATATATGATTTCTAATTTTAGATATTCTTGAAAAGGAAAGTATTCTTGTAAAGAGTTTATGTATAGACTTAAAAATGTTTGTTTGAGATGTTTAGCAAGTGAATGATTTACAAAAAAGAGTTTGCTTGCTTATATCCTAACAAGACATACTATTTAGAAAACTTGCTAAATATACTTATAAGACATTTTTAACACATGTACTTAAACTAAAGTATACTTGATTAGAAATCACTTAATGAAAACATGTAAATGTAGTTTGAGTGATGTTTGAGTAAAAGACTTTTAAACTATATTTACGATTTGCTAAAAATAAACTTTACCTTTTGTAGTTAACAAAACTAAGAAAGATCGTAAAATATAAATAACGTTTTAAGGCGATATTTGTATTAACACACTGTGTAGGAATTTGGTCCCTTAAGATACGCCAAACCAAAATATTAATTTTTCTAGGAATGAAACGACACCATCTTGTCTCAATTTGGAATTTTGGAAGAGAAATAGAATCAATAAAAATCTGAATGTCTTTAACCGTGAAGATATTCGATCCTATCAAAATCCATTGCCAAGCATCTTGACCTTTTGTAAGTTGAACATTCACTAACATAGAGATCAGCGAATCCAATTGAGAAGCCTCCATGAAAATTACGCGTCCAACACCAAACCCAACCATTTTGCCACTTTTCTCGGACAAGGCAACCTCTGTTTGCTTCCGGAAAAAAAAAGATGAGGAAATTAGCGCTCAAGAGGGATGTTACCAAGCCATGCATCTCTCCAAAATCTAGTAGAAAAACCGTCTTTCACTTGACGTTTAATAGAAGAATGAGGGATGATGCCTTTGTCGTGCATGTCGTTGATTGCCCCGACAATCTTAGAACAAGTACCATAACCTCGACATTGATGAAAAAACATAGATCCGAATGTGCCGTATGAACCATGAATTTCTTAAATGACTTGGACCCATAGAGCTCAAGGGTTATTAAAAATCTCCATCTTCATTTTTGGAGGAGAGAAAGATTTAATACCTCAAGAGAACCAATACCAAGACCACCTTTCACCTTTGAAGTTAAAACCTTTTAGATATCCATGGAATCTTTTTTAACCCATCCGTATAACCCTAAAAGAAATTGGCCTGTAAAGATTCTAGACGCTTGTTAATCTGCTTTGGCATAGGAAAAAGATAAAGATAGTAGATGTTAGGAATACAAATATTCCTATAAAAGACTCGGTCACCTAAATATTGTAATAGCATTAAGTTTGCTTGCAGTTAGTTTAGTTATTAGTTAGAATTAGTTTAAGTAACATCATGGAAGAAGGACGGGTCTTTACCCACTGTATGCCTGATCCACAGCCCGGGTGTGGGCGTTTTTATTTCTTGTATAAATACCCCTCTCCCACCAAGGGAGAGGGTTGGACCTTCTCATTCTCTAATCTAATATTTCATATTTTCTCTCAAGGTTCCAATTTTCTTTCTTCTTCTTCGTCTTTTAATCTATACGCCACACAAACCACTAAGTGCAATATGTTTTTGACTTAATTGGTATCCTACAATTGGTATCAAGAGCCAAGGTTTCATCTTAAGGCCTTGTAGAATCGGATTTGATGTAGTTTTTGTGTTGGTTTATGTGTTATAAGAGTTTTTCTTGAAAACATCTTGTTTTGATCTATCTAGTGTTAGTTGACATGTTAGAGATGTACTTTTATGATCATTTGTTTTTGTACTACATTATTTCTCCTTTGGTTTCGCCATATCATACGTATTTTTGAGGTTTGGATTGTGTTTGGGTCGTTATTCTTGTCTGTGTTTTGCTCTACTGTTTTATTTCTTGACTACGGTTTGCTACTGGATCCTGCGGTTTGCTAGTTAGCGATTACTATTTTGGGTATAAGGACAAAACGCAAGGAAAGTGACTGTTTTGGACTTTTGTGAACTGCGGTTTGCGTTAGCGGTTTAGTGGTTAGTGGTTAAGTGCTTGCGGTTTGCTCCTGTGGTTTGCGTTTTCTACGTTTAACTCATTAGCGGTTTACCTCACTAGCGGTTACTCAACCTGCGGTTTACTTTTTATTGCGGTTTACTCCCTGCGTTCTACTCACCTTGCGGTTTGCCTATTTTGTGGTTAGCTCCTTGATTGCGACTACTTCACCTGATCTTGCGTTTAACTCTCATCTGTGTTAATCTCAGAATGGCGGTTACCTGTACTTAGAGGTTTGCTTAGTTGTTAGCGAGTATCTCTTACTTATTGGCAATTAACTAAGTGGTGAGATTCGTGTGATAGGTTAATCATCTTGCAATTAGTGAACTGTTGTAACTTAAGTCGTTTAGATTAATCTATTTGTGATCTGACGTTGTGAGTTAATCCTTACAACTTGACTAATCTCAATTGGATATATTGTAACTTGACTTGTCACAACTTGACACCTAGTGCAAACTGTAACCTACCTGCTTCATTATGACAACTTCTACTGATTCAGTAATACCCAAAATTCTCAAATTATATGACATGGTTGATGAACCTTTGACTTCTAATCTTTCTCTACAAATTAACGGACTTGTACCTGACAATGCTTCAATGGTACCTTCGTGCTCGGATCCCCAAAAGAATGTGATTCATCAGCCAAGTAAATTACTTGACTATGCAAGGGAATGCCACATTGAATGCTTTCGACTGCGTCACTCACATCTCTTTGTACTGTTAGAGGGTAATGAATTCAAAATGGGGTTCGAACGTGCATTTACAATTCTCTTCGGTCAAGATGTTCAAACTTTCACAGACATAATGATTCTTAATTTGGATCAATTACGAAAACAACTGGACCAAGAAGAATTTTCCAATACTGGATCCTTGGCTGCCCTCTTTGTGCTCAGCAAACAACTGCAGAGGTTCATCAATTCAAAATATGCTATGATATATGACTACGAGAGTCAGATGACTATGAAGTGCTTTGCTGATCACATGGAACTTGATGTTGACACATTCAGAGACATACTACTCCAACTCATGGATAAGGTTAAGGAGTACATTGAGGAAAAGGCAAAGCACGAACTGGAGTATGAAGACCGGGTGAAGACACATCGGGTACAATCAAGTGATGGTATTGATTATTTGGGTATTGCATCGGATGTTGAGTCAGTCGTCACTGACTGTGTTAATACAAATATCGCCTAAAAACGTTATTTATATTTTACGATCTTTGCAAAGTTTTGTTAATGACAAAGTATGAAGTTTAGCTATAAGTAAATCATCACTTTAAGTGTTTAAGTCTTGTTTAACTAAGGTTAACATTTCTTTTTAAAGAAAACATTGTTTTTACTTCTTAAACTAAAATGAGTCTTGTCACATCATATTTATTTCTTAATATAGTAAGGTCACATCACACTTAGGGC
Source organism: Artemisia argyi (assembly GCA_030686995.1). Lineage (NCBI taxonomy): Eukaryota > Viridiplantae > Streptophyta > Magnoliopsida > Asterales > Asteraceae > Artemisia > Artemisia argyi. Next base: position 48,589,467 of record CM060694.1, read on the forward strand.
AAGTTTTGTCATTATGCATTTATGGAAAAAAATGTGTTTGACTAGCTTTGATGTTGCTTACAAGTTTTGTGTTTGACTTGATTTAAGTGATGTGACATTGTTTGGTCGCTAGGAGTTATGAGACAAGACCTTGTTTGGTTTGAAGAGTTATTGCAAAAACCTACTGCAGACCCGACGGTACCCTGGGGGTACACGGGCGGAACCCATCTGAGGGTTCCGCCTGATCCACCAAGCATGCAGTGTGGTGTGCTATAAATACCAAGCCATAACTTGATTTTTGGCTAACCCTTTTAGGACATATATTCACATACTCTCTCAACTAACTCAGTAACCTTTTGATTTGTGATTCTCTTATGTAGCAAGGGACTTCACAAGAACATTCAAGAAGTTACAAACTTCAACTCTAAAGTTGCAAGTCTTGATAGCTTGATCATGTATGAGCTTTGATAGTTTGTACTTCATATGTGTCACGTATATAGAAGTAAGTGGTTAGTATTTTAGGCCTCAAAATACGTAGTGTGTCGAGAGTTGTTGTACCCTTGTAAAAGAACTAACGGGAGTGGTTGTACCCTTGGAAAAGAACTCGACATCTAGCTTAGTGTCGGTAAAAGTGTAAGCGACGTACGGGAGTGGTTGAACCCATGTAAAAGAACTCGACATCTAGCTTAGTATCGGTAAAAGTGTAAGCGACGAATGGGAGTGGTTGTACCCTTGTAAAAGAACTCGACATCTAGCTTAGTGTCGGTAAAAGTGTAAGCGACGTTGTAAAGGTTTTCTCCGCCGGTGAAAGAAGCTTGTTGATTAGTGCTTATAACTCTCGAGTTGGAAACTCGGGGCGTGGATGTAGGGCAAGGAAAAAGAGTCCTTGTAGCCGAACCACGATAAACAATCGTGTTGTGGTTTGATCGTTTCTTTCTTTATCTTTGCTTATTACATGTTGTCTTTTAGTTATAATTGCTAATCACATATAAAGCTTTCCAAAAGAATTAAAACAAGTAAAGTTGTATTTATATCTTGAAACAAATGTAAAGCTTTTCATAGAACTAAAACAAGCAAAGTTAGGATCATCACAAGTAAAGCTTTTCAAAGTATGAAACAAGTAAAGTTAGAATTGTTATTCACATGAAAAGCTTTTCAAAGAATCAAACATATAAAGTTGTGTTTATATCTTTAAGCAAACGTAAAGTTTCTAAAAGGATATTTAAGCTAAATAAGAATCGAAAAAGCGGTAAACTATTCAACCCCCCTTCTAGTTTTCCACAATTGGCATCAGGAGCTACGTTACTCAAGATCTTTAAAATAGAATGTATTTTAAAACTTGGATCGATCCATGGATTTTGAAAATCTCAAAGAAGGGCAACCTATTCAAAACTCACCACTTTTTGTAATAGAAAACTTACTTGAATGGAAAAGTAATTTTGAAAACTATGTGAAATCAATTGATCAAGATCTTTGGCATATTAATTCTTTTGGTAATTTCAAATCAAAGAAAACAAGTTTTTGAAAACCAAGATAACTAACTTAAACTTGGTAAAAATACTAAAGCTAAAACAATGATTTATAAAACTTTAAGTACCAATTATGAAAGAATGATATTTGGAAAAATATGTTAAATTTTCATCAAGAAATATGTCAAGCCAAAGATGATCAAGTTGATCTCACAAATGTATTAGAAATCTTAGATATATTATTTGATTGATTTTTAGCTGAGATGAATACATGTACTACTAGTTTAAATGTTTTAAATGAAGGTGTAAGTGAAGATGATTACTCATGACGAGCTCTTAGTGGACTTACTTACGATTCATGGAATAACACGGATGAAGATGAAGCCAACCATCCGGTTTGTGATTCTAAACTAGATAAAACATCAAGCAAGGTACACTTTGAAACCAAACGCTTTTTGCTTTGACAAATTTATCCTAGAGTTTTCTAAACTAGAAAATGAGTCTAAACGTTTATGCAACATGGACCTAAAAATTATCTTCAAGAACGAGTCTTCAAAATCTTTTAAGAATATCTTTGAAAAGGAAATCTTGTTAGAAGATAAAATGTCTAGAATTGAGAGTAATGTTGAAATTGATCTAGAATGTAAATTGTGTCTAGATTGCAAACATAAGATTAAAATGCAAAATGAGAAAGGAAAAATATTAGTTAAATTTGATGAAAGCTCAAAATCTCTTGAAAGATTGTTGAGGAGTCAAAGGTTGTTTAAAGATAAAACCAATTTAGGATTTAACTCAAAAGCACCATCAACTAGTAAAGTAACACAAGTAAAACTAATCATACCTAGAAGTGTGATTTAGGAATAATTTAATCTCTAATAGAAATTCATGATAAAAGGATTAAGATTATCATTTTCTATGCTTTTATATGATTGTCTAACCTTCTTAGATACATGAGTTATTGTGTTTCAAAGCGTGTCGTCAAACCAAGTTTTTACGCGAAGTGCTTATCCTCTTGATAGCATTTTTATGCAATTTAAAAGGTACACATTACTTCAACTCAGCTTTGATTGTCTCTTGTTTGTAGCATTATGTGTAGGATTATGTGTTATTAGTAATACTCTAAAAGTGTTTACTTGCTATTAGTAATAACTAAGATTTGACTCTATGTAAAAGGGAATTTCGTCATTAGTACTAGTAGGAGATATAAGGTGTTTTGGTTCTTTAACCATCTAGAGATAAACACAAAAAACTCTTGAGTGAGTCTCACTCAACTCTTGATTACAAGTGAGCTAACTAAGAATTTCCTAAGTGTTAAAATGTCTAACACTTTTGTGTTGCTTGCAAAACAAACCTTTGTTAAACAACTTTCTCAAACATCATACTTTGAGTATTTAATTGTGTTTTTTCTTCAATCACTCCTTTATGATAATCTCACATAAAACACATAAGGTGAAATAAATCACATTAGCATATATTAGGATGTGTGAAAGAAAATGAGTTTTCAACATCTTGGATTTACACATCAAATGTGACACATAGTCTCATGATGTTGTACCTCTTGGACTTTTTCAAAATAAATAGAGTTCATAGTGTCTTAAGTAAGAAAACCCAAAGAGTCGAGGAGTCGTTGAATATGACATTTAACGAGTGATCTCCTTCTTCTAAGATATCATCTTTGGTAGATGATGACTTAGTCGAAAGTCCTAATAATGGCAAGACAAGCATGGAGTAAAAGCACAAAATAACATCCTCTCGCCTTGAGTCAAACATTGAATCAAGTAAAATTGACATAAGTTATAAAACTTGATTTATAGGTCATAGTTGTGTCTAAACAAATTCAACAAAAACAATTTTTGGAATTTAGAATAAAACAACTAGTGAAACAAAATTGATATTTCAAAGTGAGTATAGCGTCAATATTTGAAAGACTTTTTGACAATAAAAGCAAGCCACAAAAGCAAGGGTTTTTAACTTAAAGACATTCCTAGTTTCTCTCTTGTTCTTAATAGTTAAGTTTTTGATGACTTATCAAGAATGAGATTAGTAAATCCGTAGGTAAAACTAAACGTAGAGAAATGTTTGGGAGACTACTTGTTCTCATAACATTTAGACTCAACATTATGTTTAGCTTTTGTCTATGTGCTCGTGTTAAAGAAGATCCTTAAACAACTCGTTAGTTGAGCCTAGTTGGATACATCATAAGGTACTACACATCTAGGATTATGGTATCCCAAAAGAACGGGAATAGAAACCATAGTGTTTGACAAATGGAATTATGTCGGTAATAAGTTGATAAGATAAGCACAAGTGGTACTTGCACTTTTATACTTACTTACCCAATGAGTCTCCAAAACATGTAAGGTTCTCAAATTAGTTTTGATGGAGAAGCACATCAACAAGCTCCGCTTGAACAAGCAAATTCGTGTCAACAACGGAATTTATCTCATCAACATTGTTATACCTTCAACAAAGGAAGCATCGACTTCGGCAACAATTCAATCCATTATGTTCTTAGTAGACATATTGTGATCCCTCATCATCGCCTTGGTAAGATTGTTCATTGAGGAACATCTTTACTAAGAAAGTCTTCTACGTCAACTATTCCATCAACGCGTTCACAAAATCTCTTGAATGTGAAGCATTCATGATTCCTAGGCTTAGTCAAAGACTCATAAGACCTAAAACCTTAGTTTTGAACATTATGATAAAACCACAAAAATCATGACAATTCCTTTTGAGGTTTCCCTGCAGAACCCACGGTACCTTCAGACCATATGGGCGGAACCCATTTTTTGGTTCCGCCTGGTCCGCCAAACCTCAGAATGTTTAAACTTTTTATTTCAAAGCCAAACACCCTATTAAGTCTTAACAAAAACTAACAAACAGCATCACCCTCTCTAAAACACATATCCTCATGAATTTTAGGGCTTCTAATCCAATCTCTTCCAATCCAATTAACTTTGTAAGTACTCTAATCACAACTGCACTTTTAATTTAATTAAAACATTTTTGCTTACAATCATTAACTAGAATCTTAGGGCTTTTGCATAAAACTTCATGATTCATGAAAAACTTGGTGCCTAGTCAATTATGTATTTCATTAGTTAAGAAATGTATCTTTTCATTGTTACTTTGATTTACCAAACACACCAAGAGCATTATTTTTCTAATTGCAACATGATTCATCACCACATTGTTAAAACAAATGAAAAACATCATTTAAACATCACTTGCATACTATCTCTTGAATGCTAAAGGGGATACATAACTAATATGTATTTTCGGGTACATTCAATCGAAGACACATTCAATTAGGAGAGTGTTGGTTATCTTTTGTTTTTACAACAAAATTTGCATAACAAAACGATTTAGGAATCAAAATGAGTCAAGATAACCATGTCTTCACATTGTCTTGCATATAAGAATATATTAGAACATCCTCGTTGTTAAAAGTCATTAACATACAATTTTATGTTTTCTAGGAATCAACATGCCTCCCGCAAACAAATCCGATCACAAAGAAACCCTAAAATACATGCCCAAACACCATATGACCAAAGGTCTCAACTCGGTTCAAGTAGAAACCTTTAAGGCATTAGAAAAACGCTATGTTCACGAAGGTAGAACCATTGATCCATCCTTTCTAGAAGGAACATCTATTCGCCAAAACTTTGCCGCAATTCACTTTGATTGTCTCCTTGATATAGATGAGCCCATTTGTCCTAGGTTCATCTTGGAATTTTATGCAAACAGTAAACCTTTCCTCATGTGCTGGTGGTAGGATCTCATTAAACTTCACAACCAATCAAATATCACATGATATAGATTTAAAAGACTTAGCTATAATTCTTGGTGTACCAAATGAGGGAACTTGCCTCTACACGGGTAAGTGGCCCATTTTAAGTCTTGATACTATTGATCGTTTTTATCCATACGATACACCTCTTGCTAGTAAGGAAACTATTAAGGAACACCTCTTTGTTAGAACCTCTACCACTAGGGTGAACCGTTCGGGGAATACTGTAGATAAGGATCCTTTTGGTATGGAGCTCAATGAGCTTAAACCACAATTTAAGAAGTGGGAAGAAATTCTTAGGGCTAATGTCATAAGTACCATAGGAAATAGAGATCACATCAACACATGCCTATGCTACATGCTTTATAGCATTTCCACCGGTCAACCCTTCAACTTAGCCTACTACCTAGCCAAAAGAATGGCCGACATATCCTTGGTCGGAACAACCGCTCTTCCATATGGAATGCTTCTTACCCGCCTCTTTAGAGCAATCTCGACCATTTCTCCTAACGAAAATGGAATACACCTTGACTACGCTCTCGTTCCTCACACCTTCGTTCCTTTAAGTGATAAACGAGTTTTCAAAAATAAGAGCAAACGTACTCGATCACCTACTCCATCTTCATCATCATCCGGCATGAGCGACGATGATAAACTACCAAACTCTAAGTTACCTCCTTTAGAATACCTTCAAGCTCTCCCCATCATTGACAATGCTTCTGAAGAATTCAAGCAAACCAAAGGAATGTTCAAGTGTTTTGGAAGGTACCTAAACAAGCTCAAAAAGAAGATAGACCGGTTGTGAGAAGATTAAGGAGCGTTTGGCATAAGAATGCTTTAGAATCGTCTTTGTGTTAAAACTATGTGAATTATGTGTTTTTCACTTTCATGGTTTATTATGTTTGTTGGATCATGTTTGTATGAAATTTTATGCATAATGACAATGTTTAAGGTGTTTGTCATCTTTTCTATGCTTATGGGAATTCTTACTAAGTATAGTGAAATCCTCGACCTCAAGGTCAAAGTCCCATGATTGATATGTTTACATGTCTAATTTTTGCATTGCCTAACCAGTAATACCTTATCTTTTTAATTTTAGGAGTTTTCAAAAATTTTGAAAATCGTCTCGCGGGTCAAAAACGCGGACTGCCTAATTTTTTACCCCTGGCGGATCTGGCGGTACCCAAATTTGGGGTCCGCCAGTGTATTTTCTGGGAATTCTAGAAATGGCCCAATGGACCAGGCGGTACCCTCAAATGGGTTCCGCCAGTGTATTCTGAGGGATCCGCCAGACACCTGCAGAAAATTTTTCCATTTTTCTTAAGTCCAAAACTTGTAATGTGTCAAAACCATTATCCTAAGTGAGAAACATCTTCAATTAACTTCAATAACCATATTAGAACTACCTTCACTCACTAAAACAATTAGGAAGACACTTCCCTCCAAAAATTCAAATTCAAACATAACCAACCTAAGGAACCCTTTCAAAGGATCCTTCAAAACCATTGAAACATTTTTCAAACAAATCACATCCCATGATCACAAAGCATTGAGTGCTTTTGTTGGTCTTTCACTCCACCTCATTCCATTGGAATGACATACATTGATTTGACATATTCATGAAATTTTTGTAAATCATTTGAAACCTCAATCCTTGAATGGTAGAACATTAAATCCAAACACTCTATTCAACATCTTCTTCATCCTATAAATTTGAAAGTTGGCAACAATTCAAATCACACCATCATCATCAAAACTTCTTCTCTCAAAACATCAAAACCACACCTTTGAAAATGACCAAATCTAACACATCATCCGAGTCATCAAAATCCCTTTCAAGAATCAATAGGATTAGTGTTAAACCTTGTTGTTTTAACAAAACCGTCAAGTCAAGCTCATCTTCTTCAAGTGATGCTTCACTTAACATTTCTTCACCTATCCAAGATTTCCTTAATCTCACTACCTCAACACAATCCCCAACACATTGTAATACCAATGAAATTACCCTTCAAGAATTGCTAAATCTTGATACTCCAACACCCTCTCCAACACATTGCTGCACAAACATGGCAACCATTCCTCCAACAACTAGACCTTCAAGTGATTCATCATCACATTCTCAACAAGCTCAACTATCAAAAACCTCATCACCTCAATCACCAACAATTTCACCAATGGAACTTTTCCATACACCACCAACATCACCATTACCTTATTTGGAAACTTTAGAAGACCTATCACCCAAATCATCAAATCCACCATCCTTGTCACTTTTTTACACCATTGCTCAAATGGAAACCCAACAATAACCTAGTGAGCAACTAGATGATGAACCCCATCAACCATCATTAGTAGAACGGTTGGCTTACCGTTATGCTAGACCATCCATTTTTCCAAATGATCAAGGTCATACCCACTCACAATCATTTGTGTTTCACCCAATTTACAAAAACCTTCATGAAAATCCTATCGGCGAACCAAGTTTCCGCCATTTTGTTCAAAACCAACAACCACCACCACAACAACAACCATCACCACAAGAACCTTCCCAACATCTTGAGTCTCTACTTTCTTCTTATAAGAAAATAGAAGCATCCATGTGGGAAAAACCTCCAAACCTTCATAATGAGATTGACACTCATTTAAACCACCTTCATGCCTTCAAACGTATGGTTGACTCTCAAATCAACCATATCATGGTTTTACAAACAACACTTCAATCAACAAATGAAGGAAGCAAAAACACTACTCAACCTTCCACCTTTGCTCCTTCAAGTTCAAACCATCCACCACCAACATTTCAAACCACCCTTCCACCAAACCTTCCCCGCCATGATTGCAATCATTGCGAAAGAACCGCTCACATTAGTGAAGGGTGTCGAAGGGAAATTCGTGAGCTATCCGAAGAAATGAGGTTTATACTAAACCACATTTTGGATCTTCTACAATCCTCGTCTCACACACCTCAACCATAGAGTCTCCAAAATGAAACAAAACCATTTCTTTTGGAAAATGTTTAACCAACAAACCAAAACCATGTCATCCTTTCCACCTTCAAAATAAAGCCCGCTACAACCACAACCCACATTTTCACCCTTAAACAACCTTAGCCTTGTTTTTGGAAAATGTTTCTCACAAAGGAAAATGATGATTTCCTTGTAGCTTTTTATGGTCGTAGCTTATTTGTAGCTTTTTCTTTATTTCTAGAGGTAGGATAGTGTAACCAAAATTTCTTGTCTTTGACTTTTTAAGAAGTCTAAATTTTACATGAAATGAAGTTCATTACACTACAAGGTTTTCTTTGTTTGTTGACCATTTAGGTATGATATGTGAGCTCTACCTTGTTATGATACCATACATAAATCTTGTGCTTTAAAAACTAACCTCTCTTTTTGTAGGTTCATTTTCCATGTTTTCCTTCCTTGATACTCCATTTAGGGGAGTAATATTCAAGGGGGAGCATGAGTGTTGTACTATTTCACTTCACAACTCTTAGTTGTGTTTTAAATATGAAATTCTTTCATGCTTATCTTGTGCAACAACTAACCTTTTTCTTGTAGGTTCAAAATCCATGTCTCCTCTCTTGGCACTCCATTTAGGGGGAGTATCGTCCAAGGGGGAGCTAGTGGTTACTTTCGCTTCGCTACTCTTCTTTTTGTTTCGACAAAAGGGGGAGAATTTAGATATAAACTTGTTTCAAAAAAAATCTTTTTCTTGTGCATATCACATCATCTTAGCAAAAACAAGTTTTTATACCTAACTTTATAAGACTTAACACTAAAACTAGTGACTTACTTATAAATAAAGTTTATGTTTTGTCATCAACAAAAAGGGGGAGATTGTTAATACAAATATCGCCTAAAAACGTTATTTATATTTTACGATCTTTGCTAAGTTTTGTTAATGACAAAGTATGAAGTTTAGCTATAAGTAAATCATCACTTTAAGTGTTTAAGTCTTGTTTAACTAAGGTTAACATTTCTTTTTAAACAAAACATTGTTTTTACTTCTTAAACTAAAATGAGTCTTGTCACATCATATTTATTTCTTAATATAGTAAGGTCACATCACACTTAGGGCAAGTTTTGTCATTATGCATTTATGGAAAGAAATGTGTTTGACTAGCTTTGATGTTGCTTACAAGTTTTGTGTTTGACTTGATTTAAGTGATGTGACATTGTTTGGTTGCTAGGAGTTATGAGACAAGACCTTGTTTGGTTTGAAGAGTTATTGCAAAAACCTACTGCAGACCCGGCGGTACCCTGGGGGTACACGGGCGGAACCCATCTGAGGGTTTCGCCTGATCCGCCATGCATGCAGTGTGGTGTGCTATAAATACCAAGCCATAACTTGATTTTTGGCTAACCCTTTTAGGACATATATTCACATACTCTCTCAACTAACTCAGTAACCTTTTGATTTGTGATTCTCTTATGTAGCAAGGGACTTCACAAGATCATTCAAGAAGTTACAAACTTCAACTCTAAAGTTGCAAGTCTTGATAGCTTGGTCATGTATGAGCTTTGATAGTTTGTACTTCATATGTGTCATGTATATAGAAGTAAGTGGTTAGTATTTTAGGCCTCAAAATACGTAGTGTGTCGGGAGTTGTTGTACCCTTGTAAAAGAACTAACGGGAGTGGTTGTACCCTTGGAAAAGAACTCGACATCTAGCTTAGTGTCGGTAAAAGTGTAAGCGACGTACGGGAGTGGTTGAACCCATGTAAAAGAACTCGACATCTAGCTTAGTGTCGGTAAAAGTGTAAGCGACGAATGTCACAACTCACCATTTCAAGTCATTTCAGGTCATTTCCCGAACTTTGGAAAAACACTATTCATCAAACACTATTCATCAAAACACTATTCATCAGTTTACTATTCATCATTTTTTGTGTCAGTTTGACATTCCGAGAAGCATTCAGAAATTTTACTATTCACATAACACTATTCATTGCCGGAAAAGATTTCATCATTCACGTGCATTACACATTTCATCGTAAATTTAGTTTACGGGTATTCAAATTCGCGTAACCGTATTGGTTCAGGTGCGAATTCATGCATTATCAGTAATGACATTTCATACGGACTGGAGATAGTCTGCATATCATCAGTAGGTCATTTACATGTTATACCACTCTCAGGATTTTCAAATTTATATATATGATACATTTAACGTTTTACGTATAAGTATTTATAGTAAACGTTAACACCTGGTTTATACACGACGAATATATCTAAATATTCCCACAATGGTCCCGACATATTTTTTTTATATCCATTTTAACATCATAAAAGTTATAACATTCAGTTACCCAGTATTTTGGAAATTTATTTTATTTATAACGTACGCTTATGAATATAACAACAGTTTTCGTGAAAACTAAACAATAATCACCCGATCACTCAGTAATTGTACCCAACATATTTTCAACATATTTTTATCATTATTATGACTTTATTTTGTCTCGGTTAACTTCGGGAACATTTATTTCTATTTAACCCGGTACCCGATTTTAACAAATAACACAAACTAACACTAAAACTACATAAGTTTTCTAATTAAATCACAAGCACCCTACCCCCCCCCCCCCCCCCCCCTTGGCTCACCATAACCGGCCACATGAACACCCCTTAACCTCATGCATTAATTTCCTAAGTATAATACTAATAAACCTCTAAATTATATACTTTAACCAAAACCAAAAATCATAACATCAAATTTCAAGAACAAAAAGGTTTTCATCCTCTCCTTTCTCTCTTACACCCCACGACCAAACCCAAAATCAAAGATCAAGTGAAGGTTTTTCAAAAGCTAAAGCACCAAAGTTGTTCATTATACTTGCCTAATCAATAATCAAGCAACAAAAACACAAGAACAACAAGCATACTCATCATCTAATCATCTCATTTTATCAAGTAAGTTATCAACTTTATTTTTACATGAATCATCTTATATTTACTTGTATTGCATGAGTTCCATGCTAAAAACCATGTACAACTAGCTATACCACCATTTATTTTGTCAAAAATGGAACATACAAACCCTAACTTTTTATTTATGAATTCCCTTGTTATAATAACTTGGTTAGGAGCCCATGGCACCCTAAGAAGGTGTATGGTAGGATTAGATTAGCTATGTGGTGATTACAAGAGGTTTGGTGATGTTAGAAATTAGTTATAAACCTTGAAAACTTGATTTGGAGCATGTTTTAGACATGCTGTCCCATTTTGTGAAACCCAGGAAAATCAATAAATACAAAGTAAACTTTGGCAAAATTTTTAGAAAATACTTTCAAAAACGAATCCGTAGGCGAAAGAACGGATTAAAAAGAGTTTATAACGAAGAAGTTATGATTTTTGCAAGATTGTTGACGAAAAGTATTTTCTGGAAAATAGTTGCTGTTGGACGTTTTTCGTCGGTCGTAAAGAGGCTTTAGACGTAACCCGGAGGAGCCGAGCTTTCTAAAATATATTACTACATACTAAGACGTAACCGTGGATATAAAGAACAAGTAAAACGGACATATAACGACAAAGATATTCACGTTTGAATATCGGCTAAACCCATTTTTATTTTGACAGCTTTTAATAAAAATTGGCACTAAAACTACGTAGTACTTTTATAAGCTAGAAATAATACCAAGTACCAAGTTTTATAACTAATGAAGTATTAGTTATTACAAGTATATTTTCATCATTTCAAGGCGATATTTCAAGGGTTACAACCCGAGGATTTCAACACTAACATGGAAACATACGATATATATATAAGTATATATATATATTGCAACTAGCTTATTATATTTTCTAATAGCAATATTTTTCCAAATTCTTGGATTATATATTTTGATAACACAAGTGTTTTTCCAAAGAGTAGAGTGGTATAGGAACATGAGCATGGACATTCATAACATCATTTGGTGATCTAAAGTAGATCGTTCATCATTCACATTAGGTTGCGGCTAGTGTGCGCACCTTGTTTTTCAGCTCATTACATGTTCATGGTACCATCATATTGGGTTGCGGCAGCTAATTGTTCATTGTTGTTCATTTCACTTCATCACAGTTTCATCAGTTAAGGTGAGTTTTCATAGCCCCGTTTTCAATTCAACATTTTTGATTGTTTTCAAATCCCACGGGGGGAATACATTGCATCAATCATTTTAGTACGAGCCCAAGTATCAAAACCTATGTACATTGCTTAAGTTACCGCATTGCCATGTGATAAGTCCCCTGTAACATCATGAACCGTTAATTTACCGGTAAGCGAGAGTGAGTGGATAGATCTATCGAGGGTGACGCCTCCATCCGTGGTAGTGATTACCAACAGTAAGCGGATGCATTTCATGTCTTTTACATTTGAGTGTTTCGGCAGAACATTCAGGAGGGGCATAGAATTTCATCAGTCATAGCTTCGGGGTCATGAGCTTAAGGTCTATTGTACAATTTTCATGAGATTTTTATCTTGCACTTTTACTTGTGGTGGCCGTACATCATTACATTTTACAAACCTATGGAATTCACCAACATTCGTGTTGACGTTTTAGCAATGTATTTCAGGTTATTAAGGTAGCTCATGTGACTTGCATTTGGACCTTCATGGAGTCGCGAAGTCGACGCGTCTCATCATTATTTCATGCACTTATGTAAACATTTGATCTAGTATGACTTGTTTTTCATAAACTTGCAACACATTTTGGGGACCTCATTTTGTAAACTCTGGATTATTTCAATGATCAAATGCAGTATTTTCCAAACGACACTTTAGGTCGTTCAATGTAACTGTAACTGTGGTGCTATGACAGACACCCCCAGGTATTCCATTCCGCTGCAAGTCAGGTAAATTGGGGGTGCGACAGATTGGCATCAGAGCTAAGGTTATAGCGAACTAGGATGTATCTTGGACCCTAGACTATAACCACATCATCATAGCATCTCATCATTTCATCATAAGTGCATAATCATGATACATGTTGTTTCATACATACCCTGTGCGAGTTATTTATACTCATATCCGTATATGTATATCATTTTATTGACCTGGTTCACAAGTGACATGTCTTCAGATACTCACCCTGACATCTTTTTATTGGATTCCGACATTGAAGATGCCTTGTCATCTTCCACTACCATTATACCACCAGTTGCATTTACACCACCATTAGTACTATTGATTTGCCATAGGAACAGGGTTTTCCTATCATTCAGCCCGTACATAGAATGCCTTTTGGTAGTGTATTCAGAATTAATCTTAATGGACTTATTAGGATGCTTATTGCAAGGAAGATAGTGTGTTTTCTTTCCATTACTAGTAGGGCACTTACTACTCAGGTACTATCACCACCATCAGTTACTTATTACACTATTGGCCTTCCCATAGTGTGTACTTTAGTTTTACCTTTTGGATGTCGCGAGGTAGCGCGAAAGAGGGTAGTATTCCATACACTAGTACCATCATTGTCATTTTCCTTTTCCATTCCCACTTACCATGAACTAGATGACACCTAGTAGATAATACCAATAACACGGACTCAACAGAAATATCCGCAGATTCTTCAGGAATGGTTCAGAACCTACATTATCTAAGATTTGATAAATGCACAACTTCAGACACCACTTCAGGACTATCTCGACCTTATGATGCCACAAACCTGATTTCACACAGAGGGACACCAGGAAGTCCCTGGACCAGACTTATATCCTCACTAGCTTTTACTATTATCCTAGCCACAGAAAGTGTGGGACATAGCCTAAAGAACTTGTTGTCTTTTGATTGTTGTACAAACAAAAATATCAAGTGTGACTCCACTATGTAAGAAATGGTTGTGCTATTTGTGATACCGGTTCACGTAGACCAAAATTTTCATGTATTATATTCATGTGTTGTGAATATGATGACTTTGATTGACTATATCCTCATGGTCACTTATGATTTGATGAAGAGAAATTTAAGCAAACCACTCCAAGCATGACGCAAGCTGCTGTTGGACAAGTCATTGCCAAGAACATAGCCACCGCCCTCACTAAGGAACTTACTCATGTGGAATTTATGGGGTGCAATCCTCCCTCCTTTAGCGGAACTAGAAACATAAAGGAATTTCTCAAATGGTTCGAAGACATAGAAACAATATATCAATGTGGCGACTGTCGTAAGGAATACAAGGTTAAGTTCGCCACATGCACTTTTCAGGATCATGCCCAGGAATGGTGGACCAAACATATTAAGATGGTAGGAGTTGATACTGCCTACTCACACTCTTGGGAGAAACTAAGAAGGATGATGGGTATAACATTTTGTGTAGGAAGTGAATTACGAGCAAGGGAACAAGAAACACTAAACTTTATCATGGTAGGAAATGATGTGACGAGTACACTACTCATTTTTATAAATTAACACGACTAGGTTCTGTAATGGCTGAACCGGAAAGCAAGAAACTTGAAAGATACATTGAGGGACTCTCAAATGAAATTCGTATTTTGGTCATCGCATGGGAACCCAATACCATGTCTGAAGCCATCAAAATGGCGATCGAGGCAAAGGAACTCATAGTTCACGCCGAGACATCAGGAAACAATAGTGACAATAAAAGGAAGTGGAACAACAATCTAGGTTGTAATGCTTCTCAACAATCACCCAAAGGACAAAAAGTGAATAGAGCCTTTGCTGCAGAACCGCACGCAAAGAGAAGGTATATTGGAAAGTTACCTTACTACAACCTGTGTAATCAACATCACCGAGGTCATTGCAGTAAAACGTGTGGAGTGTGCAAGAAGCGGGGTCATTGGACTGAAGACTGTAGGAAACTCACAAATCAGAAAATCCCAGGGAGTTGCTTCAAATGTGGAAACTTTGGGCATTTCAAGAATGACTGCCCAGAGCTAAGGGACAAGGAAAATCAAGAACTTGGAATCAAGACTGAATCGCTCGAGGAATAGCGTGAGCTGTTGAAAGAGAACCGTCAGGATATTAGCAACATCAAGGATAACAACAATACTTCAGCAGCAGGAGCTTTGTTTCAATATATAAACCGTAGTTCGAGCCCTTTAGGGTTGTATCTTTCCTTTTGTACTTACCGTTGGTACGATGACATAACCTAGTTATATTAAGCACTTTTCTATCCAATGTAGTATCTATCCTTTGTTACTTAGGTGATAATTATAACCTTCGTTTACTCCATTTTCTATCCCAATTGCTCAGACTTCAATTGTTTCGCAACATTTTAGCATTGTCTTATCAGGGATTAGGTTGATTTCGTATTTGACGAATTAGTAGACTATTACCATTCGACAAGATTCACCCACTTATCCAATACACCATTCAAGCTATTTTACTATCCTATGAGGAAATTGTTTTACAGAAAAATTTCTGTAGTAAGCTATTTTATTACCATCCTATAAATTGATTTTCTGTCATTACACCAAGTATTTACTATTATTACGCGAGGCAATTTTCATGTTACTTGAAAGAAAACATCAGGACACCATTTTTTATAACAATGCGTTCAACACCATCTAAAACTTTTGATAAAAGTTATGATATTTTGACAAAATCCAACATCGCATCATTAGTCCTCAATTATACATAGCCTGATCACCTATGTAAAATTCAGGAAGGATTATGCCATGAAGGAAATAATTACCTTTTCAAAGGATTGTTAATAACAATCTTCATGTAAAAGTTTTGTAAACAAAGGAACCTTCCCATAAACATCCCTTTTGCCGAACTATCCCTGGATACTTACCCTACCTGTCACTCACTTAGCCATTAAGTTGGATTTTCCCATTGACTTCCCTAAGAGAGACCTTTCATATCAATTACATCCAGGATTCGTATATAAAATAGAAGCAACGAAAGGATTACAGAACTACTAAATAGAACTAGAGGTATATAGTGAGAAAATTCATAACTCAACAACAATCCTCAGATACTGCGAGACCATCCTAATCACCATCTCTGACTTAGTTGTCCAATGTCATTATTCAAGGGTACTAGCTATACTGAGCTACAGGATTGAACTCAATAAATGTCCGCAGGTCAACACAATAGAAATAAACCAAGCTTCTAATTGAGACTATAGAGCATTTCATTTAAACATGGCCTCATCCATACATAAACTTTCCTGCAGTAAGTTTTCACAAAGTACAATTGTTTGAAACAAGAATATCGATGTAGATTCCTCTAAGGCATTATGTCTAGAAATTTTAGATAACCTCACCTTCATACAAAGCAAGGGATCAAACCAGAACATATCTCCTCATCTACATGGGAAAACAGAATAGACATTCATCGACACAACATCAAGTGATACCTTCGTCTTGTCAATTACAACGATAAAATATTTCAGGACTTAAGTTAGTCTAAATACCTATGCTTGTAGTTATGCCAGATAACCACCAATAGACATTATCCAACCTCAGGAACTAAGTGTTAGACATCGATGCATTTAAGCGAACATTTCCTATTCTACCATTTTATCCTTGTTAGTGTTTTCACTTTTAAATAAAGTTGATGCGTTTACATAAATCACATACCTTGTGGAAAAATGATTTCTGAAATTCCTATTTTGAACAAGTACGATCCTTTTTGGTCAATCTTTAGCAACACTATTGTACAATGAGAAATATATATAGACATCAAACTTTGGTAAGCAGTCTTCATCACAACATGTTTGAAAACAGTTCCTATTTCATAACTACTGGATTTTGAATCATCAAGAAAAATATTACTCAGTAAATCATTTGCTCCATTTTTCTAAATTCGTTTATTCAGAAAAGGATTTCAACTAAAACTCATAATCGCGAGACAAATTTCCAGAACAAATTTCCCTACAACATCGCTTATGCATTTAGGATTTGTGACTGGACAATAGAGAATATTTGGATTATGTGATGAAGGAATTAGGAGGAACATCACAAATTGATCACGAACTTCAGTAGTGGAGACCAAACCCAATAGACAAAGAAGGACATATGTCTTATCATCCGTTGGAACAAAACACAAGGAATCAAATTGTTACCTATATTCTATCCCTTCAGATAACGCCAAGTTCGAAGGACCGAACGTTATGGAATTAGTCACAAAGGTTTATTGTACCCATTTCAGTTTTTCTTGTTAAGGAAACCGATTCAACTTGGACTTCAGGTAATCATTTCAGGATTTCCTTCAGAAACCCATTTAGATGTGAACATCACCTATCATCCTCAGAACGATGGTCAAAGCGAGAGAACAATTCAAACATAGGAAAGTATACTCAGAGCATGAGTGATTAACCCTAGAAATGGTTGGACTAATCACTCAACATAAATCAAATTCATCTACAACAATATTTATCACACCAACAGCGAGAAACAGGCAGAAGTTAGGTTGGTACATAACACACATCATTTGGATTGGATATCCGGAACAACAAACCGTCCAGATTCAAATGGGAAAACAAATTAAGTTAAAAGCATTGCCTTGGATTGGCATGATGCGAATTGGATAACAAGAGTGGTTGAACCTTTAGCATATTGAACCATTTAAGATTCATTTTAGAATCGACCAATTAGCATACAAACTTGAGTTCTGGCAGAATTCAGCAGTATATATTACCAGTACCACATTTAAAACATTAAGAAGCGCAGACCATCTATTGATGGGCCAAACTCGGAAAAAGCTCAACTCACTAGTTCAGTAGGCATTCATGAGATAACCAGAAATTTTCTACAAGTCAAGAATCAGTTACAAGTTCAATAAGTCGTAAACCATTAAAACTTCAAGTTCTGCAGAGTTATGCAGAAAGTTCTGCCTAGGAAAGGCATGTTATCATTCAGAAAACTTGGAAAGTTACACCAATATACACTGGACCATTTATATTTCAGACAGGGTAGGCCTAGTGGCCGTTAGACTTGAACATTGTCAGAGAACAACAGGATTACACGAACATATTTCACATTTTCAGATCCCCAGAAATGACTTTCAGATGAGTCACTCATGATTCCATTGGAAGGGATCCATCCCAAATGACAATCTCAGACCTTGTAAGAGAACCAACAGAAATCATGGACCGTGTGGTCAAACAGTTGAAACAGAGTCGAATTCCTATCGTTAGAGTTCGCTGGAATTCTCGAATATCATCACCTTTTCACCAGTATGTTTTCAGAAACCAACATAAACTGAACTTCGGGACGAAGTTCCTTTTAGTGGGGAAGAATGTCACAACTCACCATTTCAAGTCATTTCAGGTCATTTCCCGAACTTTGGAAAAACACTATTCATCAAACACTATTCATCAGTTTACTATTCATCATTTTTGGTGTCAGTTTGACATTCCGAGAAGCATTCAGAAATTTTACTATTCACATAACACTCTTCATTGCCGGAAAAGATTTCATCATTCACGTGCATTACACATTTCATCGTAAATTTAGTTTACGGGTATTCAAATTCGCGTAACCGTATTGGTTCAGGTGCGAATTCATGCATTATCAGTAATGACATTTCATACGGACTGGAGATAGTCTGCATATCATCAGTAGGTCATTTACATGTTATACCACTCTCAGGATTTTCAAATTTATATATATGATACATTTAACGTTTTACGTATAAGTATTTATAGTAAACGTTAACACCCGGTTTATACACGACGAATATATCTAAATATTCCCACAATGGTCCCGACATATTTTTTTTATATCCATTTTAACATCATAAAAGTTATAACATTCAGTTACCCAGTATTTTGGAAATTTATTTTATTTATAACGTACGCTTATGAATATAACAACGGTTTTCGTGAAAACTAAACAATAATCACCCGATCACTCAGTAATTGTACCCAACATATTTTCAACATATTTTTATCATTATTATGACTTTATTTTGTCTCGGTTAACTTCGGGAACATTTATTTCTATTTAACCCGGTACCCGATTTTAACAAATAACACAAACTAACACTAAAACTACATAAGTTTTCTAATTAAATCACAAGCACCCTACCCCCCCCCCCCCCCCCTTGGCTCACCATAACCGGCCACATGAACACCCCTTAACCTCATGCATTAATTTCCTAAGTATAATACTAATAAACCTCTAAATTATATACTTTAACCAAAACCAAAAATCATAACATCAAATTTCAAGAACAAAAAGGTTTTCATCCTCTCCTTTCTCTCTTACACCCCACGACCAAACCCAAAATCAAAGATCAAGTGAAGGTTTTTCAAAAGCTAAAGCACCAAAGTTGTTCATTATACTTGCCTAATCAATAATCAAGCAACAAAAACACAAGAACAACAAGCATACTCATCATCTAATCATCTCATTTTATCAAGTAAGTTATCAACTTTATTTTTACATGAATCATCTTATATTTACTTGTATTGCATGAGTTCCATGCTAAAAACCATGTACAACTAGCTATACCACCATTTATTTTGTCAAAAATGGAACATACAAACCCTAACTTTTTATTTATGAATTCCCTTGTTATAATAACTTGGTTAGGAGCCCATGGCACCCTAAGAAGGTGTATGGTAGGATTAGATTAGCTATGTGGTGATTACAAGAGGTTTGGTGATGTTAGAAATTAGTTATAAACCTTGAAAACTTGATTTGGAGCATGTTTTAGACATGCTGTCCCATTTTGTGAAACCCAGGAAAATCAATAAATACAAAGTAAACTTTGGCAAAATTTTTAGAAAATACTTTCAAAAACGAATCCGTAGGCGAAAGAACGGATTAAAAAGAGTTTATAACGAAGAAGTTATGATTTTTGCAAGATTGTTGACGAAAAGTATTTTCTGGAAAATAGTTGCTGTTGGACGTTTTTCGTCGGTCAAAAAGAGGCTTTAGACGTAACCCGGAGGAGCCGAGCTTTCCAAAATATATTACTACATACTAAGACGTAACCGTGGATATAAAGAACAAGTAAAACGGACATATAACGACAAAGATATTCACGTTTGAATATCGGCTAAACCCATTTTTATTTTGACAGCTTTTAATAAAAATTGGCACTAAAACTACGTAGTACTTTTATAAGCTAGAAATAATACCAAGTACCAAGTTTTATAACTAATGAAGTATTAGTTATTACAAGTATATTTTCATCATTTCAAGGCGATATTTCAAGGGTTACAACCCGAGGATTTCAACACTAACATGGAAACATACGATATATATATAAGTATATATATATTGCAACTAGCTTATTATATTTTCTAATAGCAATATTTTTCCAAATTCTTGGATTATATATTTTGATAACACAAGTGTTTTTCCAAAGAGTAGAGTGGTATAGGAACATGAGCATGGACATTCATAACATCATTTGGTGATCTAAAGTAGATCGTTCATCATTCACATTAGGTTGCGGCTAGTGTGCGCACCTTGTTTTTCAGCTCATTACATGTTCATGGTACCATCATATTGGGTTGCGGCAGCTAATTGTTCATTGTTGTTCATTTCACTTCATCACAGTTTCATCAGTTAAGGTGAGTTTTCATAGCCCCGTTTTCAATTCAACATTTTTGATTGTTTTCAAATCCCACGGGGGGAATACATTGCATCAATCATTTTAGTACGAGCCCAAGTATCAAAACCTATGTACATTGCTTAAGTTACCGCATTGCCATGTGATAAGTCCCCTGTAACATCATGAACCGTTAATTTACCGGTAAGCGAGAGTGAGTGGATAGATCTATCGAGGGTGACGCCTCCATCCGTGGTAGTGATTACCAACAGTAAGCGGATTCATTTCATGTCTTTTACATTTGAGTGTTTCGGCAGAACATTCAGGAGGGGCATAGAATTTCATCAGTCATAGCTTCGGGGTCATGAGCTTAAGGTCTATTGTACAATTTTCATGAGATTTTTATCTTGCACTTTTACTTGTGGTGGCCATACATCATTACATTTTACAAACCTATGGAATTCACCAACATTCGTGTTGACGTTTTAGCAATGTATTTCAGGTTATTAAGGTAGCTCATGTGACTTGCATTTGGACCTTCATGGAGTCGCGGAGTCGACGCGTCTCATCATTATTTCATGCACTTATGTAAACATTTGATCTAGTATGACTTGTTTTTCATAAACTTGCAACACATTTTGGGGACCTCATTTTGTAAACTCTGGATTATTTCAATGATCAAATGCAGTATTTTCCAAACGACACTTTAGGTCGTTCAATGTAACTGTAACTGTGGTGCTATGACAGACACCCCCAGGTATTCCATTCCGCTGCAAGTCAGGTAAATTGGGGGTGCGACAACGAATGGGAGTGGTTGTACCCTTGTAAAAGAACTCGACATCTAGCTTAGTGTCGGTAAAAGTGTAAGCGACGTTGTAAAGGTTTTCTCCGCCGATGAAAGGAGCTTGTTGATTAGTGCTTATAACTCTCGAGTTGGAAACTCGGGGCGTGGATGTAGGGCAAGGAAAAAGAGTCCTTATAGCCGAACCACGATAAACAATCGTGTTGTGGTTTGATCGTTTCTTTCTTTATCTTTGCTTATTACATGTTGTCTTTTAGTTATAATTGCTAATCACATATAAAGCTTTCCAAAAGAATTAAAACAAGTAAAGTTGTATTTATATCTTGAAACAAATGTAAAGCTTTTCAAAGAACTAAAACAAGCAAAGTTAGGATCATCACAAGTAAAGCTTTTCAAAGTATGAAACAAGGAAAGTTAGAATTGTTATTCACATGAAAAGCTTTTCAAAGAATCAAACATATAAAGTTGTGTTTATATCTTTAAGCAAACGTAAAGTTTCTAAAAGGATATTTAAGCTAAATAAGAATCGAAAAAGCGGTAAACTATTCAACCCCCCTTCTAGTTTTCCACAGAATGCATGGATTCGGAAGCTGACAAGATTGACACTACTGGCAAGTTAGTGATCCGTGCTATTGATGCAAAGTTCAGACCTGTGTATGTACTTGATTCAAGTGATGAGGTACCTTTAATTGATCAACATAATATGCTCTCTAATGAAGTTCAGCATACAGATCAAATTAAACCTATTTATGACACATATCTGTTGGAAAATACTGACAGTTTAACCTCCTCTACTTCAACAAACATGCGTCATAAAGGGGGAGAAAGTGATCTGTATGATGAAAGTTCTAGGCTTAAGGCTGAGTTTTCTAAAATAGTAGACCAGGACATGGTTGAAAAAGAAACTTTTAATCAACTTTTAAAAAGATTTTCACAACTTGAAAATCATTGTATTTCACTTGAAATTGAAATACAACAAAAAGAAGAAAGTCTTCAAAGTTGCAAACCTTGTTTGAAGCCGGAATTGCCTGAACTTAGTGAATATTTTGTGATAAACGATTTGAAAACTCAGCTACAAGACAAGGACTTAACAATCAACAGCCTGAAAAAGCGAATTAAGATGTATGAGCAAAGTAATGAAGCCAAATGGATACATGACATTAATGAAACCGAATGCAAAATGGCTAAATTACGTACGGAAATGAGACTTTGAAAGTGCAATGTAAAGAACTGCGTGACTCAATCAATGAAATAAAAGCTAAGAAAGTCGATCTGACAACCTCTTAGTTAACTAAACACAATGATCTCGTTGCTGAAAGTCTGACTAAAAGTCCCACAATTTCTGGTGTAAAAATTGTGCCAAGTAATGTGACAAGGAGTCAAATGAACCCTAATCTTTCAAAACCATCTATCTTGGGTAAACCAGTTTTAAAAATAGTTGGTAATCTTTCTACCATTAGACAACCAAATGCTTTTATTTCTGAAAGACGAAAATTCTCAAAAGCTCGGTTTGTCTCCCAAGTAGATGAGAAACGTGTTTTGATTAAAACTACGGTTTCAAAACTTAAATCTCATAATCAATTGGTCAACACTCAGGTTAAGTTTCTAAATCATAAATCAAATGGGAAAAGTGTCACTTCATATACTGGAAATTCCCTGCCTACTAGGACCCAAAATGCTCACAAACCTGTAATGCCTTTAAGACATAGACAAAGGAGAACAGATAACAGAACCATTCAACATAAGAGTGTTACAATGCATGAAATACCATACAGGTTTAGATCCTCATTTATATGGGTTCCAACAGGAAGGATATTCATGATGAATGGTAACAAATGGTCACATGTGTGCAAGCTTACATCTATTAAAATGAAAGACATAGAATTTTCAAATGGCTTAAATGAAAGCTTTAAGAAAGTCCATGTGTGGCAACCAAAGGCACTGATATCTCCCACGGAAGGAGACATGTTCACTCTCAAGTGATGTATGATCTTCTAGACTCCTGCTTACTTCTACTCAGGACTCTCTCTTCACTTGTCACTAATTGAATGAAACCCGGTGTTTATTCTTTCCATATTTCTTGTATATAATTTGTTTGTTTTGCATACATTTGTCTTTGTCTATTCTGTTCCACCACCCATGTATAGGTATTACTTGTCTTGGTATCTCTCTTGTGTGTTTTTCCTTGTTATATGCTGCTATAGTTGTTATGATGCTTCCCGATTTTATCTGGTTCCATTTAGTGCCTGGTCGAATATCTTAATGCGTGCTTCCTGTTGATTACTTTGTGATATTAATCACTTTTATAACTCTATGGACTATTTTGTAAATTTTGTATATTGTCAACTAGGAGGTGTATTAGTACAAGGACTAGTTCTGTCATTTTTTAAATGTTTCCTTCATATATATATACTTTTCTTGCGGTTTAGTCTCAATTGTTGCATATTCTCTTCCACTACTCTCTAAACTCTCGACCTAATCGCTGCCTCGTTTATTGTCATCATTTGTTAATCTCCTAGGTTGGTTTGATTGCTTTCTTTGTGACTTCCAGTATTTCAATGTGTTATTTTCTCACTCGTTTCGCAATTTATATTATTTAGGTGGTGGGCTTCATCGTTCGTGTCACGCGTGATTGTTAATCACTAATAGGTTAGCTTGTGATTACTTATGAATGAGATTGTTTGTTCACGATTACATCTCTATTATTTCTTGATTTCAAAATGGGAAATTCGAGGTATAGAAGTGTTGCGAGTAGGTTAGTGGTATAAGATGTAGTGTTTTGGGATGATGCGTTAGTACTAGGGCTTGATCGTTGTTGTTTCTATCACCCCTAGTTAATCTTGTGATTGTTTAATTGAGTTTTCAGTATGATCTTCTGTTATGTGTGCTGCCTGTGTTGTGATATTTTTGATTGCGGTTAGTGCACATTCTTGATTGCGGTTTCCTCAATTGTTCATAACTGCGATTAATTTGTATTGCAGTTAACTTTTCTTGCGATTAACTTGCACTGCGGTTACCTCTTCTAGCGATTAACTTATTTTGCGTTTAACTAATCTAGCGGTTAATTCGTCTAGCAATTAACTCGCCTAGCGGTTACCTCAACTTGCGGTTCACTTGTCTAGTGATTAACTCACGTTGCGGTTAACTCGTCTAGCGGTTAACACGTCCTGCGGTTAACTCACCTAGCGGTTAATTCGTCTAGCGGTTAACTTTGTCTGCGGTTAACTTATCTTTGCGTGTTGTGTGGTTGCGGTTAGTCTTATAGCGATTTAATAATTTAGTGGATATCTCTTTGCGTTTATCTCTGATTGTGGTTTATCCAGACTTGCGGTTTTCCCTGAATTGCTTAATTTTCTGTGGGCGATTATCTCTATTAGCAGCAACCTTGTTTGCATGTGATTCTTTGTACTTTAATCAGTTCGGTAGTAGTGTGATTACACAACTTTACTTTACTCTCTTCGATTATTTGTGTAACTCCAATTCGATCCTATTAGGTTTACCTTATATGGTCTATATGTGTTATGCAAATGGTATGCTTCATGCCGTTGGTCTGTTGTATGTAGCCTACCATTGACTTACTCATTAGATGATACTATATACTCTAGGTGCTCACATGTGTTAATTATCTTGTCTCCATCTATCACGGTTCTCATATGGCTCTGCTAATGTCATCCTTGTGAAGTGATATCATGGATTCACTAATAACTGACATGTTTAAATTCGTGTGTCTGTTTTCTATGGTGATTTGTGTTAAGTTCAAATACTATGGCAGATTATAATATTGAAGGATCATCAGCTCCACCAGTTCGTTCTGACAACGATATCCTTCCATTCAATAAGTGGGTATCTATTGGGAAAAGTAACTGCTATGTGAAGGCTGACAAACCTCAGAACCATCCCATATTCCGAATGGCTCTGGATATACTTAAGCACACTACATTCTTCAGAGCCTTCACTGCATCTGCAACAATTCCATCCATTTACATACAACAGTTCTGGAACACCATCTGCTATGACAGGGCTACTAACACATATAAATGTCAGCTTGATGAACATTGGGTGAACATCACTAAGGAGACTCTTCGCAGTGCACTTCAAATCTTTCCGACTGGTGATAATGTGGAGTACACTCCCCCGCCTAATCCAGCCACCTTACTAAGCTTTGTCAATGAACTGCGATATCTCACTCATGTCTCAACACTATCCACAGTCATCACTCACGACATGTACCAACCATGGAGAGCCATCGCAAGTCTTATTAACTTGTGTCTGACTGGTAAAACTTCGGGCTACGAAAGACTTAGAGCTCCATCTCCACAAATCCTCTGGGGTGTTGTCAATGGGAAGGACGTCAATTTTGTTAAAAGAATCTGGGAGGAGTTCACTCAGTCTATTCACTCTTTTCTCGAAGATAAAGCAAATCTTGAGGCAAACAAGGATGGAAAGAAGAGATCCACCAAGCTTCTCATTCCAAGCATTAGATTCACAAAGCTTATTATATTAAGTCTCCAACGAACCCTTAACGTTCACCCAAGAGAAGAATAGGCTCTCCATCATACATCTGATGAAAATCCAGTGGGATATCTCAAGTATACTGCTAAAAGTATTGGCGAAATAATCTTTGGTATGGATATTCCCAACGCTCTACTCACTCGTGATATACTCACTGCACTATACTACGGGGAGTATATTAAACTTCTGAAAGCAAGTCGGGAAGCATCTGCTAGTGAGCATTCTCTGTCCACCATGTCTGAGAGAACTTCATCCAAGAAACGCAAGGGAGTGACAACTTCAGCTGCCTCTTCTGAAGGTACCAAAAAGGTTAAACGCACCACTGGGAGCAAAAATCCCAGCTCCAAGAAACCTGTGTCTAAGGAAAGTGGTCCAGAAGATACACCGACCACCGTACAAATGCCACTATCAGAAGAAGAAATGGTTCAAATGGCAACTGCAGAAAGTCTGAAAGATGTGTACATGCCACCGATACCTCCAGTCAGTGGTGTTAGCATCAAAGAACCTGAATCGGATAAAGGTCAACAGCTGCAGCATGTAGAGGGTAAAGGTAAGGATGTCGCTACAGAAGAACAGGTTGCACAAACATTGTTGAAAATCTCATCTCCAGCCTCCAAATCAACAAGCACTAAGTATATCTTCAAAAGACGTTCCCCTTCATCATCATCTGCCAAAGTGTCTCCGGACAAAACATTGTCACACTCACCTAGTCTGGTGCAACATGCTAGCTCAAGTGGGTCTGAAACTGATACCAGCTCAACACTCAAAGGTGATGACTCCATCTTAGCTACACAAGACGTCACCAGCAACAAACTTGTGTAGGATAAAGTTGTTGAGACTGAAACACCTCTAGACCCACTTCATGACGAGTTTGTGTCCACTGCTTACCCTAACATACAAGGTAATCTCAAGCTCAAGACCGATGATCCTACGCTCGCAGTGGAACCTGACAGCTCAACAGGGACTCTGGCTTCTTTCAAGAACCTTGACACTTTTGGAGATCAATTCTTAGTCGATAAGCCTGATGATACAGAAGGTGACAAATCAGGTGATGAACGAGAAGAAGTTGTCTCAATGGTTGATGTCACTATCCAGCAGGACACTTCTACTATTCCTACCCTGTTTACACCAACTCCTACTGCTGCAACTGCCACCACTGGTACCACTCAGGCTACTGCCACACAAGAGAAATCCTCTGATACCGCAAAGATCCCAACTCCTCCCACCACTAAGAAGAAATCGGACCGCAGACTGGATGATTTAGTTGGTATTACTGCTGGCATCGTTCAAGACAATCTCATCATTCATGAGAAATTGGAAAAGCATGCTTCGTTGTTAAGAAATATCGTGAATCTCGACTTGCCTCAAACTATCAAGAATCACAGCAGCAGGCTATACAAGTTAGAGCATCTCGACCTCGAGCAACAAGTGTCTCAAGCCATCAATGAACAAGTCGTTGAAGCTGTCAGCATCGCTCTAGAAACCCCTCTCAGATCCAGATTCAAAGACTTACCCATCAATGACAAGAAGGTGATTTTGCATCATAGTATGTACGAGAAAGACCAACACAAACGACATGAGGCACACGTCAAATTATATGAAGCATTAGGTGCTTCTATAAGAAAAGATGATGCATAGGAGCACGCCAAAGACATGGAAATCGAGTTGAAGAGGAAAAAGAGGCGTCAGGGTCACCTCAGGCCTCCATCGGGATCACCTCCACAACCTCTACCACCACCTCCACCTGCTAGAGCATCAGGACCAATGGGTACTTCTGCTCTACCTGGTGGTTCTCAATCACGTACTATGCCACCACATCCCACTTCATCATTAAAGAAACAACAAACTGACAAATCTTCTAAGTCAGCATCATCCAAACATGCCAAGCAGGTCACGTATGCTGCATGGACCTCTATTGACACTGGCACGACCTCTATCGCATCTCTAATCAATGATGATGTTGTCTTTAATGAAGAGTCCATTATACCTCAGCCTACTGCTTCTTCTGATGATGATGACGATGATGCTTCCATGACTCATATCCCTCAAAAGAAGCACTGGTGGAAATCATTCACCAGAAGTGACTCTACTGATACACCACCTGTCCACTTGACCAAGGAAGATAAAGAGTCTAGGTGGAAACCTGATGCTGTGTAGACATTCTCTCCAGAGTCAAACTGGACTGTTCCCTCCTCTGATCTGCTGACTAGTGACAACAATTGGGCCAATGCCATCACCACCAGCTTCGTCCCTCCTTCAGAAGACTCTCTGCTATTACAAACTGGTGATATGGGGACATTTATTAAATGGTTCTGTAAGAAGCGTGGATTGTCAAAGCTTACTCAAAAGGATCTAGAAGGACTGGCTTTCGAAATTGTCAAGGTCTTTCATCAGGACGTCAATCATCTACAATATCAAATGGAAGAATACCACAAGATGTTCAATGATATCGTAGATGAAGGGATCATGAAGTAGAATTACATAAATCCACTTCCTCTTGGTAGATCTTCTGGTCATGTCACGATTCAAGCAGAGTTCTTCTTCAACAAGGATCTCGAGTATCTCAGACTCGGCAGCAGGCAATGCAAATCGGCCTTGTCTATCACCAAGATGAAAGCTGCTCATTATCCAGATATTGGGTTGGAACAGCTTGTCCCTGATGGTATGTGGATTTCTCAAGAATGTGATTATGATGTCGCCGCCTCTCTTGGAATTTCTCACTGGTGGCTCAAGAAGCAACAATTTTATATAGATCAGTTTCAAGCACAAAGTAACCGTAAGTCTGTTCGATCACCGCTCCAAATCATCAGTGTCGTCAAGATACAGATACACCCTATCCACGGATATGACTATCTCAAGAGCATAGTTCTCCGACGAGCTGATTTTAGAGAATATACCATATCTGAAGGCGACTTCAAACATCTTCGCCCCAATGACTTTGAAGATCTGCATCTGTTACACCTTCAGGAAAAATTGCATCACCTACCATCTCGTGAGAAGAAGACTCTTGTGTTCGATGTACTTCATTGGATCTAGGGTATTGTCATCATAAAACGAGTCGAAGACTGTAACAATTCGCATTTTCAGGTTAATTACTTTTCCCAGCAGGTCACCCAAGCCTGTACTACTCTCGCATGAGCACGCTTAACCGTATGGGCGATTAACCGTTAGACCACAAAACGCGTTTCTAAGACGATTTGAGTTTTCAACTTATTAGAAAAAGTCAACATATTTTTTTTCCCTCCTCCATTGACCAAAAATCATCCCTTGATGTTATAAGTCATTTCGTGATTTTTAGGCTTACGGTTTGATGTCTAAAAGACATTTAATACCAACCGACACTAGACTGAGCCCAGTCTAGACATTATAAGTCATTTTAAATCATTTTTATCACATTAGAAAAGTAACATTTTACTTTTCTCAATTTTACGCAATATTCGTACGTTTTACGTATTACGCGTTTTAGACCCGTGTTTCCAGTTTTTAGCAGGGTTTTACCACCCAAATGGAACCTACCACTCATTTTATATTTTATTATGGAACATATGGACATGTTTAACAATACTTTCAAGTTCCATAATTTTACGACACCCGGTTTTACGTTTTGAGGCTTAATCATTTACGATTGGCATTTCCCGGAGTCAAAACTAACTAAGTATCTTGGATAATATCATCAAAAGTCCACACCTTGTTCTCCAAGATATGCAAACCGACCTTGGGGGGGGGGGAGTCATCACTAGGTGGCTTGATCTCATGCTAGGAGGTCTTAGATTGCATACATGTGTACAACTTGCTCACCAAGGGTTGACTAGTCAAGGAAAGTAACCTCCTCAAAGGCATATAAAGCCCTCCCCTTGCTCCTTATGCCGTCCACCATAACCACACACCAACACCATCTTATTTTCTCATTCTCTTCCAAGTTTCATGCAAGATTCAAGTGCAAGTTCAAGGTTGAAACCCTAGTTTCTTTTAGATAATCAAAACACTTCCATAACCTCATATACTTGGTGATTTCTCTTGAGTTTGAATCCACTCAATTCACCTCAACCTTCATCATCTATCTTTCAAGATTACAAGGGTAGAAAGATTGCATGAAGTGAAGTGGGTTGAAGCAAGTCTATCAAAGTCCTTTTCCTTACATGTTAACTTCCTTTCATCTTTGAAAGCCAAAAGTTGTAAGCCAAACCCTAACATGATTCTTGTTAAATAATCATGTTCATGTTATTTACATGTTATTCTTGCTATATTATGTCTTGTAGTTATGTCCATGATGTATAAAAGTGAGCAAAACAAGTTATTGTTATTGATTGTTACAACAAGTTACTAAAACAAGTAAACTAGTGACTTTCTTGGTAAGACCTAATCAAAGTGGTAAAAATATGATATTTGATCATTACATATTAAAGTAGAGGACTTAACAAGGAAACCATAGCAATTTGAACCACCCAAAACGAGTATACGAGTCAAAAGTTACGCCCATTTGAAGTTACCAAAGATTTCCGGCAAAACTGCCTAAATAGCATTCTGATCAAATTTTGATTTTGAAAGTCCCACTTCTAGTCCGATTCATCAAAAAGTTAAAACACTAAAGTTGTCCGGAATGACGTTTTCGTTCAGGTACAAAGAAGCTCGAGCCTTGAAAACGCTTTCCGAGTGATAAATTCTTCAAATTCTAAACAGCCCATTTTTAGGCGAAAGTCACTAGATTATGGTTATACTTTAAAAGGAACAAGAGGTCTTATGACCTATAATCAAGACCACAACCATGGCTAGATCCAAGGTTGTGTCTCATGACCTTGGAACAAGGACCAAAGGTCATGGCTAGGCCATGACGAAATGACCAAGTAAACTTACATAGGCGTAAACATGAAACAATGAATTAGGCGATAACTTGAACATACAATTTGGATCTACTTCATCTAAAGGAACCATGAGATATTACAAAGAGAAAATGGTCATACAAGACTTATGAAACTACCCCTAATAACAATCTTCATGTACAAATAAACTTTCCTAAGTTTATTCAACTATTGGACATGTAACTTTCGGATCAAAACTTATACATATATATTTCATCAACTACTACAATAGTAGGGAGCCTCATGTGAGGAGTTCATTATGTAAGCCGTCGAGTTGAGTTGTGGATTTACGAGTTAAAGTGTCCTGGCTCCTCAAACGCTTACTAACATGACTTCTGAATTATGTCGGCCCGAACGGTAGTAAACGATATACCAAAACATACATGTTTCATGAATCATTTTACACTATACATCATACCACATCATGGACTAGATGCAAGATATATATATTGGCATGTTTATGTTTCCTTAGACATTATTCCTAACCTAAGTTACAACAATTATTCTAGGTTGCTCGTAGAAGTTCTTACGACATATCCATCATTCTCATTATACATCATCCAACTCAAGGTGAGTTCATAGCCCCACTTTACATTACTTCAATGTTTTACAAACCCTTGGGGGGAATACATGCTATTATTTTTCTACTCGAACACAATGCTTTCTACTGTATGCTATTCGACCATGTTTTATTATCACTAAGTAACATCCTTGCCAAACCAAGATCCCTTATTATGAACCATTTAATCACTTGCGAGGGTTACTTGCAAGTGAGCGCGAATATTGTGAATAGGCCTATTGGGATTGACGAATCCCATTTGTTTTGACTAAGTTCAAACAAATGCATTAATATTTGAGACATTAGGTATGACGGCAAAGTACCTACCGGGATAAATCTGCCGATAGATATTGGTACACGTTAACGTTTTGGTGTCATAAGCTTAGTGAATTAATAACCTTTCCGGGCATATAACAACGTAGCCTACATGTTTTGTTTTCCAAACATTGGTGTGAGTCTATAGCTCACACTACCAACATATTGTGTTCAAACGATTTAACTACAAACACTACGATTATTGTGTTCAATGATTTAACTACCAACACATTGTGTTCAAACATTAAACAAACTCTATGAATATCACTCAACCTTTGTGTTGACCTCTCAAGCATGTATTTCAGGTTCATGACGATCAAGGATGGCACGGAAGGGCACGGATACTCAAGAGGGCTATAAATTTTATTATCATTCAAAAACTCACTTAATGTGATTTGTAAACATGGAACCAATTGGGACCTCATTTTGTAATCTCTGATATTTATACAATTTGAATGATAAATCTTTTAAAACGACTCAATTGGAGTTCGTTTTCTATTATTGTGACTATTGTGCCGTCGAGTAACACCCAGTTTGAATTCCGCTGCATCCATGAATTGGGGGTGTTACAAAGACTTCCAAATTGGCATCGAAAGGTATCAATCCCAGCTCAATCTCACGCGACCTCAATGGGATGTTGCTAGCAAGGAACCAGCTGCTGATTTTACGGTCATTGAATCTCCCCTGGCAGTGATATTTCGAGATAGGTACAATGTTCCTATGGTCTTGCGCTTCACGGAAATACACAAGTTCAGTGATGGTACATTGCAAATGGTACGATGAAGCTTTGGACTTTAGAGTGAAAGAATACCATGTGTATAACTCTGGACCAAGAAGGTATACCAACCACTGGACAGATCAAGACCTGATACTGAACAAGAAATTCCTGGCCGGTATTCGTAAGAGATTGAAGTTGAGGAGAATCTTTCTTAGTTTGGAATGTTACGTGGGTGGTAGAGTTCGAGAAGGTGACTACCGCCTTCTACAACGCACTGAATAATCTATAACGTTGGGTGGTGTCTCGTTATAAGTTGTATTTTTGGTGCTGTGATGTTATGTAACTTGTACATTATAAACTTTCTACTTGACTCCTTCTCATATCCTTTTATAGTTCTTATACATTATACCTATTAGTATAAAGTCTTAGTTACAACATAAATCAAAATTATAAAACATATAAACACTATAAAAACTTTAAAAAAATCATTAAAATCCAAAAATATTCTCCTCGCGACATGTCTCTTGTGTAATCAATATTATGTACATTTATAGAAATGTCATTCAACAACGACACGGAATCATACATATGCTTGAGCAAGAGTTTTTCGGTTTCAAATAAAGTTTTTCTAAAACATGTCGTATCTCAAAATATTCTTCAAAATTATGGCTTGTAGTCATTTCAGGCTGCAACCCGGACTTCAAAAATATGGCTTGCTATTACTTCAGATAGCAACCCGTTTTTCAAAATGGGGAAAACACGTCGCCAAAAAGACGGTTGTTCCTTTTACCGGGTGTAGTTCACCTGGGCATGGATTACCTTATATCCATGTTTCCTCGATCTAATGTACGTTTCAGTGCATTATTTCTTGATAAAGAAGAGAAAGCTTCTTTTTATCGCCAATACTTTCCCTTCTATGATTTTTTTGAAAAGTATCTGTGCAAAACTTGGTGGTACCATGAGATTTTGTTTGGAAATCAATTTGAACTCAAATTTTGATAAAATTTTCACTCAATCAATGACATCACTTATTTATGTTTTAACATCCGTCATTGATTGATAGGGAGAGTGATTTCTCAAAATCAAAAATCAAAACTCTCCACACTTTGTACAAAAACCATGCAATAATACATTTTGTGATGGTTATGTGTCAAAGTGAGAAATTTTCAAAGAGTTTTCGTTAAAACTTCAAAATCTTTTGTAAAATCATCAAATCTGACACTTAAAAACCTCCCTCACAGATTGAGGGGGAGCAGAAAAAGTTCCTTTTTATCAAAAAAATATTAAAAGTGACCGCATTTCTCTCCCAAACGTTTTCTAACTTATTTATATCAATTGAGATCCAAAATCACGAAAGATTTGAAATTTTTGATCGGGGGAGAGAATGTGATTTAAATATGAAATCTGATAATCAAATGTGATCTTTAGGACTCAATAATAGGCTCCCACATATGTGCTAAACTCTTTCGAATATTGATGAGGCGAAAAATGAACCACTTTTAGGGGGTCATTTAAGCCCGAATCTGAATTTATTTGATCAAATATCGCCCTAAATCGTTCCTTTTGTGATTTTAGGTACTTTGGGAGAGAAATCTGGAAAAGGAAGCAATTCGGACGTTTTTGAAGCATAAAAGTGAAGAAAACGCCAAAGTCTTAATTTTCCATGCTGGGAACAGTGCATGACGGCGTCAAGAGCAAATCCTTGACGGCGTCAAGAGCAAATTTCATGAATTTCCATGACGACCCAGAAGAGTTTTGACGGCGTCACGTAGGAAGGGCGTCAAGAGTAAAAGAGTCGTGACGGCCTGGGAGTACCTAAGTCTTGACGGCGTCAGAAGTGGATCTAGGCAGTCCGAGGAGAGTTTTGGCGGCGAGGTGACGGCGTCACAAGATTACTCTTGACGCCGTCAAACCTATTTTTCTATATATAGTTTTCTAATTTTTCACATAAAAAAAGAGAAGTTTTGGGAGAAACCCTAAGTACGATTTTGGTGTAACTTTACAGGTTTTTCAAGGGTTCCAACCCCTTGATACCTTGCATGATTAATCAAGATAAGTGTTCTTCTAATTCAATCAATATGTCTATGTGTTGGTTGTCTATATCATGTTCTTGTCTTAATTCTATCATGCTAGGCTAGATCTCTTTTGTGTTTGCTTAGATCTAATGAAACCTAGATATTGATTATGTGTTGATTACTTGTTTATTCTTGTCTTGGATGAATGATTTATATGTTAGGCTTAAGAAAACTGGCAGATCTCCAAATGGTAGCATGCTTGAACGTCTTAAGAAACATGAACCGAGGCGCACTAGGTCTTTATTGGTTGTATTTAATGCAATAGCAACTGTTTACAATCCCTATAGTTGTGCTGGGCATGGTGTAGGAGGAGATAAGAGCTCATAGAATTGGGGAGTTATGTGTGCCACCCCATGAATTGTATTAAGGAATACGATCCGTCATCCATGCAATTATAACAAGTAATTAACGTGTAAAAGATATCTAGGGAGTAGTGAAATCTAAGTAAACACATTTTCTCCAATTACTGCTCACAACCTTAGTATAAATTAGCTTAATTTCATTTTTAGTATTTTATTTTGATTGCATCTTAGTATTGGGTTAGTTGAATAGCAACTAATTCCGCCCAAATCCTTCAAACCCCGAGATTTTAATTGCTTTCTAAAAAATATAAAAACATAAAAATAATCATCCCTCACCTTTAGAACTAGTATTTAGGCTTTCTAATCCTAGCGACACTATTCCTAAGCTGAACGATCAATCCCCCGGTACTTGTCACTATACTATACTACAACGATCAGGTACACTGCCTGGTGGGGGTTGTAAGCTTCTCGAGATCCCTCGAGAGGTAAAGCCTGTTGCGATTCCCACGCATCAAGTTTTTGGCGCCGCAGCCCGGGGAATAGTTATTGTCTAGGTTAGAATTTCTTTTTATTAGCTCTACTGCTAGATTCCTTTCTAGTAAGATTTTATTTTTATTTTTAGGTTTTCTTTAGTCTATCTTATTTCTTCGTGTCTTTGTTCGTAACTCTTCACCACCTGCCATCATGGCAAATGACGAATCCCTTAACCTTAGGATCACTAGGAGTCGTAGTTCCACTCGAAACCTTGTCTTGCCCTATGCGGAACCCGAAAGAGAAATGCATAGATTGAGACAATATCACTCAACTTTTGAACCATCTAGCGTTGCCATCGATTTTGATGCACCTCTTTCTGAAAAAAATTCAGAAAATCATGTCACAACCCCTAGCTCCCAACCCAACGACGAGATGAGTACTCCCGCAACCCCCATTCCTAAGCGCCTTAAGGACTACTCCTCCCCAACCTCTCGTGGCTTCTCAAACGCCATTGTCTACCCAAACGAACACACCAACGAGGTCTTGCATGCAAACGATGTTTGGCTTGTCAAAAATGTGTGTAAATTTAGCGGACTAGATGAGGAAAATCCAATCCAACACATCAAAGACTTCCTGAAAATAGTGGACACCCTCCATACGGATGGGGCTACTAGAGACACATCCCGATTGCGATTCTTTCCTTTCACCTTATATGAAAAAACCCAAGAATGGTATGACAAACTCCCTTCTGAATCTATCTTCACATGGGAGCAACTCATATCCATGTTCTATGAGAAGTTCTTTCCACCTGGAAAAACCTCAGCACTTAGAGATAGGATCCTCCGTTTCCGGAAGGGGAAGGACGAACCCTTCTATAAATCGTGGACTAGATTCAAAGATTTAATAAGACAAGTTCCCCATCATGGCATTGAGCTTTGGCTCTTGGTCTAAATCTTCTACGAAAATATCTCCTCTAATGACCGAAACGGAATTAACCAATCTAGGAAAGGAAGATTGGCCAACCTTAGTGCCGAGGAAGGATGGGATAGGATTGAAGAATATGCTCAAGACCAGGATGACACTTGGGATGAACCTGAGTCGACTGTCAGCATTTCTGAGATCACCTCAGATCGGTTGAGCAAAATTCACAAAAGAGTGGATTACCTAGCTGGATTGCAATTACCTAAACAGCTGTCGAATCCTTACTTGATCTGCGATTACTGTGGAGGCCCGCATGAGGTAGAAGAATGCGGAGGAGCAGCCACAACTGAACATGCGTGCTTGTCAGGAGGGGACATTTATGCTGATCCCTCCCTTTTGCCTTTTTACCAAAATGATGATTACACTCTTTGGGGAAATCTGGTAAAGAAAAGAGAATGGGAGGAAGGCCCTGAATTCAAAATCAGGAGCAATTTCGAAGATGACCTTGGTCACTTCACTCAAGAAAAAGACTTGCAAATGAAAGGCCTTAATGAGCTTTTCGACGAGCAGCAGGAGGGTATTGGAGAATTTTTCAACAAGCTTAACTCAGCCCTAGATAATCTTCAAACGCTATCAGTAAGCAAAAAAGACCCCATGCTCGCAATAACCACGCGAGCTGGAACGTCAACCAAGGACCCTCCTTACCCAAACTCGTCCCCCATCACCCTCGACCCAAACAAACCTGAGGAGGAGGAGGAGGAGGATGTCGGCAGTGGTGCCCCAGACCAACCGCCTGTGACGACCCCTTCCCCATCAGCCCTGCCTAACCAACCTGTGAGAATCCCATTCCCGTCCCGATTAAGGAACCAGAAAACTGAGAATGATAACAAGAGGTTCTTGTCATACCTAAAAGACTCAGTTGTCACCATACCTCTCCTTGATGCTTGCTATCACATGCCAAAGTATAGCACATACTTCAAAAAGCTACTTGCTAACAGAAAGAAACTCGAGGGTCTTGTGACCCTGGGGGAAGAATGCTCAGTGGTAACCCATCGAGGGCTACCAAAGAAGGTAGACGATCCGGGCAGCTTCACCCTACCTTGCTCCATAGGACCTCTATCAATGAAGAATGCTCTTGCCGATTTGGGAGCAAGTATCAATCTCATGCCTCACTCTATGTTCCGTAAACTAGGATACTCTGGATTGAAGTCTACCCGTATGAACATCCAACTAGCCGATAGATCGGTCAAGTACCCCATAGGGATATGCGAAAATGTGCTAGTCAAAGTTGGGAAATTCAAATTCATGGTCGACTTCGTAATCCTGGATATGGAGGAGGATGACTTGGTACCTATCATCTTAGGTAGACCATTTCTTGCTACCGCTCGTGCAGTCATCGATGTCTACGATGGCAAATTAACCTTACGAGTGGGAGACGATAGCACAACCTTCGACATTAAGGATTCTATGGACCTCTCCCTCGAAGCAGCCAACCGGCTCTACTTTATCGGGGAAGTAGATGAACTCACAGATGTCATTGATAGTTGCGTCGATGAACAGATCGATGAGGGCTGGCTACGGGACGAGAGTTTTCTGCCTTTGCTAGAGGTAGAAAAGACGGAGGATGTTAATGCAGTCTCCTTCTACCCCAGATAAGAGGCAACGGAGCATCTCGAGCTCCGAAAGCCCGAGAACAAGCTCAAACCCTCTATTATCGAACCCCCTAACGTTGATCTTAAAGAGCTTCCTAACCATTTGGAGTATGCCTTCCTTCAGGGGGAGGACCAACTCCCGGTAATCATAAACTATTCCTTGGAACATGAACAAAAAGTTAAACTCTTAGAGGTCCTAAAAAAATACAAGGGGGTACTCGCATGGAGTGTGGCCGACATTAAGGGGATTGACTCAACTTTTTGCACACATAAGATTCTCATGGAGGAAGATTATAAACCTACCGTGCAACCCCAGAGGCGCGTGAACCCTAACATTAAGGAAGTAGTAAAGAAAGAAGTTATCAAACTTTTGGATGCAGGACTGATTTACCCGATCTCGGATAGCCCATGGGTCAGTCCTGTGCAGGTTGTACCTAAAAAGGGTGGGATGACTGTAGTAAAGAATGACAAGGGTGAGATGGTGCCCCAGAGAACTGTCACTGGATGGCGGGTATGCATCGACTATCGAAAGCTCAATGATGCCACGAGGAAAGATCACTTTCCCTTACCATTCATTGATCAGATGTTAGAGAGATTATCTGGACACGAGTACTATTGCTTCTTGGATGGATTCTCTGGATATTTTCAAATTCCCATAGCACCTGAGGACCAAGAAAAAACCACGTTTACTTGCCCCTATGGAACATTTGCCTACAAAAGGATGCCTTTTGGGCTATGTAATGCCCCCGCCACTTTCCAACGTTGCATGACCGCAATCTTTCACGAACTCATGGAAGACAGCATGGAAGTGTTCATGGATGACTTTTCAGTCTTGGGAAACTCCTTCGACCGCTGTCTTGCTAATCTAGAAAAGATGCTTAAACGTTGTGAGGAAACCAACTTGGTGTTAAACTGGGAAAAGTGTCATTTCATGGTAAAGTAAGGGATTGTGTTAGGGCATAAGATCTCAGGGAACGGAATAGAGGTGGACCAAGCTAAAGTTGAAGCTATATCTAAGTTACCATACCCCACGACTGTTAAGGCAATACGTAGCTTTTTGGGGCACGCCGGATTTTATCGAAGATTCATCAAAGACTTTTCCAAAATTGCCCGGCCAATGACTCAATTACTTGTTAAGGATGCTCCATTCGATTTTTCCCAAGAATGCAAAGATGCTTTCGATCTCTTAAAAAAGGAGCTCACACAAGCTCCAATCATGATCACACCCAACTGGGAGTTACCGTTTGAAATCATGTGTGACGCTAGCGATTTCGCTGTCGGAGCTGTGTTGGGCCAACGTCATGACAAGCTTTTCCAACCTATTTACTACGCTAGCAAAACCATGAATCCCGCTCAAGAGAATTACTCCACCACCGAAAAAGAATTATTAGCCGTAGTGTTTGCATTCGACAAATTCCGACAATATCTTGTCCTTTCAAAGACAGTCGTCTTCACTGATCACTCGGCTCTTCGATATCTGTTTGCGAAGCAGGATGCTAAGCCACGACTAATTCGGTGGATCTTATTGTTACAAGAATTCGATGTTGAGATTCGCGATAAGAGGGGGCAGAAAATCTGGCCGCAGATCATCTATCTCGTCTCGAAAACCCCTTGGATAAGCACGATAGAAGTGAGATTAGGGATTCATTTCCTGACGAACAACTGATGTTAATGATTGATTCGGAGCCGTGGTACGCCGATTTTGCTAATTACTTCGCAAGTAGATGTAGACATGTTCCTGAACACCTGACTAGATACGAAAGAAAAAGGTTCTTTTCTCAGCTTAAATACTACTTTTGGGATGAACCATTTTTATTCCAAAGGTGTCCTGACCAAATTATAAGGCATTGTGTTTCGAAAAATGAGGCGGTAAAGATTATGAGGGAATGTCACTCTGGTCCCTCTGGGGGGCATCATGGGATAAACGTTACCGCCCGAAAGATTCTCGATGCGGGATTCTATTGGCCTACAATTTTCCGTGATGTAAAAGAAATGGTGCAGGCGTGTGATGCATGTCAACGTGCCGGAAATATATCACATAGAGATGAAGCACCTCAGAACTTTATACAAGTTTGTGAGGTCTTCGATGTTTGGGGGATTGACTTCATGGGACCCTTTCCATCTTCAGGGGGGAACGAGTACATATTAGTCGCTATTGACTATGTTTCAAAATGGGTTGAGGCACAAGCCCTTAGGACCAATGACGCCAGAGTAGTTATTCATTTCCTGAAGAAGCTTTTCGTGAGATTCGGGATTCCTAAAGCTCTCATCAGTGATAGGGGAACTAATTTTTGCAATGCACAAATGGAAAAGGTCATGAAGAGGTATGGAGTACCCCATCGATTCTCCACCGCCTATCATCCACAGACCAATGGCCAAGTCGAAAACACCAATAGAGCTATTAAAAGAATACTTGAAAAAACGGTTAGTCAAAACAGAAAGGACTGGTCATTTAAACTCGACGAAGTCTTATGGGCATTCCGAACCGCCTACAAAACACCTATTGGAACGACCCCATTCCGCATGGTGTATGGTAAGGCATGCCACCTACCGGTAGAACTAGAACACAAGGCTTATTGGGCGCTTAAGACATGCAACCTAGATTACACGACTGCTGGAAACAATAGGTTCTTGCAATTACACGAGCTTGATGAGCTTAGGCTAGAAGCTTACGAATCCTCCATCACATATAAAGAAAGAGCTAAAAGATGGCATGACCAGAGAATTAAGAAACCCAAAGAATTTTCAGAGGGAGACAAGGTCCTATTATACAATTCTCGGTTGAGATTATTTCCGGGAAAACTTAAGTCTAGATGGTATGGACCGTTCACGGTAAAGAATTCTTCTAAATTTGGAGCGGTAGTGTTAATTGATGATGAAGGTAGGGAGTTCACTGTTAACATACAACGTGTAAAACATTACCAAGAGAATAACAATGAAATGATTAGTGAGGAGAATGTGACGTTTGATGATGAGATCACGTAGTAACCCATGACCTTGAGTCTAGCTACAAGACTCGTAAATAAAGAAAAGCGCTTCTTGGGAGGCAACCCATGTTTTGTGTGGTTTTATTTGTTTGATTGTTATTTGCTTCCGTATGCATGTTTTATTTTTATTGTTGGTAGATCATGTTTCTAAACTAAAATGTAGAAATACTTTACTTTGTTGTTTTGGCCTAGTCCTAACTCCACCTAAAGGTATTTTTGCAAAAGATAAGTGTAAGGGGAAACCCCAAATATGTTTTTAAGAAACAAACCGATCATGATTCTCCACAATATTAAATGAGCATGTATATTCATATTTGTTAGAGTCAAATGCTTGTATTGAGTCATAATGAAGTTTTGCAGGATTTTCCAGGAAGTAGGACCAAGTTTTTCCAGAAATTTTCTGGAAACTTAACATAAGAATTTCTGCAGGTCCATTCTGACGGCGTCAGGGTT
Organism: Artemisia argyi; assembly: GCA_030686995.1. Taxonomy (NCBI): domain Eukaryota; kingdom Viridiplantae; phylum Streptophyta; class Magnoliopsida; order Asterales; family Asteraceae; genus Artemisia; species Artemisia argyi. The sequence goes on from CM060694.1 coordinate 48,630,797, forward strand.
TTACTCTTGACGGCGTCAGGAGTTAAAATCTGGAAATTTTACCGGTTTTGTTTTTCTAATGGAGTCTTATGGTTTTTGTGAATTATTAAATTTTATAATCTCCAGGAGATCTACAAACTTCATTCCACAAGCATTATATCTTATCTTGTTTTCTAGGATTTAGAAACTTATATAGAATGCCGCCGATTTTACGCGAGGTTGTCTTGTCTATGTTGTCAAGTTTTACAGGTTATGTATCACAAGAAGATGATTTATATTCTGGAAGGGAAGCTTTGATTGTTCGTTTTCTTGGAGGAAGATTTAACCTTGCCATCCTATTATCCATACCGAGTGAATCAGGGGAGTATTTGATTTCATTCTCTTTACTTTTTCACTTTTACATTCTTTACTTGAACATTGGGGACAATGTTCATCTTAAGTGTAAGGGGAGGGTAAAAAGATGATACCTTACATATGCACTTTCGCTTGAGTTTGTTTTATTTGATAGTAGATGTGTAATAAAACTATGAGAAATACTTGTTAGTGCAATTTTAGCGCCAAATTTAAAATTTTTTACAACATTTAGGAGTGAAACTTTAGCCATAGCAAGCGTCTCATGGATAGGAGATTGTATGACTAGCACATAACCGTATATTCAGAAAAATTTTCCACCCAAATATGTGAGGTTCGCCTTTAGATTTGATAGGAAAAGCATTCATTATTAGTGCTTATGAGTGTACTGGTAGCATTTAGATTCTAGAACTTGCGTTAGTGATGCATCCCGAGACCGCTAGTGAGACTACATTCGTGTGGTAGGATTTACTACATGATAAGAGGCATTAGGATCACCCTTGTGTTAAACCCGTATTATAATTACTTGACCATTTAAGTCATATTACTTGGCTAGTTAAGTCAACTAATTTTTCCCACACCCTTAGCGTTGTACTCATTTTTAGTACACGAAACCCCTAGTACACCCCCTTCGAGCCTATATTTTCGTTTCTAACTTTAAGCACTTTACTTAAAGGAAGAATTTGTTACACCCCACTTAAATGTACAACCAAATCGCCTTAGCCTTCCGTGTATGCGCTCATTTTTAGTGCATTATTGTTATTTGTTAAACCCTAAGTTAACTTTCTAATTGATTACATGGTTGCTAAGTCGAGTCATATCCTTGTACATATTGTTTTGGGACGATTGGGACTCATGGGTAAGTACTTATTTATGGAGTAATGGGGAAGAACATCACTTATTACCCCCATATGTACGTTAATCTTAAAAGTGCTCCAAGTGTTTTGATTTTCTTAATTCGAGTCATTAGATTAGTTTAAATGTAAAGTATGTAAAAATTCAAGTGTAAGGGAAATGTTCATTCCCTATGATGTATTATTTTGGATGATAGGGTAAGAGTGTATGCAAAAAAAAAAAAAAAAAAAAAAAAAAAAAAAAAAAAAAAAAAAACGAAAAAATCAAGAAAAAGAAAAGAAAAAAATAGAAAAAGGAAAAAGAGAAAAAACATATGGACTACCATCCCTTTTTATTCTATGTTCATTTTATGTTTTTGTTATTTTTCATTTATTAGCTTAAGTCGAGTCTAGTCTTGGCTTAGCAACGCCATCTTGTACATGTAATTGACCAAGATTGTTAACTCGCCACCAGTAAAACTTCCTTTATCCAACAAAACCGTGTATTTCATATCCCTACACCTAACGTTACAACCCTTTAAAAGACCTCTTTGATAGTTTATCCTAGGTGCTTACGCCATGTGGTGGAGGTTTGATCCTTTCCCAAGCCTATGGTAATCTATTTTGCTATGACAGGTAGTGAGAGATATCTTCCGTTTCCATATTGTAATTTACACTTTATTACACCCGAGAGATGTGAGTATCTAAACACTATTTGTGAGGTGCTAGTGTATGACCTCCGTGCTTGTCTATTGGTCTTTAGTGGAACGATTATTTGTTGTAATTACTTTTATATTAGTGTTAAATGACCCCTAACTTGTCTTTTGATCAAATATCGCCCTAAATCGTTCCTTTTGTGATTTTAGGTACTTTGGGAGAGAAATCTGGAAAAGGAAGCAATTCGGACGTTTTTTAAGCATAAAAGTGAAGAAAACGCCAAAGTCTTAATTTTCCATGCTGGGAATAGTGCATGACGGCGTCAAGAGGAAATCCTTGACGGCGTCAAGAGCAAATTTCATGAATTTCCATGACGACCCAGAAGAGTTTTGACGGTGTCACGTAGGAAGGGCGTCAAGAGTAAAAGAGTCGTGACGGCCTGGAAGTACCTAAGTCTTGACGGCGTCAGAAGTGGATCTAGGCAGTCCGAGGAGAGTTTTGGCGGCGAGGTGACGGCGTCACAAGATTACTCTTGACGCCGTCAAACCTATTTTTCTATATATAGTTTTCTAATTTTTCACATAAAAAAAGAGAAGTTTTGGGAGAAACCCTAAGTACGATTTTGGTGTAACTTTACAGGTTTTTCAAGGGTTCCAACCCCTTGATACCTTGCATGATTAATCAAGATAAGTGTTCTTCTAATTCAATCAATATGTCTATGTGTTGGTTGTCTATATCATGTTCTTGTCTTAATTCTATCATGCTAGGCTAGATCTCTTTTGTGTTTGCTTAGATCTAATGAAACCTAGATATTGATTATGTGTTGATTACTTGTTTATTTTTGTCTTAGATGAATGATTTATATGTTAGGCTTAAGAAAACTGGCAGATCTCCAAATGGTAACATGCTTGAACGTCTTAAGAAACATGAACCGAGGCATACTAGGTCTTTATTGGTTGTATTTAATGCATGAGCCACTATTTACAATCCCTATAGTTGTGCTGGGCATGGTGTAGGAGGAGATAAGAGCTCATAGAATTGGGGAGTTATGTGTGCCACCCCATGAATGGTATTAAGGAATACGATCCGTCATCCATGCAATTATAACAAGTAATTAACGTGTAAAAGATATCTAGGGAGTAATGAAATCTAAGTAAACACATTTTCTCCAATTACTGCTCACAACCTTAGTATAAATTAGCTTAATTTCATTTTTAGTATTTTATGTTGATTGCATCTTAGTATTGGGTTAGTTGAATAGCAACTAATTCCGCCCAAATCCTTCAAACCCCGAGATTTTAATTGCTTTCTAAAAAATATAAAAACATAAAAATAATCATCCCTCACCTTTAGAACTAGTATTTAGGCTTTCTAATCCTAGCGACATTATTCCTAAGCTGAACGATCAATCCCCCAGTACTTGTCACTATACTATACTACAACGATCAGGTACACTGCCTGGTGGGGGTTGTAAGCTTCTCGAGATCCCTCGAGAGGTAAAGCCTGTTGCGATTCCCACGCATCAAATATCGATGCACATATTGAGGGGGAGCAAAAGGCGTTTGTGGAAGTAATACCAAAGACCGACAATTTATCATTATGCATGGAGTTATAAGGATGGTTATGGTTAGGTATGAGTTCCCATGATCCACCAGAACCGGAAGGATCTTCCCAGGGACAATCCATAGATAGATTAGAAGTCCTTAGGAATGATTGAAAAAAGGAGTAAAGTGAGAAAGGGAAGAGTGCGGACTGAGATAGAGCTAGGACTGGAACAAACCCAACAAGGTTCTAGTGATGAAATCTCGGTAAGCACTGAAGAGGTTGAAGAATGAAAAAGAAATGAAATGAGAAAGGGTGAAAAGAAATAGCCCTCCATATATTCAACTTTAGGGCAGAAACCGGGTTCAATTCATAATCTACTGGCGGTTACTAAAGTAACACCTGTATTGAAGACAAGACGTCATGGACCCAGTTACGCACTGCACTAAACTTCCCAACCACTCAAGTTCTCTTAAAAGAGCTTGTTTCACTCTCACGGGGAACCCTGTGCAATGTATCGACCGCTCATTGTGAGCTATGTTGATACCTAAACAGGAGACGCCTCCCCAGTCTCCAGGAGCGGATCAAAACGCACTATTGAGTCTAGAGCCAAGAGATCATCCATAAATCTCGTTAGGACAGACTTCCAAATATGCTTATTGTTTCACACAATGTGGAAAGTAAGATAAAGTATTTAGAGTCCTACGCATTATCCTTGTGGTATTGCCAGAACATCTGAGTGATATGAAAATATTCACAATGAAGATGAAAATCCTTCTAGAGCGAACATCTCTCAAGCTCTTGGTAGGTGACATGTGAGATCCATCTTGGATCAATGATCAAGTGACAACTGGAAAGCAACAACGGTGCGATTCAAAATTGAATCAAACTTGTTCCAGGATATAGATTGACGGATACTTTTGCAAAAACCTTTCAGTGTGCTCACAAACTTATTTTCGAGCACATTGATTGTGTATAATCTTTCAAACAAAAGTATTTTTTATGGACATGTAATTCAAAGTATAAAACTCTCGCCGTGTCTCAAAAATGTTTATCATATGACACGCGAGTGATTTCTATAAATCAATTTCTTATCAATCCGTGAATATCAATTCACCGATTCACTCTATCGTGCTGTCTGCTTTGAGACGTTCCGGTATGAGAACATGCTAAGTATGAAGATTCCGAAGTGGATTCTTTGGAAATTTCATTACTACAAGCTGGAAATTCCTGTCAAGGAGAGTCTTCTTAAAAGAGACTCTACCTGATCACAGGTCGGTTTTCACAAAACTGGAGGGTAGTCTGTCCTCGTAGAACGAATGACAAAGCCATATCCGTTCTCTATCTTTATTGCTAACTTTTTTATTTCAGGGACACATATAAAGATGGAGTTGATGGTTCCTTTTTCCTGATGAATCGGGTCAATCTATACCTCATGCTCACACATCCTACATGCTATCAATGATAATCATGAATGATGAGAGACTTACTACAACGAATGTTGAGAGACTACCAACAACGTTTCCGCAACTCTGATGTAAAGTCTCCTGATCCAGAAGGGTGTGAGCATGATGGTCCCAAAGTCACAACATCACCTGAAGGCAATACGACTAAGGATGAGCTCGGAGATTTACTTTGGCTGATGATCTCAAAGAAAGCTCAAAGATCATAGACTTCAAAGGAACTCAATTCACATAATCATTGCTTGATGTACAAAGTGTGCTGAAAAGTGAAGAATCAGAACCTACGAGCTACAAAGACTAAAGAATGCTTGAAGATCAAAGAGCTTAATTTCCAAGGTGACCTCGCTTAGAGGGAGATTGTTAGGAATACAAATATTCCTATAAAAGACTCGGTCACCTAAATATTGTAATAGCATTAAGTTAGATCGTAGTTAGTTTAGTTATTAGTTAGAATTAGTTTATGTAACATCGTAGAAGAAGGACGGGTCTTTACCCACTATATGCCTGATCCACAGCCCGGGTGTGGGGGTTTTTATTTCTTGTATAAATACCCCTCTCCCACCAAGGGAGAGGGTTGGACCTTCTCATTCTCTAATCTAATATTTCATATTTTCTCTCAAGGTTCCAATTTTCTTTCTTCTTCTTCCTCTTTTAATCTATACACCACACAAACCACTAAGTGCAACATGTTTGTGACTTAATTAGTATCCTACAGTAGACTCAAAGAGAACCTAACACCGAAGTAATCAAGGTAGACCTACCACCGATAGAAAGCATATTTTCTTTCCATTTCGATAATCTCTTTTTGAATTTAACAATAATAGCATTCCATTCTTTAATTCTCGACATGTTAAAACCTACTGGAATTCCAGGTACGTAAATGGGAGCTGTTGGGGAGTTGTTGAAGCATAATTCCGCCGGGCAAGTCTTGACGGATCTCACGTGCCATTCATCCTTGTTCCGAGCCTGGAAGTGTGCTACGAACATGAAAGAACCCATTAGAAGGGGTCATGAGGCCAAAGCCCCGGGAACCACCCTCCGGCGGTCAAGTCAGAACCTCATAGTTAGAGGATTTAGTATAAATATATGTATGTAATGTATTGTATTATGGTTTGGGGGAAGAGAGAGAGAGAGAGAGAGAGAGAGAGAGAGAGAGAGAGTATGAAATCACTTGGTCAAGTCATAACTGAGATTGTGGAATTTATACTACCTCAACAACTGTACTTGACAGCATGGGGATGGAGCAAGCCGAGCTATTCCTAGCATAGGTACTAGGCGTCAAGCCACGTGAGGGATAATTTCCCACAATATCTGGTCTTGGCGGCGGTAGCACGGTTCTTCGAACAGAATTGGATAAAGAGACTTACCTGAATAAAGGAACGTATACCTTTACGGTCCTTCGGATAAGTGTAACATCTGTCTCCCGGCACGTGTCCTTCGGACATATACGTCAACATGTCCCTTAGTATTGCATTATCAATAAAATATTGATGGTGCAATATTTAAAGTATACATTTACGGTCCTTCGGCACATACCCTTCGGACAAGTGTATCATCTGTCTCCCAGCACGTGTCCTTCAGACACATACGTCAACATGCCCCCCAATATTGCATTATCAGTAAAAGACTGATAGTGCAACACTTAAAGTACTTACTGTTATTACGCACATGCCCTTCAAACAAGTGTATCATTTGTCTCGTAGCACGTGTCTTTTGGACACATACGTCAACAGCAGTGCAACCTATGAACGAAGCGAGGTTGGAAATTTCACGATTGTTATATAAGCTAGACTTAAAATATCCTTAAACACTTCTTACTCGTTAGAGATACCACGATCTTTAAACCTTTTTTAAGTCTAGGCATCACCACAGGTCAATTTCGATATCTACAAAAAATATCTTCGAATGAAAGATCATAACTACACTTTTAGTGGGATTTTAGTTTTAGCAAACTGTTTTAAAAAGTTAATCGGAAGATTCAGAGCATTTTAGTAGGAAGATTTAGCACTTGTGTTTTTCAACAATGATTGATGTTAGAAACGATCACGTTCTATATTAAAATGGATTCTTAGTCAATACGTGGCAGAACATCAACAAGACAAGTTACATATATCTTAAACTCAAGCATTATTCACCACGTGTCTTACTAATTCCAGAGCAAAATTTACAATATCACAACATTCATAAACATCCAATACATAAAGTCTAAACCACTACTGAAAAATATATTTGCCACTAGAAACTTTAGTTGTGTAAATGATTTTGGCCTACATTAACTATCACTCTATCAGTCTATCACCTCCCACCTTTAGTGGAAAGCCCAAAACATGAAAAATGGTACCATCCACTTTATTAATGTCTTCCTTAATCTTTGCATCTCTATATATAAGTAGCAAAATTAAAGCAAGAAACAGCAACCTTATTCAAAACAATATAGATTGTGGAAAGATATATAGAGAGAGAGTGGTGTGATGAAGTTGATGAGAATGAAGATGCAAGTAATGATATTGATGATGTTGATCCTATTACAAGATATGGGATTTGCTATGAAGAAAAGAAGCATGATGGTGATAGTTGATGATAGTGATCATGGTGATGATGCAAAGGTGAACACTATGGAAAATGATCAAGAAATTGAGCCTAATAATCACCATGCTATTCCAAGAGGATCATGGCAGAGTGGTCAAGGTCAAAGTGGTCAATCTACTTCAAATGATAACCATGATTAGTTTGGTTATTCGAAAGTGATGTATACACATTTTATATTGTATGCATACACATGCATATTCTTTTAATACTTTTAGGTACGAAGTTATCGATAGTGTATACAAATGTTACTAGTTCTAGATATATACGAACCAAGTAGAATATACATATGCTTTGGGTTATTGTAATTTGATAGATTTGGACCCAAAGCCATTAGCTTATGGGGTTAAAAATAATATACATATGATATGGTTCGTCACTGGACTTATTAGATTTTGTTGAGGTATTTGACAAATCATCGCATCGACGCAATTCGCTACAACTATGGTTTTTGCTTAAAACGACAGCCGAATTTCCATCAAATACGAGTCATTGATAGAAGACCAATCACGAACTAAATGACGAATAATAAACACTTCTACTATCAAATACGTAAAAAACACCTCTACTATCAAAACAACAAACGGAAAAATGAAATTTAGGTTGGCCACGGACATCAAACTCACACTTCTACATCACCGTCACATCGTGGGGACGACACGTACCCTAAGTGGAGGTGGTGCACCACCATCTATAGTGCCAAGTACACACTATTGGTTCAAAGCATGTAATGTAACTCATTAAATTTAACGACGTACGTTTTGAGTACTAAGTTCGTACGTAGCTATGAAAATTAACATACTAAAAGTACTTATTAAAAATATTGAGCATGCTGTCACAAACGATGTACCATATGTCCATATGATATGGTATAATTACTATTCGGATATGATCATGCAGGTTGGTCAATAACATGTGAGAATTAAGGTACACAACAAGATATGAGATCGTAAGGGTCAAAGGGCTAATAGGTTAAATAAGCAAGATATATAGGGATCACAAAGATAGCCATAATCCAAGGACAACTAACAAATCATGCTGTCAGGGAATGACATCAATTGACTAAGGTAAAAGAATATGTGTAATACAAGAATGACAAAACAAAAATGTTTTGAGCAACTCAATTTTTTTATACGGAGTATAAAATTGCCTTTAGAATAAAAAGATTGATTTGTAAGATTTTTTTTTTTTTTTTTTTTTTTTTTCCCCAAAAGTCACGGGGCTTTTGGATGTGACTCGATCTTATAAATATGAGGAGTTGAGATTAAACTCACGACCTACTTCACAAAAGGTCTCACTTTCCTAGCATCGAATGAACATTTTTGAAACCTCAAACAGATGATCTTAACTCTTAAGGCTTAAGCCTTCATCATTGTATATATTTGTATTACACATTTTGAACGGGTTTAAATAACGGGCTTAGGTTTGTTTCAAATGGGCCAACTTTAAAAACAGATATGGGTCGAAACTCTTTGTTTTCTCCCCAAAAAACGGTGTACTTTTATGCACATGTAACAGAAACCTTTATACATAAAAAAAAGAATCTACTGTATATCATAAGTTTACCTTTTTATTGTTTGTTTGCGCGTGGTATTGGTCTTTTGGATGATGAAAATCTTTGAAAATCCATTTGACAGTTTGACAAATTTCAAGACAAATGTGACTCCATGAGGTCTCACTTTTGACTATTAGGCCCTTTTGTTTGACTATTATTTCCTTCTTCTTGGTCTTGTATTCTGGGTTTATGTGAATGTTGGTTTCTAGTTATAAAACAAGTTAAATATAGTAAACGAAAGGTGACAAGAATATGTACTATGGAGTATGTTTTATCAAAGAAACAAGGTATATAAATAAGATATATCCATTAAAGTTGTTTACAATTTGACAATATTGTTCTGGCTTTGTGTTATTGTTTTAGGTTATAGAATAGTTAGGTTCTTACCCTTATCATGCGTAAGTAAATCAACTAGAAAGCGTTCTAAGTATTATCCTATATAACATTTGTTGAAGTATAACTTGGAAGCTGCGGGAGGTAGGCTGCAGGGAAGAATATGGCTTGGGTGTATTGTGGAGCCGTGGCTTAAGCCGGCACGGTACACACGCCGAGCCAAGCCGTCGGCTAATTAGATTAAAAAAATGATAGTGGGTTTTCACTTAATTAGTTCTTTGGGTTCAATGCATGTTGTACACATGTTTTCTTGGTCAGGGGCGCGACTTACAATGTAGATTTGGGGTGACAGCGCCCCTCATGGCTAATCGAAAAAGACAAGATTTTAGTGTAATTTTTTTTTTTTTTTTAATTTTGATCTTTTTTCGAAAGTGCTCCCAACAAAAATTCAAATTGCCCCCACTTAAATACTAAAATCCAACATTCAACACTCTCAAACCTTATAAATCATTCATTTCCAAGTAATAATATTTGATTTATCATTTCGATCATACTTTTCTGTTTCACATTTTGTTGCTATTGTCAAAAAAAAAAATGCCCCCACATTTTATTTTTCTGGGTCCGCCACTGTTCATGGTTCCCGTTGTTTTTGTTAGTGGGTTTTCAACAAAAGTGTCACTTGATTTTTAGAGCTGATTGCATGTTTTACATCTGTTTTCCATTATCACACTTCAAGAAATGCTATATATTAAGGTAGGTTGGGAGATTTCTAGAGCTATTGTGATGTTCGTTAAAAGGATACACAAAAGAAAGTGAGAAACTACGGTATGACGTCTTAAGTTACAAGTATGCGATTTTTTTTTTTCTTTCCATTAGGGTTAAAGTAAGAGAAACTAAATAGGTGTTGTGTCAATATCATTTGTTTTAATGATAGGCTATCAGCTTATACAATGTTTGAGTGTTTGTTGGAGTTGCGTTGTTGAGGGAGCATGTTCATATTTCAGCCTTTCAGATTTTTTTATTTATTTGTTTGTTTATTTGTTTATTTTATTTATTAATTTTTATTATTATTATTTTTTTGGTTTGGGTTGTTTTATGCTACTTTTTCATTAGTGTCAGGTTTGTTTTGTAAGCTAATATTTTGGGATGTTAAATCAATTTATAATGATTACTTATTCTTTGGCAATAGTGTTGTTCTATTATTGCTTGCGTTTTTTTTTTTTTTTTTTTTTAATTAAAATATGAATGAAAAATTAAATATTGAAAATAGAAATAATAAGCCTTAAGTACCTGATGATCAATTACATTTTGAAAGTCTTGAAAAAATTTTGGAGTTGTTGAATTACCTCAACATTATGTGAGGCATATTGGAGAGAAGACCGAGATAGAAGTCTGATTGCCATCTGATTGGTTAACAAATGGTATTTAGGTTTCTTTTAGATTTGTATGCTATTAATGGATTGGTGGATATGTGTTTGTGTTTGTTAAACCTTTGTGATGAACATGATATGTGATCATAAATGTTGTTTCTATATGGTGTGTTACAAGTTATGTTTTATTTCCTGGTGATGGTCATTCAAAATTGTTTTCTTACTTTGTATGCTATTAGTGGATTTCTGAATGTTTGTTTTGTATATGTTTAAGCTTCTGATATCTTTTAGAGTATAATATGTGGTAATGAGAGCTACAATCTATGTTTTATCTGGTTGTAATGATCTTTAAAGTTTTGTTTTTTAGGGTTGTGCAAAATGGTAGGTGGGATGAATGCGAGATTGACTCAACTTAAGTCAAAATGATAAAGATATGTGGATGTTTGTTTGTATTTTTTATACAAATGTCGTTCATATGTTGTTGTTTTGGGCAACGTGTAGTCATTTCTTGATGTTATAAGTTATGTATAATCATATGTGCTATAAGTTGTGTTTTATTAACCCGTGACAAAATGGAAGTGTGTTGTTATATCTTTATAGTTTTAAAGCTTTTCGGTCGTCTATAGATCTCCAAAGCTCATTAAGGATTTGTTCTTATATCTGAAGTCATGTTTTCAGATTGCCACTAATGTTGTTATCGTGGGAGTTCTATGCACGGCGCAACCACAACTTTTCATCACACGTTTGGCTATGATGATTCAGTCACCTGGTTAGTCTTAATTTTGTCATGGCAAACACTGTAACACACATAAATGCAACTCTGTTTTGTACCTACATATCTGAGGTTATTCATAAATATTCTTTGTCCAATTGTAAATAGATTGTCCTTTTCTATACGTTGGTTGTCCAAGAAATGTTATTAATCTTGGGGTGCGGATGATGGAAGAAATCAATGTAAAGGTTCTATATGATGCTTCAAGAAGAATTTTTGTTACGAAGTATGCCTTAATTACTAGGCCACCCCCAGAACCCAAGGGAGCAAGTTGGTTGTTTGGCGATCCATTTAGCAGCCGAACGTGGAGTGGGGAAAGGAAAGCCAAATATATATACTGGTGTATGTTGGCATTGCTCATTTCCATTGTGGGTGGATTCCAAGCTTTTGATTGTTGTTGTAAGTTACTATGCCTATTGTTATTACTTTATTGCATTATGCAGAAGGTAACAGTATTGAATCATTTGCTTGTTGCTATTACTTTATTTCACTATTTTGATGTTAGCAGTTTTGGCCCATTTTATAGCTGTTGTTGGTAGATTTTTTGTTGTTTGGAATGAAATATGTGTGTTTAGTGTGTGGAGAATGGAGATGAATCATGGATATGTTTGTGTAATGGTCTTTAAAAGTTTAAATGATACCTGATGTTTATAATCTTAATTAGTACAATGTTTTATTGTTTTCAAGAAATCGGCTTTGTTAAAGTACGGAATTTATTAGTTTTGTGGAGTTTCTTTTTTCCTATTTGAGATTATCATGCTTTTACTGTGAACTATCGCTAAGGTTGTTGTTTAAACAACTGTTTTTTCTATGCATCTTTGGCTCCAATTTTTGACGTTAACTTTTTTATAGTTTTAGCTTAATGCCACCACAAATACTTTAGACCACGAGCCATTAGTTTAAGGCTATTTAGGTTCTCATATACTTCGTATGTTGTTTTTGAATATCTAATTTGGATAATCGGTTGCTTATCTATGATGATTAGTCCGCATTAATTTTGGCATGGCGCAGACTAGAGTGCATAAAATGCAACCGTGTTTTGTTGTCAACACAGTATCTGAGCCAACACATAAATTAAACATGTTTTGCAACAATGACATTGGCCAAAATCCACTTACATGTATGACCAGTACATTTTGAAATTGCCATAGAGTACAATACTTACAAGTTACAACAATCTTTAGTCTCATTGTTTCGGTTTCACTTGTAGAGTCACCAATGACCTGGGTCCCGCTCACGATAGAAGATATACATTATTAGTTGAAATTGATGCTTCAAGTAGTGTTTTTATAGTGACGGGAGCAGAGAGGTATAGAATAAAGGATGCTGCGAATTCTGCAGTGTCGTTGATGTTTTATGCTTTGCAGAAACCAAACGAGAAACATTTGTTCCACAGACCATATGCGAAAGAAGGTGAAGTTCGGATGCCCAGGTTGATGAAAAATGCAAAATATTTACAATATATGCTTCAGAGCATAAATATTCTTGGTGCAATTATTAATGGATTGTTCTTTTCTGTATTCAGGCTATACAAGAAATGTCAAGTAGGCATAGTAATGTCATGGTGGAGATGATGGAAGAAATTGATATAAAGGTTTTGTAACATGCTTGAAGGTGGGTTTAGGTTATCAAGTTGGCTAGATTAATAGGCTACCTCCATAACCTAGAAGAATCAATGGTTGCCCTAACTAAACATATTTGTTAAGGTATGCTCTTTGTTATTTTTGTTTCACCTTAATGCTACCACCAGCACTTTAAAGTTTAAACCATCAATCATTAGTTTAAGCTAATACGTTTTTCCATATACTCTTATGTGTTATTTTCGTATATCTAATTTTGGTAATAGTTGGTTGGTAATGACGATTCAATTAGCCGGTGCGTCTTAATTTAATGCAGTTGTGTTTTGTAGCTAATATATTTTCTGAGCCAAAACATAAATATGATGTCTCCAATCACTGAGACACTGTTTACTTTTTTTTTTTTTTTTTTTTTTTTTTTTTTTATTTAGGCTATCCATGTAGGGCAAGTGGACATACTAATGTTAGAGTAAGGATAGTGAAAGAAATCGATATAAATGTTATTGATGATGCTTGCGAGGAGAAGTTATGTGATGAGGAAACCGCTATCCGCGCTTCTTCATGACAAAAATTCTCCTTGCATGGTTACAAGAAAATCTTTATATCGATTTCTTCCATCCTCCTTACCTCAATATGTAGTATGTCCATTTTACGTATCATACATACTCTAAATAGTAAATAATGTCTTATGTATCACATATGTTAGGTTGGGCAACCTAACTAGTTAAAACATCTAGTAGTCATGCGTGCAACAGGGAATGGAAACCCACGTTTATACATCGACGTGTTCATCCCCACACTTGCGATCCTAAAATTCTTCATGGTTAACATCACTTTCTGTATCTTTATTATTAGCGCATTTCTACAATTTAACTGGATAAATTTATATGGTGCTAAACTAATAGAATAATACATGATGGCATTTTCAAATATTTATTTTGGCATTCATGATTTAGTACTTCAAATTGGTGATTTATAATTTTGTAAGGGTAATGATATCGCCTAATTTGTTATAAATGGAGATTCTGAAGACGATTTAAAGAGAACAATAGAAGAATCCTTGCACTTAAATACTCTAAGCAGCTATTGCGCATTTGCAAAGAAGATCCTTATTTTCTTCATAATGATAAACCTTTTGGTTCCTAAGATGACAGGATATGTCATCTGTAACTCTAAAGTGGATATGACATGCACATCATGGAGCGAAACTCTCTAACAGATCGGTACGAACTGATGCCATTAAGAAATGAAAACGATTTTGTGTAACTGTTAAATACATATTATTAGCATCATTTGTCACTCTTCACAAGCAAAGCCCAACAAGCCAGCTATGACATGAATATATATATATATATATATATATATATATATATATATATATATATATATATATATATATATATATATATATATATATATATATATGTTAGTTTTAACGAATAATAAATTAATATATCATGACCGGACTCGAACACGAGACTTCGGGATTGCACACTTTACGTATGAGTTTTAATTAATTAATAATTATTGTTTTAGTGACGAATAATTATTAAATTCACGAAACAAGCACTTAACAGTACCTAACGACCGTTAGATGAAAGTTAAAGGACTAGAGATGAAATTATAAGGCAAGAAGGTTCCGGAATATCCTTGTGGATATGGTTGGCCGATTTTTCACCTATCCCACATAGGAAGGGAGTGCCTTTTGCTCCAAGTTTGAGATAGTATAAATACATGGCCTCATGAATTCATTCTTCTCATCCCTTGGTTCATTAGCAAGCCAATTCTCTTTTCTTCTATCTCTTTCTTTGAGCTATTGAAGATCCCTCGTGATCAACAAAGGCTCATTAGTAGTGCTTGCTTGTGAATTAAGAACCTAGTTTTTCTAATTGAAACGCTAATAGTACGTGTGTTCGAGAACGAAGTGTTAGCATACTTTTGCTAACAAGGTGACTCGCCCTATTCGACTTACACCAAGTCGATCCACCATTAAACCTTATTAGGGTTTATAGTTCTTGTTCTATTGGTTTCTTGTTCTTGCTAGAAATCACAAAGGTACACATCTTTTATATTCGGTTAATTTATTATTTGTATTTGATCTATTCCGCTGCGTACTATTTGATGTTTATATGTTTATAGTTTATTATTATTCATATATTCCAACAGTGGCATCAAGAGCCGTTAATACATTATAATGAATTACCGAAACACATAAAAATTGAATCGTTTGATTAATCACATGCTTGGTGTTCTTATGTTTTTATATTTTTCATAAACCCTAGATTTTATTTTTTTTATTTTCAATTTTTTTAATATATGTCGAAATTGTTTTTATTATTTAAAAAGAAATTAGTGTTTGATGAATTATGTGATAAAAACTTGTAGAAACCCTAGGTTGCATGTAATTTATGTGTATATAAATGGATATTTGTGATATGCCGTTTGGTTGCGTTCCTTGATTGACATGATTATTGTTATAATATGTGCAATGTGGGCATCCATGACAAACCATGCATGTGTTGTTATGGATTTATGATTGTTATGGTTTCATGCTTATTTATACGATTTGATTATAATTGATGTGATGATTTAGTAAATATTATGATTAAAGATTACTAAAATTTAATTAATTATAAAATTAGGGAAGACCCTATTAATCGTACATTAAATCAATTGTGTGTTTTAAAATTGATTTTGATTTGCATATCCATTATTGTTGTTGTTTGTTTATTTTATTTATTACTTTTGTTTTATATGTTTGTGACATGATAGTAACAAAGGGTAATTTCATAAAAATAAAATATTAAACGGACTTAATAATGGTGAAATCTTGTTTTGAGCTTATATAAATATTGAACTTTTGGTTGATTGATCGCGACTGTATTAAGTGGTTGTAAGGTGAAACTATTTTGACAAACTAAAAAGTGGGTATAAGGATGGCTTAGCATTAAATTGCGGCCTTAGTGAGCCTCCATTCTGGCTTGCCGCTCGCCTGTGAGTCAAATTTAGTTTTACCTAACATCCATGATAACTACGAAGCACTTAAGGCAAAGTTGTAAGTTTCTCAACGCCTCAATCAAAACTTTGGAGATTTAAGCTCGTAAAGAAACTAATGAGTAAAAGTTCTTTACATGAAACATATGCTACAAGACGAATGCATGACATCTTTGTACATATATTTTGATTACACACATCAAATTTACTACCCTTAAATTTAAGTTATATGCCATCCAATGAAATGGAAACACCTAAAATTAGGTCTACGTCAGGGCGTAACCTGCCTAGATTGCAATGGAGGGGCAAATTACATGATTTCATCACTAGCAGATCAACTGGTGTGGTGTAATTGTGTAAGTTTGCTGTTTCTTAAGTTGGTTAACTAAATTGAGTTGATAGCGGGTTCTGATCACTCAAGGCATAAGATGGTGATAAAACATGATTACATTATTGCAACTGCGGCTGGCAAATATGTAAATCCCATCCTTTCTAGGAATTGCAATTGAAATTGGCAATTGGGACACGTCTCGTACCTTATTGAATACCGTCATCACTAGCAGATCAACTGATGTGATGAACCTATGTCAATTTGGATCCTAGTTTTTCATCGTAAAATTAAATGGTTATATGATTACGAACCAAGGGTATTTAATTTTCTTGAAATTTTATTATCGAAAGTACTAACTTTTGAATTTTTTTCTGTAGAAATGGCTACACCCGAAAACACTAATATGAGCAACATGAGTTCTGCGTTCAAGCAAATGATTGATCGAGACAAGTTGACTTGTGAAAATTTCAATGATTGGTATCGATCCTTAAGAATCGCCTTAAGGATGGCCAAAAGATATGATTATCTTGGTGAACCTCTTCCTACTGAACCTGCTGCGGATGCAACCCAAGCACAAAAGGATACATACAACATTGAATATGAGAAGCAGAATGATGTGGCTTGTCTCATGTTGGCTGGGATGGATACTCAATTGCAGAAACAGTTTGAGCGATATGGACCCATGGACATGATCAATGAACTCAGACGTATGTTTGAAAAACCGCCAGCTGCAGAATTATATGACTTTATTGAATCTCTGCACAATTGTAAGCAGGAAGCAGGAAAATCCGTGAGTGCCCATTTTTTGTCCATGAAACATTATATGGACCAATTGGAGCGACTTGGTTTCGGATATCAGGAAAGAGTATGTATTGGTCTCATCTTACGATCCCTTAATCAGGATTTGTATAGTGAGTTTGTACGCAACTATAATATGCATTGCAAGGGGAAGACAGTTAGTGAAGTTCATGCAATGCTTATTGATTATGAGAAAGGCCTGAATAAGAAGGCACCTACACCAGCTGTAATGGCGATACAGGGTGGTAGGATCACCAAGAAGAAACCCAACAAACCGCAAAATGTGAACTTCAAGGGTAAAGGCAATGGTAATGGTAAAGGCAAACAAGTTGCGACTCACCAACAGAAGCCTAAGAAGCAAAATCCTCCTCCTGCTAAGAAGAAGGAAAATTTCAATAAGGATTTGGCTACTTGTCACTACTGCAACACTCCTGGTCATTGGAAGCGGAACTGTCCATTATGATTGAGTTATTTTCTTTTCCTCGTAAGAATAATTCCTGGATCTATGATACAGGATGTGGTACTCACATCTGTAATACGTCGCAGGGACTTAGAGGAGCAAGGAAGCTGGCCTATGGAGAAAGATACTTGTACGTAGGAAATGGTGTACGTGCAGCAGTTGAAGCCATAGGGACTTTCGATTTAGTTTTACCTTCGGGAATAATACTAGTATTGAATAATTGTCATTATGCACCCTCTATTGTTAGGGGTGTCATTTCAGTTTCTTTGTTATTGGATAATGGTTTTGTTCACACATTTATTAATCATGGAATTTCTGTTTCTTTAAATAATGTTTTTTACTTTAATGCAATTCCAATAAATGGTGTGTTTGAAATTGATATGGAAGATTCCATGTCCAAGAGAAATAATTCTATGTATAGCATTAGCAATAAGAGAATCAAGTCTAACTTGGATTCGTCTTATCTTTGGCACTGTCGTCTTGCTCATATAGGCAAGGACCGCATGCAAAAGCTGCAATATGATGGGCTTTTACAAAAGATCAATGATGAATCATTTGATAAATGCGAATCCTGCATATCTGGGAAGATGACAAGGAAACCTTTTTCACCTCAAGTGGAAAGGGCTACAGATCTACTTGGATTGATACACACTGATGTGTGTGGTCCACTTAGACATGTGTCAAGACGTGGTGCTACCTACTTCATAACCTTCACGGATGATTATAGTCGTTATGGTTATGTTTATTTACTTAAACATAAACATGAGGTCTTTAATACCTTCAAGGCTTTTAAAAGTGAAGTAGAATTACAACTCGGTAAGAAGATTAAGGCACTTCGATCCGATAGAGGCGGTGAATATTTAAGCCAAGAGTTTAAAGATTATCTAACTGAGTGTGGCATAGTCCAGCATCTCACGGCTCCTTATACTCCACAGCAAAATGGTGTATCTGAAAGGAGAAATCGTACTTTACTAGACATGGTACGATCAATGTTTAATCTTACATCTCTACCCTTATCCTTTTGGGATTATGCCCTTGAAACTGCTATTCGCGTATTGAATACGGTTCCAACAAAGAAGGTTGATAAGACTCCATATGAATTATGGACAGGAAAAGCTCCCAACTTTTCTTACTTAAAGGTCTGGGTTGTGACACGTTTGTTAAACGTGATTCACCAGATAAACTCCAACAGAGATCTGTTAAGTGTATCTTTGTAGGATACCCAAAGGAAATGATGGGTTACTACTTTTACTTTTCACCAGAGAATAAAGTCATTGTGGCTAGGTATGGAGATTTCTTTGAAAAGAATCTCATATCTCAAGAATTCAGTGGGAGAGTTTATGATCTAGAAGATGAAGATACATCACCTTCTAAAAACACTAGCGCACTTCCTGTGGAACCTGAAAGTTTAGGTCCTCCACCTGAAGTGGAAGTGGTACCCATTCACAGATCTTCAAGAACTGTGAAAGCACCCGATCCTCCATGTCTTAACTTAGAATGTGAGGAAACTATACTAGGGGATCTTAATGAACCTACTAGTTATAAGGCTGCCATAAATGGTCCTGAAAAGGATGTTGGGAATTATATTAACAGTTACCACGGATAGTGAAGGTGTTACAACTGCAGAAGATTGTACTTGCAGTGGAAACTCATTACCACTGCAAGAACAATATATTACCACTGCTTATTAGATAACTGTTAGGAAACGCGTCTAGATAAATATAGAATAGATCTTGTGTATATCTTATTCTATTAGCTTTATACTTATCTTGTAGAAGAGGACTTCTTGTATTATAAAAGGAGATCCTAGGTTAAAGGTTTGACATAAGTTGTCATATACGTTTCTAGAGCTTCAAGGTGTAACCCTAGTGATATCAAGATCACTCGTATTATTATCATTAATAATATTGGAGCAAATAGTTTGTTTACATACATTGTTTATATACAACTGTCTTACTCATAATCAAACTTCTAAGTGTTACTAAGTAGATTCCGCATACTTAGTGATATAATTCAAAGTATCAATCTAACACAAGTTCAAGGTGTTCAGATCCATCAAGTGGTATCAGAGACAGGCTTTAATACTTTGATTTAGAAGACTCAAGTTCACTCAGAAGAATCAATGGAGATAGAAACCAGTAACTCAAACATTGCTGCTAAGCTTCCAAAGCTTAAGTTGAATGACTTTGAGATGTGGAGGCTAATGATAGAACAATTCTTTATGGTCCAAGATTACACACTTTGGGAGATCATCATGGTTGGAAATTCTTTCAAACCAAGCTCTACTTCAGAGATGGTTGGTGGCAAGGAAGTAATTAAGGTCAACACTGGACCTGTTACTAATGATGAAAGACTTCAACTGAAGAATGATTTGAAGGCCAGAGGTCTGTTGCTGATGACACTTCCAAGAGATCAAGTTGTAGCATTCAGCAAGTTCAAGACTGCAAAGACTCTCTTTGATGAGATCTGTGAAGTTTTTGGTGGTAATGATTCTACCAAGAAGACTCAAAAGACTCTGCTGAAGCAAACTTATGAAAACTTTGGGTCATTAAGTAATGAATCTCTTGATAGCATCTTCACAAGGCTACAAAAGATTGTTTCTCAACTCACTGTCTTTGGAATTGAGGTGGAAAAGGAAGACCTCAATCTAAAATTCTTAAGAAGCTTACCCTCTGAGTTTGAAACCAATGTTGCTGTGTGGGAAGATAAGCCAGAGTTGGAGACCATGAAACTTAATGACTTGTACAATAACTTCAAAGTTATTGAACAAAGATTGAAGAAAGCTGGCAAAATAAGCTCAAGTTCTGGTAGTGTAGCACTTATATCATCATCTCTTGATGATAGTTCAGATGAAGAAAGTGATAGTGATGATGACAGTGCTAACATTGTTTTTTCCACTGGTAGCTCAAAGAGACAGATTGCAGGGCTTAGTGATACTACTTTTTATGCTTTTATATCAAGTCAAGTAGGTGGTTCAATCCTCAATCATGAGGATCTGGATCAAATTGATGAAGATGATATGGAGGAGATGGACATTAAATGGCAAGTGGCATTACTAAGCTTGAGGACAAAGAAGTTTTGGAAGAAGACTGGAAGAAAGATCAACATCAGTGGCAATGAAACAGTAGGTTTTGACAAAAAGAAGGTGGAGTGCTACAATTGTCATAAAAAGGGGCACTTTGCCAGAGAGTGTAGGAAGCCAAGGAAGTCTGACAACAGGTCAACTTGGTACAAGCAAGACAAGAAGAAGGAACCTACTACTGATGAGCCAAAGGGGCTATTGGCCATTGATGGAGTGAGCTTTGATTGGAGCTTTATAACTAAGGAAGAGGATGATGATTCAGAGTCTGCAATGGTGGCACTAATGGCTATTTCTGACTCTGAGGTACAAATTGATAATGCTTGTTCTAAATCTTGTAAGGCCTTAAAAGAGTATGAGAAACTTAAAGCACAATTTAATGAGCAACACATAGAGTTAACTCATACTAATTATAACTTATCAAATCATAAAAGAGGCCTAAGTGTTTTAGAAACTCAATTAGAGCATTATAGGGCAAATGAATCTAAGTTCAATGATGATATTGCAGTATTAAGAAGAGACTTAGATTATCAGGTTGCTGTTAATAAGGTTCTTAGAGAAGAACTAGAAAAGGTTAAAGTGGCTAGTGAGAATATAATGATAACTAAGCAAACACTGGATCATCAATCCAAGAGTATTGATAAAATTTGGGAAGCCCAAATTGTGAGCAAAGCTAAATCAGGTCTTGGATACAAAACTGTTCCACCACCTCTAAGAGGTGTTCCAGCACCTCCTGGCATTGACTTAGCTCACACAGGTTTAGAAGAATTTCAGGATCTACCTATGACCTATGGACCAAAGTTTGTTAAACCAGTTGAAATTGAAAAGGTTCAGGTTGAGGTTGATGTATTTGATAGTGCTAGTGACTCATCTCTTAAAGATGATAATTTGAATGTTGAGTCTAAACCTAGTACTCCTGAAAATGTTAAAGTGGAGGTTAAGAGAAGTATTCCTGAGGTAGTCAAAGAGAAGCCTAGGTCACAACCTAATTTCACTAGGCCCACTACTAGATATGCAGAGATGTACAGAAGTAGGTCACCAACTCCTAGAGGCAATATGAGGAGTTGGAATCATGTCAAATCTAGGCAATTTGGTAGTGACTTTGTGTTCAATAACAAACCCTGTTATATATGTGGTAGCTTTGACCATTTAGCTAAAGGCTGTACCTACCACTTGGGAAGAAGAGAAGTGTTTGGGAATACTTGGGTGAATAAATACAATGCTAATAACTTAACTCACCCAAATCCACTTAGCAAGATGATTCCCAGGTCTGTTGTACTTCATTCTGGCATTAAACCTATTTCCACTGCTAGACCAGCAGTTGCCACTGCCAGAAATAAAAACAGAGTTTACTCTAAGCCTCCTGTTACTACTTTTGTTAAATCTATTCAAACAGGGAAAAAGACCTATTTTGAAAAGAAAGTTAATCATAATCAGAAGTGGGAACCTAAAATTTCTAAGCTAGCAGTTTCCACTACTAAGGCAGCAGTTACCACTGCAAGGCCAAAGGTTACCACTGGTAGGTCTGTTAACAAGAAAAGGGTAAATGTGGGAAATGTTGTTAAGGCCTCAGCTCATTGGGAATGGAAACCAAAAGGAATCATCACCTCAAACAATCCCAATGGTGTATCAATGACCTTTGATAGATATAATTATATTGATACACGAGGCAGATCCAAGTCATTTGTGGCTTGGGTCCCCAAAAGGAACCAATTCTTTTATTTTGTGTGCAGGGACATTCAAAGACTACTAATGTTAAACAAGATTGTGAATGACTTGGTTACTATATACTTTTTGAGTTTTAACATTGTCCCATTAATATGTTTGCAAGTTGTTTGGTGTATGTGTATGTTTTATGTCTGTTCTGCAAATATTATGAGATTGTAAGTTGTATGTTAAAGTCACCAAGAGCCATAGCCAAGGGAATGTGGTCAAGTATGCTGAACATGGTTTCTACTGATAAGATAATTATGCTGAAGACCTTACACAATTGATTTATTAAATAAGATCTTTTCATTCAAAGAAACAAGTTACAGCTTACATTCAAAGTTCCAACTGAATTACAAAGACCATTCCTAAACATTTGGCTAATTAAGTACTCCTAGCTTCTATCAATTATTACAAAATACTTGAGGCTATGACAAGTACAATGATGAAGCTGAAGATGAAAATGGAAAAAGAAGAGAAGGAAGACTGTAAAGATGCTCAAGTACCAAAGTCAAGAAAATTCTCAAGAACTTTGGTCTATGGCAACATTCCTCAATCATCTACTTCAGCTTCTCCTTTCCCTTACGTATGCTCTCAGCCTTCTTGCTCTGTCCAATATGTCCTTGATAAGGTAGACCAGGTTCTGGAGCAGGAAGATCCAACACCAAATTTGATGATGTTGGGAGAGATGGATCTCTCTTACTTGATCTTGATTGAGATCTCTCTGGTGTGGAAGGAGGAAGAAAGGTTGGATCTTCATTTTCTTCCTCTGAAGAGTCTTCATCAGAGGTACAGATGAAGGGAGAGACAAGCTCTCTCTCAGCAGGATTAGGAACATGGCTTGATTCACCCTTCCTATGTGCATTCCATTGTCTTTCTTGTACATCCCATCGTCTCTCCATTTCTCTCTCATAGTCAGAATTCTCAAGCCCCCATGGATATGGTGGTAAATCTTCTTCCAATGATGAAGAAGAAGATTTTTTATCAGAGGTTTCTGGGTTTGATGACATGGTTTTGGTGGAGAATTGGGTTAATTGGGAAATTAGGGTTTGAAAGATTATATGGGGTAAATTGGTGTCTGAGATGTGTAGTTTGGAAGTGATTATATAGGCCAAGGTTAGGCGTTATGATAATTAATGAAGGCTATTTACTTCTATCTGTTTTGGTAAGTTGGAGGAGTAAATTTGGTTATTATCAGGTTGACTTTTGGGAAGATATTTTTGTAAATAGTAACTTGGTTAAAAAGTTACTTTGGGTTAATCTCTATGGGTTAAGTTGAGGTTTATCTTGTGTTGCAGCTTTCAACCCATATCATTGGAGTAATAAGGTGTGTATCATGAACACACAACAAATGGTTATTGATTCACCATGTCTAATCCACATAAGAATCAACTAGTCCAGAGCAAACGGCTACTGGTAAAGACTTGTCAAATCCGTTTATGGTTGATAGTTTACCAAAAACTAGGTTATCAACTCACCATACATCCATGTGATCAAGAGTTGGCTAGTCCATAGCAAACGGCTCATGGTAAAGACATATCAAATCCGTTGATAGCTGGTAGTTTGCTAAAAACTATGATAAGAGCAGCAAATTTTCATGTTTTATTCACCACTGCTCTTTGATATTTTTGTGAAAATTTTACCACTGCTAGTTCATCAGTTACCACTGCAAGTGTAATTTTTTCCACTGATGACTAGCCATTACAACTGTTGTGTCAGTAATCTATTTTTTACTAGCCGTTGTAAAAATAACCGTCATTCCTTATTAATAGGGTAAAATCTTTTGTGACTTATCTACTTACTTATTTTATATTACTACCTCCGTCCCAAAATTATTGTCCCCTATTGACTTTTTCGGTCTTTACCTTTCAACTTTGACCTTAAGTATTTTTGTTTATATTACATAATACTTGTTACAAAATATATGAATGGATTGAGTTTTAAATGTATTTCCATTTGGTATAATTTTTATCAAAAATTGTATAACACAAACAAAAATATTTATAGTCAAAGTTAAGAAAAAAGACCGAAAAAATCAATAGCGGACAATAATTTTGGGATGGAGGGAGTATTCTTTTTCCAAAGATAATTCTTACTAAAGATAATTCACATTGCGCAACCTCCTCAAACCCTATTAGTATAAATTGATTATTATAAGGCTTGCTTTTTATCTTGATTACTAACACTTTCATTCTCTTTTTCACAAACATCATGGCGATTCTAAAATTTGTTGAGGAGCACAACCAAGTGGCCTACTTACAAAAGTCAAACGAGAAGAGTGGCCCTGTTTTTCATCAGATTGTGGATTTTCTAAACACAACTCATATAAGGTATGCCTTAACTATTAATCCCACAATCTATGTCTCTCATATCAAACAGTTCTGGAATACTGTGGAGTCCATAACTCTTGAACAGGGAGACACACAAGAATCTGTGGATGCTCTAAGAGCCACAGTTGATGGGGTAACTATTGATGTTACTGAGTCATCTTTGAGGAGAATTCTCCAATTGGATGATTTCAATGGTATCATCACATTACCTAATTCAGAAATTTTCACTAATATTGCTTTAATGGGGTATGATACATCAGAACAAAAAGTCACTTTTAGAAAAGGATGTTTTTGTCCCCATTGGAGATTTTTGATTCATACTCTTTTACATTGTCTAAGTCCTAAGAAAACATCTTATGAACAATTTGCATCAACCATGGCTTATCCTTTGGTTTGTTTGGCAACAGATAGGACTTTCAATTTTTCAAAGTTTATTTTCAATAATATGAAAGGCAATGTAAAGAGTCAATATAAATTTTTGATGTATCCAAGGTTTGTGCAAGCAGTGTTAAATGAGTTTCAACTACGACCTCACAAAAGAATTTATGAACCTTCCACTCTTAAGCCAAAAGTTTTTCAAAATATGTCTAAGGCTTCAGAACTTTGGAATGGGGAGGTTCATCCACTTTTCCCTCAAATGCTTGCTAAAATTTCTCAAGTACAGGGTGAGGATGCACCAATCC
The DNA here is from genome assembly GCA_030686995.1 of Artemisia argyi. NCBI lineage: Eukaryota > Viridiplantae > Streptophyta > Magnoliopsida > Asterales > Asteraceae > Artemisia > Artemisia argyi. The sequence goes on from CM060694.1 coordinate 48,656,197, forward strand.
CAGCTGCATCTCAACACACACCCAATATTGTTGTTCCACCAATTCAACATACCCCTGCAGTCACTCACACTTATGAGAGAAGGTCTAAACAGCCAACTTCTCTCATCTCAACATTGCATGTTGCTGAGCCTTTTGGTTTAGGAACAAGCAGTGGTGGTTCAAGGCCTATTCCTAGTCCAACTAGGGAAGTGCTTGAAACCATGCCTCATGATTCACCTCTCCCAGCAGGTTACACAGTTGGAAGTGATGAAGGCAGTGTGCAACAAAATGAATTGATGGATATTTGTACCAAATTAGTCAAGCAGGTTCAAGCTCTGGAGAAAGATCTGGCACAGACCAAAGAACAACATGCCACAGAGCTGAAGACATTGAAGGATGAGATTCACAAATTGCAGAATGAAGTTGAGAATCTCAAGAAGCAAAGATCTCAGGTTGTATCATCATCATCTTCACCTAAAGATGAGTTTTCTGCAAGTTCTACTAAAGTTTTGGGAGATTCTTCCAAACAGGGGAGGAAAATAGATGCAGAGCTTAAGGGGAGGAGTAAAAACTTTGGAAAAGACTTTGCCGAGCTAAGTGATTCTGATGATGCTCAAGCAAAAGATGATGTTGCTGAGACTGAGGGGAGGAAATTGGATTTTGAAGATATGGATGCTGATGCAGGTTTTAACTTTGATGATTTAGTTGGAACTGCTCAACCAATTTCCACTGATGCAGAACAAGTTCCCACTGATCAACAAATTACCACTGCAAGTGAAAATGTTCCCACTGCTACTCAAGAACTTACCACTGCAGAGGAAGAAGCTGCCAGAATAAGATCAGTTAAAGGAAAAGCTATTGTGGTTGCTTCAAATCAAGAGCAAATAAGAAAGATTTCTAAGAAAGAACAAGCTCAGATCAACTTTGATGCAAGATTAGCAGAGCAACAACAAGCTGAAGAGAATGAAAGAAAGAAAAAGATTAAGGAAGATGAAGTTGCTAGCTTTATGGAAGCAACTAGGTTGGATAAACTTGAAGCTGTTATGGCAGAACCTATGTCAAGTATCTCACCAACTGTCATACATGAGAAACCTCCATTATTCACTTATGTGCCTACAGAAGAAGAGATTGGATATTTGATTAAAGTTGATCAAGTAATCAGGAATTAGGCCATTGAACTTATTGCAAATATAACCTTGAATGAAGAACAATGGTCTGCTCAACTTAAAGATTTCATTCAAATGAAGAATCAATAGGCTCTTGATGAAATCATTGGGGATGCTAGAAAAGGTCAAAAAAAGCCAAGAAAGCTTACAAAGGCACAGATTATTGCTGAGATGAAGACTTTTTGTTGTCATGTTGGTAACATGAAGATGGCTCAATTCAAAGGAATGTCACATGAACTTGTTGAAGGTATTTACTACAGAATCAAAAGACAAGATAGTAAATTCATTCCAATGGATCAAGAACCATTATCTATGAAGACAAAAAGGACTGGAGTGAGTCTTGAATCTAAAGATACAAAGAAGTTGAAGACTCAGAGATTGTCTCAAGCAACAGAGGGTCCTAGCAAGTTGAATGAAGAACAAGTTTCAAATATGTTGTTTATAGAGACTGATGTACTTAATATTGAACCTCTACAAGCAAATTATCCAGTTGTTAATTGGGAGATCTTTTCTGATAGTTTTGGTGTTGCTTGGAAGATCATCAGAACTGGAAGTATCACAAACATTTGCAGAGACTTTGAAGATATTGTTAGATGTTGTGATAGAGAAGATTTGAATACTTTGTGGAAAATTGTTCAAGATCAGTTTAAGAAGGAAGAACTTGTTGATGTCAAAGCTAAGGAGTTATGGGTTCACTTCAGAAGATTATATGAACCTGATCCAAGTGATAGGTATTGGAGATTTGAAGCTCATGGTACAAGAACTTTGTGGAAATTTTATGATTCAAGTTCTGTACATCATGTTTCTACTCAAGATGGAGTTGATGTCTTTATGCTGGTTGAGAAAGAATATCCATTGAGAGCTGGAGTATTGAAAGTAATGTTGACAGAAAAGCTTAGATGTTGGGAAAGAACTGAAGTCATAGATGATTTGATACAAAGGATTTATGATCAAAGTGTGAGAGCTGATAGAGAGTTAAGAAGATAAAGATAAGTGTTTGAAAGAATTCCCATATCCTCATGTTTACTGAATACTTGAAGAAACTTATTGATTTATGTATTAATCATAAGTTAGGGGAGGATTGTTGGGAATTATATTAACAGTTACCACGGATAGTGAAGGTGTTACAACTGCAGAAGATTGTACTTGCAGTGGAAACTCATTACTACTGCAAGAACAATATATTACCACTGCTTATTAGATAACTGTTAGGAAACGCGTCTAGATAAATATAGAATAGATCTTGTGTATATCTTATTCTATTAGCTTTATACTTATCTTGTAGAAGAGGACTTCTTGTATTATAAAAAGAGATCCTAGGTTAAAGGTTTGACATAAGTTGTCATATACGTTTCTAGAGCTTCAAGGTGTAACCCTAGTGATATCAAGATCACTCGTATTATTATCATTAATAATATTGGAGTAAATAGTTTGTTTACATACATTGTTTATATACAACTGTCTTACTCACAATCAAACTTCTAAGTGTTACTAAGTAGATTCCGCATACTTAGTGATATAATTCAAAGTATCAATCTAACACAAGTTCAAGGTGTTCAGATCCATCAAAGGAGAAATGGCAGAGTGCTATGAATGGGGAAATGCAGTCCATGAAAGACAATGAAGTCTGGGAAGAAGTAGACTTACCTCCAAATGCTAAGGTTGTTGGAACTTGGAAGTAAATGGCTCTGCAAAATGAAAACGGACATGGATGGCATTGTACACACCTATAAGGCTCGTTTGGTAGCTAAAGGCTATACTCAAACATTTGGTGTTGACTACGAGGAGACCTTTTCTCCTGTGGCTGACATTAGAGCTATTAGGATTCTCTTAGCCATAGCTGCCTACTATGACTATGAGATATGGCAAATGGATGTCAAAACCGCCTTCTTGAATGGTCGCCTAGATGAAGACATCTATATGGCGCAGCCTGAGGGGTTTGTGAATCCAGAATTTCCAAACCGTGTATGCAAACTTAAAAGATCCATTTATGGATTAAAGCAAGCATCACGTCAATGGAATAAGAGATTTGACGCAGAAATCAAAAGTTTTGGATTTAGTCAGAATCTTGATGAGCCATGTGTATACCAGAAAGCTAGTGGGAGTAATGTTACTTTCCTTATCCTATATGTCGATGACATATTAATATTAGGAAATCATATACCAAGTTTAAACGAAGTTAAAGCTTATCTTGGTAGATGTTTTTCTATGAAGGATTTAGGAGAAGTAGCATTCATCCTTGGAATCAAGATCTACAGAGATAGATCAAAGCGGTTGATTGGATTAAGTTAAAGTGCTTACATTGATAAAGTATTGAAGAGATTTAATATGCAAAATTCTAAGAAAGGATATTTTCCAATGCAAGTAGAACATGGCTTAAGTAGCAAACTGTGTGCTTCAACACCTGAAGAGGTTGCACTCATGAAGAAAGTTCCATATGCTTCAGCAGTAGGATCTATCATGTATGCAGTTAGATGCACAAGACCTGATGTGGCGTTTGCACAAAATATGACCAGTCGTTATCAACACAATCCAGGTGGAAAGCACTGGCACGCTGTTAAAAGCATTCTTAAGTATTTGAGGAATACTAAAGATATGTTACAGAACTTTATGTTACAGGTTACTGTGATGCGTCCTTTGAAACTGATAAAGATGATATGAAGTCTCAGACGGGTTATGTCTTTGTTATTAATGGAGGAGCAGTTGACTGGAAGAGCAAGAAGCAGACAACTATTGCGATGTCTGTTACAGAAGCTGAGTATATTGCTGCATCGGAAGCTGCGATGGAAGCTGTTTGGATTAGGAAATTCATTTCGGGGCTTGGTATTATGCCGTCAATTGAATTACCTATTAATAAGTATTGTGACAACTCTGCCGCAGTTACATTCGCCAATGAACCTGGAGTTATGAAGGGCGCCAGACATTTTCCAAGAAGATATCACTATGTTCGAGAACAAGTCGATATAGGTGAAATCAATTTACTCAAAATTCACACAGATAACAATCTAGCTGATCCATTTACGAAGACTTTATCTAAGGAAAAGCTTACTCATCATGCTAATGGCATTGGACTTCATTTAGCTAGTAGTTTCATGTAAATATGTGGTTAGTATTTGGATAAAGGATATTGTAAGCAATAATTATTCGAATGAAATGAAGTATTGTGTTATGTTTATTTCTATTCATAAATATTGTATCCTATATTTGCATGTTTAATCCATGAATAACTTTAAGTTATTCTAAATAGTCCGTTGTCAATTAATGATATGGGAGTATCATTGAACTAAGACAAATCTGAGTTTTGGTATAATATATTTAAATATATTGATGCGTAGACATGCCAATTTCACATGATATTCAATAATTGAAAAATTAGATATAGGACAAAATCCCAATTACATGATTGTACTTATGGATGTTATCATTAGAGTAAATCATGAATATTTATCCTCAGACTTGAGATACCAGGTAAATACTGTGGATGTAGCTCATTTTCTGTGAGATAATCTAACACTATCCGTAATTGGTAGTTATAAGGATTACTTTCAGAGGTGATGCGAAGTTCATAGCTTACGCTTGTAGTCAATACGGGATTTGGTTCCTTCAATTTTTTTTGGAAGTTTAATACTGTTTGGTCGCTCGTAGGATTAACAAGATGTTTACATGGCCATGCCCAAGGTCTATCTGGAATACGTTCAGAAGAATTGGTAATCTTGCTTAATCATAAATAACGAGAAACATTAGTTAATTATGGAATGACTTCGATCCATATCCATATTAACATAGTATTAGAATCAAAAGGATAAGTATGATGATGAATCATCAAAGGTGGTTTTTTCCAGGAAAACCATACTCGTGATCGTTCTGGGGACATTGGCGTGTTATGCTAGACTAACCATTGTCATTGTTACATTAATCAATATTCGAGTGGGAGCTGTTAGTTTTAACGGATAATAAATTAATATATCATGACCGGACTCGAACACGAGACTTCGGGATTGCACACTTTACGTATGAGTTTCAATTAATTAATAATTATTGTTTTAGTGACGAATAATTATTAAATTCACGAAACAAGCACTTAACAGTACCTAACGACCGTTAGATGAAAGTTAAAGGACTAGAGATGAAATTATAAGGCAAGAAGGTTCCGGAATATCCTTGTGGATATGGTTGGCCGATTTTTCACCTATCCCACATAGGAAGGGAGTGCCTTTTGCTCCAAGTTTGAGATAGTATAAATACATGGCCTCATGGATTCATTCTTCTCATCCCTTGGTTCATTAGCAAGCCAATTCTCTTTTCTTCTATCTCTTTCTTTGAGCTATTGAAGATCCCTCGTGATCAATAAAGGCTCATTAGTAGTGCTTGCTTGTGAATTAAGAACCTAGCTTTTCTAATTGAAATGCTAATAGTACGTGTATTCGAGAACGAAGTGTTAGCATACTTTTGCTAACAAGGTGACTTGCCCTATTCGACTTACACCAAGTCGATCCACCATTAAACCCTATTAGGGTTTATAGTTCTTGTTCTATTGGTTTCTTGTTCTTGCTAGAAATCACAAAGGTACGCTTCTTTTATATTCGTTTAATTTATTATTTGTATTTGATCTATTCCGCTGCATACTCTTTGATGTTTATATGTTTATAGTTTATTATTATTCATATATTCCAACAATATATATATATATATATATATATATATATATATATATATATATATATATATATATATATATAGTTGTAATGTTTGCTAGACTGATATGTTTAGCAATTCTGGACAAAAATTAGTTAAAAAGGTGGAGCTGGTACTGTTTCGAATATAATTTTCTTTGTCTTAGATACGTGTTTTTAGATGGATCCGTTACCCATCACTATCAAAACCGCAAACCTATAAGCTTAGTCACTATTTCTTTACCAATGTATATAATACCACCGTATACAAATGCTCCACTGCAAAGAGCGGGTTGAATTCATGGTTTGTTACAAACTCTCAAATTAATTATACGGTGTTTGTTGTTCTTAATGGAAAAGGTGTTTGTTGTGATTTGTGTAACAAGACAAGAACAAGGGTTGCTTCAATTTGTGTTTTATGTGTGTTTATTCAATATGAGTTCATGGTTATTGTTTGTGTTTGAGTGATTTTAGATTAAGAGATGAATAAAAGAACAAAGAAAGTTGTGAGATCTAGAGTGAAAAGAGGAGTTGCGGCTGCGTTTGGGTTGTGCCCAAAGGGGTAAGGAAGTGTTAATGTGAAAAGGAGTACATAATTGTTAAAAAAAATGAGTTTGGTGATGATCATTATACAAATATCAACGCAATTACAATATTAAGTCATTTTTACTGTAACATGTCCAAAAATGAGTAACAAAAAGTTTAGAAGTGTAGTATTATTTTCGATGTGTTCACATCATGATGGAACTATTGGCAAAAATAAGAAGGAAAAGAAGAAGGGGGCATGCGTTAGTTGGAGCAGTATAAAAAACAACTATTCCAACGGTAGGGCAAATTCGGCTTCTGACAGGCGTTAGACCCTATGCTACTATTGGTCAAAGCAAACCACCAATTTAAAGTCTTGCCCCTTTTCATACACACTATTACACTACTATCCTATATTTTTCAATGAAGTCTTTTTTAACCCTTGTCTTTTAGCATTTTTATTTTCAATCTTTTTCCACCAAAAAGCTCTTAACACTTTGATCCATTCATGTTATAAAAGTTCAAAAAGTAAGACTAAGATGTCAATTAGGGTCGTGTTGGTTGACATGTCAGGAAATCTAACCCGAACTTGGTTAAATAATTGAGTGAGTTGCGTTAACCTTACAATATTTACGCATTACTTAGCACATATCGTTCAACACGTCTCATGACGCAAGCCATTAGACATATGTTACATAAAATGATTGACATGCTGCGTAATCGGTACGCGTAAATCATGTGCATAATCTATTATTTGTTTGACGTTATAAAATGGGAGATGATATACACACCACCAAAAGTGATGTGCACACCACAAAATCACATTAATGATACACATAATACAATAACACATATGCATGATTGTGGTGTAAACATCACTTTTGATGGTGTGTATATCATATCACTTATAAAATAATCCACCTTTAACTAAGGAAAATTATATGTACTACTCCGTAAAAGATAGGGCACAACTTTGCTACCGGGAGGTGTAGTTGATGACCTGGTGAGTGGTGGAGCGTATTGCGTATGTGCTCACACTTTATTAAAAAAAAATGAAAGAGATTAGCTTTTCAGGTTGGGCTGTGGGAGACGGTGTTGTGATCATGTCGTGGCTGACGACTTGTCGCTTGGAGCGTGATTATGCCACAAAGACTTTCACATTGCTTCCATTTAGAGACAACGAGTGGGTAAACCCGCGCGTTGCCGCGGGAGTATATTGGTTAACTTTTTTGTATGTAATCGTTTGTTGTATAGTATGTGTTTCCCGTTATAGAATGTATATATTTTAAAGTGAATAAAAGTGCCTAATTTTATACAGTAATTAAATGTATGTTATTCTATTTTTTTTCTTTGGGCTTTTTTCATTTGGGCTTACTTATTAGTTACTATTATTGGGCTATAAGTCTGTTGTTTTTTATTTTCGATAGTTTTTATTTGTTTTTCGTTTTTAGTTTACGCAAATTGGGGAAAAAGGGGATACGAACAACCCTAGGTTTTGTATCATTTCAAATTCCAAAGATTTTAAGAATAGATTAAATAATAGATGAGTGAATTTGGGCACTACCTGTTGCAATCGTTGTAACGTAGCAAAGGGTGAAGAAAGTAACAACAAAGGATTTGTAATATGAGTAAGCAAGAAACTATGTTCTTTATTAAAATTATGTTCTTAATATTTGTCTTCATGTTTGTAACCGATGGTGATTATGAATAAAACTTCGCAGCGTTTGTTTAGTTAAAAAATGAAAAAGTCCTAATCATATTTAACATTCTGAACTGGCTCCCATGGTTGAATCCGAGCAGCGTTTGTGTCACATTGTTGTTGTAAATTAATAGAGTCAGTCATAGAGAGGGCATCTGAAGTATCCAAAGAATACCCATCTTGTATATAACATTGATCATTCTCTATTATACCTGCATTAAATAAAACTAAGTTATTTTCTGATATAATTATTGTATATAAGATTAATGTAAAAGCAAAAATTACCTTTCAGTTTTTTGTTTCTGCTGTCGTCAACTGAGTGAACGACAGTATTTTTCCTTTTGTGCTTTTTAGTTGTTGGAAAATCTGAAGTTGAAATTGTTCCATGTGACTGTAAAGTTGGTTCACGCATACTGAAGTAACTATTTTCATGTGGTTTTGAGATTTCAACAGATTTTGCTTGCTGCTGAGAATTTTTTTGATCAAATAGATGAAGATATGCTGACCCATTCAAAGTGGATGTTTGATAATTCAATGAACAACTGTTGATGTACTTGTGTATATGATCCTCAGAAGCTTGTGTTGTCGCATTATCGCAATCACCAACAGGTACATGTTTATGTTTTTCAATTTCTTGTGTTGTCTTTATTCGTGATAATTTTTCACGCATACTTTATTTTAAGGAAGTATAGCAATAATGAATATAACTAAGCATGGGCAAATAACAGTTATGAAATTGAACAGTATAAGTAAGCAAGTTTTTTTTTTTTTAACCACATAGCAAATCCAATGATCAGTAAACATACATAATGTAGGTAACAGGTAAAGGGTAAAAGAAGTACCAATGATGCTCCATTTCTTACATGTTTAAGTGCCTTCTATATTTAAAAGATGGGTGTGAGTAAACAGCTGGTGTGTAATCTGTATTAAACCAAAAAAAGAAAGGGGAAAAAAAACAGTCAAAAGTGTGAATGTTTGTTGTATCAAATCACAGGCACCAGTGAAAAGGAAAGAATAAAGTATCCTAAAAATGGCATATGTCATACCTTATTGACAATGATTCTCTTTTTTTTGTTGCCTTGTTTTGTCAGTGAATCAAAGCTTCGATGCTACAGACTTGAAGTATGATATGCTATGAAGACAAAGATGGAGTAGAGAAACTTCTAGTATAAGTTTGTGCTGGAAAAAAAGAGTATTTAAGAAAGATGATGTGTATAAAATTTGTTCTTGTGGATCAAATTTGACGTAGTACAATATCTAATTAATGAACCATGTGAAAAAAGCAAGTGTTCCTAATACTTGCATTACATGTGTTGTATCAATATGAATGAACTGAACGTATGATACAGTGTCAAATAGTGTAAAATACGTATATAAACAGTGCAAAACAGTGCACCATTCACATGAGGTAAGCTGCTACTATTCATGAACACTGTATATAATGAATGCTATTAAGTCACTAATAAAAAAAAGACCAATCATATAATGCCTCCTGCACCACACCCACTGAAATGAGTCTCACCAACCAATCAGAAAGACAATTAGATGACTAATTACCCATTAATTAAAATACATCAGGGCCCACCACCTAATGGTTTTTAGAATATATATATAACTAGCGGGGTTGCCCGCGCGTTGCGGCGGGTGCGTTTTGTGTTTTGTATTTTGTCGGTTGTACGGTGTAATTAATAATTTTGTTATTTGAAGTATGCATATGTTTACTTGGAAGCATAATTTGTTTATGTTTACGGATTACGGATATATATATATATATATATATATATATATATATATATATATATATATATATATATATATATATATATATATATATATATATATATATATATATATATATATTTTGGCGTTGCGTTTGAAATTTTTTTTTGTTGTTTCGGTATTTTAAAAGAAACAAATTTGTATAAGAAATTTTTGTAAATGTATTATTTTTCGTATTTTTTTATTTTTATTTTTTGTTATTAATTTTTTTTTTTTTTTAAATTTAAAAAAAAAAATATATATATATATATATATATATATATATATATATATATATATATATATATACTGTAGCAATTACTGTAGCACTGTTCATGCTACAGTGAAATTACACGTGTCGCAGTTTGGTGAGTTGCCTGCCTTTTATATATATAGTATAATAGAGTCTGTAAATAACTTTTGTTTCCTAAAAAACATAAGCGCAATTCGTCCATCATTTTCTCAAATATAGACAATGTTTCTAAAAGTTTATTGATATTCTCCTATAATCTCATTTTCATGAAAATGTGCATAACGTGTAATATTATAAACTGATTTGAAAATATCTAAAGTAAGAAAGCATGAGCATGTTTTGTGAATACACTGTCTCCAAGAGAGAAAGGTGGGAAAGCTTAAAAGAAGCCATTACTCTCATGTCCCATGAAAGGAAGAACCCCCTTTAATATTTACGGTATGTTCCTTTTTTTCCTCCTTTAACTTCTTTATATTGGGGCCAGTGTTTGCAAAAAAAAAATGGACCTCATAGATCCTTTTGGACCTCCACCATCTAAGTGAATGACACTTTTAGGATGGATATATCTATTTGTTAAATGTTAACGGATGCATGATTAGGGGTGTTAGATAATGCAAATGTAATTATTAAGATTGTTGTTTACGTATCATCCTAAGATCCGATAAGAGTATTGTGTGACAAGATTCTTGGTAAACCCATGCTTAAATTTGTTTTCGTTGTAGGCATTAGACATGAACATTAATGTACGAGCGCGCAAACACATCATGTACACAAAACTACAATAATGTATGCCACTTTTTGCATTTCATTTTTTTTTTACTATATGCCTACTATTGTAATAAGAATTACATAACAGACACTAGACAATAACAATATACTCAATCCTGTCGGATCGGAATATAGAGAAGGTGGAATATAGACAGATCATATCCATGCCTTAGGGTAAACCCAAAAATTAGGAGACGGCTTCGACAAGTGTAATGTATGAAGGTGTGCAAAGACAAAGATAAGTAAATTAATAAAGACAAATGATAAAAAGAGGGCATACAAGCATACATAGTTATAGGCCAAGTAAAGGCAAAAGTACATATAAGCAAACACCGCATGCGAACGCAGTATATAGGATATACAAAGCGCAAAGAGACAAATGGGGGCATAAGGATAAACATAAAAGCATACACGCATAACAAGCACAAAGAGACAAAAAGAGACATAAGCATAAACATAAAATCATATAAGCATAAACGCATAACGAGCAGTCACATAAAAGAAGGACCTAAAGGCCAAAATAGATCCAAGACCTAATGGAGCAGCGAAGATCTAGGTATGGACGATGTTGTATACTTACGTGCAAAGCTATTAGAACAATGGGCTACTTATCTCCTAAAATTCCTAGAGGACACTATCTAAGGAACTCTAAACCTAAAACGTAAGTGGGAAAGCTACTAGGAGACGCTTATAACGGCTAAATACAAAAACTACCTCAAAACCGAAAAAAACAACCCAGCTTGTCTAACCTCCTATTCTAATTCTATCTCTCCACGGGATCCTATCAGAGGTCGTGTCCTCGACAAGACAAGCTCATTCATGTCATGTTTAAGTCTATACTCCTACCTAAGGTTTAGTCTACCCTTTCTCATAAAGTCGTCGACTATCAAATCATCGACTCTCCTTAGTGGTGTTGTTTGTGGTCTCGTCTTGAGATGTCCAAACTTTCTCAATCGTCCTTCCCCCATCTTGTGGATTATAGTTTCAACTTCAAGTATTGCTCTAAAAATCAATTCGGAATCATGCTTAACATGGTGTTGCCACAGTCTACCTTAGCATCCTCAACTCCGACACTTTCAGCCCGTTGGCTTGAGCTTTCATGATCGGCCAACACTCTAACCCGTACAACGTAGTTGGTCTAATTGCAACCCTAAAGAATTTTCCCTTTAGCTTTAGAGGGGCTTTCTGATTACAAAGTACTTCTGAGGCCGCCCTGCATTACACTTAACCTGTTCTAACACGGTGGGCTACGTCATTGTCTATCGACCCTGATTTGTGTACCACCGAACCCAAATATCTAAAAGACTCATTTGGTTGTAGGATCTGGTCTCCAATATGTATAACCACTTCTTCATTGCGGATAGTTTCGTTCCTACTGAAATCACATCTTAGATATTTTGTCTTCTTTCGGCTTACCCTTAAGCCATTATCTTCTAGTGCCTCTCTCCATTGCTCAAGTGTGTTACTTAACCATTCCGTCGATTTTGCAACCAACACAATATCGTCTACAAATATCATGCACCAAGAAATATACACATATCAAACCTTCCAACAATTAGCACATCTAAAAACGCTACCCCGCGACACTAATAGGACCAAACATAGCACATTATACGACAAAGTACAAAGTATAAATATATACGTCTTTATCAGAAAAATAGCCAAAACATGTAATAAAAAAACATAATCTCAATGCATGATCCAGTTAGTCTATAAAATCTATGTTAAATATCATTCACAAAATCTAAATGAGGTTTGCACTTTTAACACCTACATCACCTTAAGACTGGCTGTAATGAGGGGTTGGCAACCGAGTCTTGTCTTCCTTTATTACGGTATTCTTGGAGGATGCGTCTGCAATAAAAAAATGGAAAGACTTGATCGATGCCAAAATCGAGTCATGTGAGTTTTTTGTGCACAAAAACAAAAGCCAATGGTAAAAAAATATGTCATTTAGCATTATTTTTTACTCTTTAATAATTTATATAAATATATCTTTATAAATATATAGCTCAATACTCCTAAATCTTTATTTACACTTTCAAACACAATCTTTATTTATATACTCTAATCTTCTCAACTCAAAAAATGTCTCAAGAAACTCCAAAAACAAAAACACTAAAAACCCGACGCCAACAAAAAGCTCTAACACCAAATTTTAATTTTCGTTTGGGTTACTCACTAACCGTTAACAAAAACAACCTATTTACCTAAACAATCCGTTCAAACCCTCGTTTAACCAGATGTATCATCCACATATGTTCGGCGATTCATCGTCACCACCACTATACCAATCTCAAATTTCTCAATGATGAGGTAGAAGATTGGGTCCGTTTTAGGGTAGTCAACATTATTCTCCTCCTCAAGGTTTGGGTGGTCCATCTGAACCTATTCAAGATGACTCTTTAATCGAAGAGGTTGCGGTTATCTGCAAAGAAAATGCCAAAAAATACGTCAAAAAACCAATATGACTACAAAAGAATAGGTTAGAGTTCCATGGACATTGACCAGAGACAACGAGAAATGGTGTTGAATATGAAGAAACAAGACAAGGAGAAATATAATTTATACTAGTAGCTCAAGTTTATTGTAATGTTTTTAATTTCATTTGAATTATTAATGTAATATTTTTTAATTATTAGTGAAATTTTAATTTTAGTGTTTTAAAAAAATAATAATTTTAGGGGATAATTCCCTAAATACCCCAATTGCCTTTGTGCTATTTACATCCGGCCCTGAAACGTTTCTGCTTCCGAAACTAGATCGGACAACCCTGTAAAATTAGGCAACTCAAACCAGTAAGCGACAAGTGTGACTTTACTGATTACGAGGTGATGAGTCATAGGGCAACTGATCTACATCGGTATAACAATTTGGCAACTGGTCTACTTTGGTAAAATAATGTCGAACACATGGCGACACATGGTTGGGTAGTTCAAGTTGTCAAGTTGTCCGGTCTAGTTTCGGAAGCAGAAAAGTTTCGGGGCTGGATGTAAATAACACTAAGGCAACTTGAGTATTTAGAGAATTATCCTTATCAATGTATGCTGAGAGGAGGGTATAAAGGTGTTTCAAAAGGAGTTGTCTTGTTTACTTGATGATGCCTTATGTTCATGTTTCCTTTACACTCTTCTTGTGAGGTAGGGATGTAAGTTCTAATGTTGGGGATATAGGATTATGAGGAAATGCAGTCAGTTTTCAAGATACATTTTTTGTGTGTATGGAGAGCAAAATTTTTTTCATGAGGACTACTATGATTGTTTGTTTTTGATCCTGAATTGTGATGCCTGGATGATGCAATTTGGGGTTTTGGATGGAAAGGAAATATAGTCCGTTTGTTATGCTATTTTGGTGAATGCAAAAGGTGAATATAGTGAAGACTGTTCATGATGATTTGTTTGTCCCAAAATATGTCAAATTTATAAAACACTTAATAAAACAGTTTCAATAACACATTAATTTAACTTTTCAAATGTGTAAAACTTTATTGATATAAATCAAAGAATTACAAATTGTTATGGGTCACAGTAGTTGAATGACAATGTAAGGGTTACTCTTTGAACAAGTAAACTTGAAGATTATCAAGTTTACAAGCAAACTTATACCGACCCCTAATTTGTCAGCGGTCTACGTGAAAGTTTGAACAAAGGAGTATAATGCACTTCTAAATGATTTGATACTAATGGAAGCGACCACATTTACTCTGGACCAACATTCTCTTTTATAATGGTACAAGGTTGACTTGATAGTGAGGTTAGTTGGGACATGTCCAGAATCTGTTGGAGAAGTACAATTGCATTCAATGCACTTCTATTCTTGGAAACGTGCCAACCCTTCTTTTGTGAACAGTTCTATCAACTATTCACAATCTTTTCACCAACTCGTCCATTGCAAACTTTATCAAATAAATCCCAACTAACCCCACTATCAAGTTGGTGAAAAGATTGTGAGAAGGAGATTTGAGAACAACGCTTTTGCTTTATCAAATAAGTCCCGCCTTAATAATTCTCAGAGATTTGAAGCTAAGCTCAGTTGGTTATATCAAAGAGTAATCATCAGAGTATTGACATCCTTTGATTCATTTTGAACTTCAGCGAGTTCCTTCTACATATCAGCTGATATCCATCTCAGCTAATGGGTATGTCTTCATGTGGTCTTTGACTTTCTTAACGATGTCTATGTCTTGAATTATTCTGAGGTTGCTTTCTGATCAACTGATGTCTTATCAGTTGTTTATCTAACTTATACTAATTTATGTTCAAATCTAGTCAGAGACTATTAGGCAATGAATTGATCAAACATGATGATTCACATGATGCTATCGGTTATAAGCTTGTATGAGAGTACTGTGTATTATTGTTTTGTTATTTGTTATTGTTTTGCTTATTTTTTTGGGCATGTTCAACATCTACATTTTATATTGGTTGTAAAAGTTGTTGCAAGAAGTAATATATATTCACTATTTTATTAAAAAAAATATTTAAAAATATATAAAAGTTAGTTGTCTTATTACAGTAAGTTGGTAAACGAACTGACCGTTCAGTGAACATTTTATGAATCGTTCGGTAAAAAGTTCGTTTATGTTTACTTATTTATTAAATGAACGAACATGAACAACATTTTATGTTCGCTTAGTTAAATAAGCAAACATGAACAAAAGTCACGTCCGTTCATTTAAGTTCGTGAACGTCCGATTATGCATTCATTTATGTTCATTTATTTATTTATTTTCGTATATCATATATGTTAATTGGATAATTTTAAATTGGTTTGTTAAAAAAAAAACACCAATAAAATAATATATTGTTCATAATTTAATAAAATTTATGTTTGTTTGTCTAAGTTCATTTATGTTTGTTTAGCGTTCGTTTAGCGTTTTAATGAACGAAAATAAACGAATATAAACAACTCATATTCTTAATAAACGAACATAAGCAAGAAATTTATCCGTTTAAACGTTCACGTCCGTTTATTTATCCAAGTTAAAATTAATTAAACAAATATGTTTAAAGCACTGTTCGTGTTCGTCTGGTTCGTTTATGACCTAATCGCTGAACTGACTAAGGTGAATTAAAATGATACGTAGTTTGTTTGTTTTTTTTTTTTTTTTTTTTTTTTTTTTTTTTTTTAATTTTATTTATTTATTTATTATTATTTTTTTAAAGCAAAAATAGTAGGAGTAGTTAGGTTGTTTTTTTTTTTTTTTTTTTTTTTTTTTTTTTTTTTTTTTAAATAAGCAGTTAATTGACAATGACATTCTTGTCACATTATCATAACAGTATATCCTTTTACCTTTGTAAAACCTGTGGGCCCCACATCAATTAAATCCATTCCAAAATTTTGCTTTTACTTTTGGTTATAAATTATCACTCACTAGTAACTACTAATGGAGGCTGACTGAGAGCAGACGGCTCAGCCTTTCTCCACACTCTCTCCAATTTACTATTCCACCCTTTTTTTCTCACTACAACACACACTTGAAACACACACTAAAATGGAGCAAAGAAGAACCTACATTGCATTATTGTACACTTTGTTAGTACTAAAAATAGCTTGTGCTACAATGGACTTCAAGAATGTGACCTTACCAGGCCAACACCCTTCTCCTGACTTGGTGGCTCATGATGTTCAAAGGTATACCATTTTCTCTACAATGTACATACTTTACTATGTTTTGCTAGTTAATTTTTAATACTACATTAAATAACAAAGACCCACATTGTTAGCTAGCCCTGTTAAGTACATACAGTATATATTTTTACTTTAACTAAAATCCAGAATGTATGTAACGTTAGAGCAAAGTTATGTTTAGATGACTAAACTTAAGTATAGAGATGATTGACATGATTAAACTTATGTCTAAACTCAGAAATCTTTATTTGGGTTTAATTTGTGTAATTCCTTATACTTTAGGGCACATAGTAAGAAAATGAGACAGACTATTCATATGTACATATTGTCTTCCTATATTTAATGCACTGTAAATATTAACTGAATGGTAAGCAAATACTACTCCGTAGTAGATATGTTGCATTAAACGGTTTTACATTGGTCATTTTCCATAAGTTTACCAAAGAAAGTACCTTGATGTTTACTTTTTTCATTCTTGTGGTTCTAGACTTTTAATGAGGCTGTAAAATTACAAAATTAAAGAAAAAACCAGTTTCGTTAATTAAGAAAAATTTGGCAACATGTACTAGTACAAAGACTTTCGAGGAGCACAACAAAATTATTTGCTACAAAAGTCTGTATTTTTTATTTTTGTTTTTATTTTATGGGTTTCACTTTTATTTTTAGCTATCCTTTTAACCAAAGTTTGAAAAATTTACAGTCAAGTTTAGTGAAAAACTTTAGGCTGCATGTAATGGCCGCGTGGAAGCTCCCTCATGCGTGGCAGGGTTAAGGGGGGAGGGGGTGAGCAAGGACGGAACAACGACACAAAGTGACTTAGAATGAACTTAACAAAACTATAACACAATCATTCGAGGCCGGGTGCTCTTAAAAAAATCGACATTTTTCAACAAAACTAACCCTGTGCCACAAATTCAAGAGCATCTTCGAACCCACCCTAGTTATGTCAGTGGGGTGAGTGAGAGTGGTGCATGAGACACAGAATGAAAGTAATCTTAGAAGCTCTAAGTATAAGTATAATATAATAAACAAATGGCTTTTATCCCGGTCGTATTCTATGTTATGTGAGAAGATACTTACAACATGTTATATAATAATAAAATGATTGTGAGTAATAAAATGGTTGTGACTCTTGTGAGTTCAAGTCAGGACATATGAGATAAATTTATGTTTCAAATGTTTGTGAGATACGTAGTAATTAAGTTAAAATTGACGTTTTAAAATAATAGGTATTTATAATATTGTTGCAAAGAAAAAATTACACATGCTTGTAGACAAACATGGGTAAAATCAAAGTGGATTAATGGATGTTCTTCCTTCAAGTATACTTGAGCCCAGTGCTAATATAATAATACTACGTACTAATTAACAATTTAAATACTATTCTTAATTGGTATACTTTTGACTTTTTCTTTGTTCAAGATTCTACGGGGTTGGTCCCTTTGTCTACCTTTTGGATATTTGTGCACTTTTGCTTCCTTTTTCCAATTTGTATTCTCTCATTGTCCTATTTATTTTACTTAAATAAACAAAATACTTTAAATAAAACCAGATAAAATAATATTCGTATTTAATTTAAGAGAATTATTTTAGAAGTTTAGAATCACCACGAATATATTTGTAGTTTCAGTCATTATAGTTGTTTATACTCGTGATAGAATTAGTTGTGGTTTTGAAACTGAGTAAAAAGGACAATATAAGAGTAATTGGTAATTTCCTTACTCTATATGTTACATGAAACAATTCATTGCATTATGTAACACATTAAATGTTACATGGAGACAATATTAGAAACTTTAGCATCAAAATGGGACCATAACAATAATGTACATAACGTGTTTTTTCTTACTAAATGCAGGAAAGTAAACATGTCCATCACAAGAAGACAAATGCTAACATACGAGAACGACGACTCATCAACAAACTGCTTGACAGGGAACCCAATCGATGACTGCTGGCGATGTGACCCAAACTGGCATCTCAACCGCCAACGTCTCGCTGACTGTGGCATTGGCTTTGGCCAATATGCACTTGGCGGGAAAGGTGGCCGTTACTACGTCGTGACAGACTCATCAGATCACGACGTAGTCAACCCACGGCCTGGCACATTGCGTTGGGCCGTTATCCAAACCGAGCCCTTGTGGATAGTATTTCCAACTAACATGCACATTACACTATCACAAGAACTAATTTTCAACAGTTTTAAAACGTTAGATGGGCGTGGTGCTAATGTGCACATTACGGGTGGGGGGTGTATTACGCTACAATATATTACTAATGTGATTATTCATAATATCCATATCCACCATTGTTATCCATCTGGCAATACTAATGTGCGGTCTAGTCCTAGCCATTATGGGTACCGAACTAAATCTGATGGGGACGGGATATCGATATTTGGGTCACGTGATCTTTGGATTGATCATTGTTCGTTGTCACATTGCAAAGATGGGTTGATTGATGCTGTTATGGGGTCTACGGGAATAACTATATCCAATAACTTTTTCTCGCATCATGATGAAGTGATGTTGTTGGGGCATAGTGACGCTTATTTGCCAGATTCTGGTATGCAGGTATGACCCCAAAACATGTGACAAATTTTAAGACATCTCGCGATATAAATATATAGTCACTTAATTAAAATTTAAAGGCTTCATCCCAATATTGCCGATTTTATATAAAGGGTCTTTCAATTTATGACTAAAAGATAAAATTTGAGTTTATACTGAGTTGTTATTTAGTGTTTTTCTTTTTCATTTACAATGTGACATGATATGTTCGTTCTTACAGGTGACAATTGCGTTTAACCATTTTGGAGAAAAGTTGGTGCAAAGGATGCCCCGATGCCGAAGAGGTTATATACATGTCGTTAACAATGTGTATTCACATTGGGAGATGTATGCAATTGGAGGGAGTGGAAATCCAACCATCAATAGTCAAGGAAACCGGTATACTGCACCTGCAGATCGTAATGCTAAGGAGGTGTCAATCTTTTTTTAATTGAAAATTCTGATGAACTTGAATAACTTTTTATGGTATTAACATCGGGAAGTTGATTGTGAAGGTGACGAAGAGGGTGGAAACAGCGGAAGAGCATTGGAGGGGTTGGAATTGGAGAAGTGAAGGGGATATTCTTGCAAATGGAGCTTTCTTTGTGGCGTCGGGTCAAGGGTTAGAGCTTAAGTATGAGAAAGCATACAGTGTCGAACCTAAATCGGCTGCCTTGATTGATCAACTCACCATGAACTCTGGCGTGCTGGGAAGCAGGTATGATCCATCTCAATTTTTATAACATTTTCTAACAAAGTATATAAACCGATGATTGTGTACAATGTTAGTTTCAAATGAAAAGAGAATCTGCATGACTAAAATTTGACTAAAAGTGGTATCTCTATGCAACCGAAATAATTGTATGCAAACATGTCTATTACACATCTTTTGACTTCTTTTGTCTTTGTTTTTTACCTCTTATCTTCATTTTGGTTCACTTTTTTCTTCATAAGTATAGTATATTAATAAACTAATGATGAACATTTTGAAATTTTACCATAAAGTTGCAATGATCTCCACCAATCAAGGTTGTTTTGTTACCCTAGCAAATTTGATGGCTCATCTTATACTCCAATGTGCGCTGCATATTCAAACACATTAATTCATATAATGACCTTTATGGCTTTTTTCTTCTTTTCTCTAACCTATCATTTGAGTATGGTATCTTATTGCTAAACATTAATCATGAGTGTAGGACATGCTAATTGGGCAATTCTAAAATACATTTGTCTTACTCACAAATTTTTATACTTGTTACATAGAGACTGAAAAGAATAACTAAAATGATCCTTAAATGCTTTAATACATGTGGTTTGATTGATTCATGTATCCTTTTTGTAATCTGATGTGAGTTCTATAGCTTTCTACTTAGCTAAGATTACATGATTTTCTTGTGCTATTACACCCCATATATTAATGTTTTGAAGCGTAAGAACTAAATATTTGGTTTTTGATGATCGGCAGGACCAACAAGCTAGGGAAGTGGACGGATGGTGAGGGTGAAGACGGTACGGATGATAGCGAGAACGATTATGGTGAAGATAGTGATGGTTCTTCTCGGCCAAGTTCTTTGACATTAATTTCATCTTTATGTGTTGCGTTATTATCGTTAATGTTCTTGTGCTCTTTTAGTGATTCAATCTTGTTATTGTGACATCTAAACATTTGGGAAAAAGTTCTCCAAATTGATTTTGAATTGACAAGTAATTCAAATTCAGCTTTTTATTCTCCCTCTCTTTTTATGTTGTCAATAACTTCATTAAATAGAATATAGATTTCATTAGGTTTGATATCAACAGTCTCAAAGTAGGCAAAGTTCATTGGGCCTGGACTAACCCAGATTTGTTGCTCATCTAGAGGCTTAATTTTGGCCCACAAGCCCATCTAGCTTCCCAGACTTGTTAACTTGTTTATCATTAATCTATCCACAGTAAAGCACTACTAGCGTCTTAGATAGGAGAAAGCTAAAAAAAGTAATTGAGTGAATTTTCCCCGAACCAATAGCTTTTCTGGAACAATGACTTGCGGATCCTCAAAAGTCAAAACCAATAACCTCTTTTGTATGAGGAATGCTACATCCACTCACAAATTTCACACAAATCACCCACACGCTGAGGTGTCACTCATTGATTGGTGGAGTTTATTACAATTTCTCTCTTCTCTCTTATACCACCAATTAGTGAATGACACCTCAGCGTGTGGGTGATTTGTGTGAAATTTGTGAGTGAATGTAGCAATCCTCCTTTTGTATTAACTCACATCAAACCTATTATATAATAAAAATAAGAGTAAAGATCATTTGAGGACCAAGCTTATTTTACATGACTAATCTTCACCCTCCATCTTTATTTGATCTAATGGATGAGATTAATCCCAACAATTAAAAAAACCCACTTTCATCATTTTTTTTCAAATATTAATATCTTTCAAACCGTTAAGCGAAAAAAAAAATACCGTTACGACGAGCATTTAATTATCTTTCTATAGATAGGCTAATTGATATATTTTCGACAAAATTTTTTTTTTTCGTTTTTTTCACGTTTTTTTTTCGTGGCCGAAAAAATCATATATGATATTACATATAATATCATATATGATATTACATATCATATATGATATGTAATATCATATATGATATTATATGTAAAATCATATATGATATTACATATAATATCATATATGATATCATATATGATATTATATGTAATATCATATATGATATTGCATATCATATATGATATGCAATATCATATATGATTTTTTTTCGGCCAGGAAAAAAAAAACGTGAAAAAAATGATTTTTTTTTTCGAAAGTATATCAAAGTGCCCGTCTATAGAAAGATAATTAAATGCCCGTCGCGATGGTGTAATTATTTTCGCTTAACGATTAACGGTTTAAGAGATATTTAAATTATAAAAAATGGGTGAAATAATAAAATTCTTTTAATCTCAACCATTGATTTCATTTTTAGATGGATGGTGGGGATGAGTCCCTTAGTATGTGAGGAATGTTTGGTTTGTAATATAACTCGACTCTAAAAATAATACACTAAAAGATTGAAAATTTATATTTTGTATTTGAAAATGTACTTAAGTCATAAAAAATCTTTAAAGATTTTGTGCATCATGTATGCTTTAAAGCATAACTTTTAGGAAGTTATAAAGCATCATTAACTATTCAAAAGGTGTTTTACAGTATAGGGTGTCTCAAAGTCTTAACAGTTCAATTCAAAACTTGCTGGTTGAATATTTTGAGATGGCATGGTAAGAGTTTGAAAATCAAAGGATATCGATTAGGCCGCGTATTCATAGTAAAATAAGCTCTATTTCAACATACTTGATCATGGATTCTTTTCATTTACTCTAAAGCATCGTTAAAAAGAGTCAAATCTTGTATTATCTAACATATTTTTGATTACATGCTTTATATGGTTTTTTCTTCAAATGCTTCTACATATAAGATAAACCTAGATATTTTTGTTAGTAGTTATTGTTAGATGGTATGTTATGTTATGTTCGTTAGGCCCGAGCCCGTTTGAGAGCATAAGATCCATTAGGGTTTGTGGGTTTGCTATGTATTGTTCTATTATAGATCATTGATCAATAAACATAATACCTTACATGTATTTCTATAATCTATCATGATATCAGAGTGGGTCTGGTCCTGAGACCTGACCGGCCAACTTAAGTCGCCGCCTCTAGCTACCTGGATAAACCCAAAATAAATAAATAAATCGTCTTATAGGTTATTCAGTCACTATTTCGACCATTACTCTCAAATTGTAAGGAGTTAACTGAGTCTGTCAGCGACAATCTCTTCGTTTTCGAATTATGCACAAAACCCATCCAAATACGCCGACCCGACACTGCTATACACATCCGCCACAATAGCCGCTGCTACTAAACTTCTCCCCCTCCCCCAACCCACCTTTAAAAAAATTGCTACAATATGCTTTTGTTGCTTCTGTTTTACGGAGACTACTTTCCGTTCGTTGTTGGATGTCTCATAAACTATTTGTTTTGGCTATTTCTATGATTTGTTTTTTCCGTTTGAAGATTTGCTTCTGTTTGCTGTCAGATATCTTCATCAACAAATTTATGACTGCTCTAATTAATGGTTTTAGTCTTTTATTTCAATCCGAGATTTTGTGATTTCGCTGCTTGGATTGCGGGAATTGAAGTGTTATATTATATCTTATGTTATGTTTGTTAGGGCTCACTATGTTTGAGAGCTTAAAGTCCATTAAGGTTTGTAGGTTTGCTATGTATCGGTTTATTATACATAATCCATCGATAAACGTAATACTTTACGGGAAATTTTATAATCTATTAGTTATAGTAAGTCTGTAACATCGATGAAATGATCACACCTCCGGTCTAACTCAGAAAATGACGATTCATCATCTGAAAATTTCAAATAGCTAGTTTATGTAAACAGTTGTGAGTGATAGACTCTCAAGTAGAATTATATGCTGTGATCGACAATGAATACTTAAATGAGATTTTTCTAGCTATCACTCTCAACTTTAACCCTAAAATTGAAATATATTTCTTTGTTTTGAAGTAAAAGTGATAATGTTTAGTGGAAGACGATGCAAAGCCATATTATATTAATTTAGCATAGTAAATTCTTGATTGACAAGACAAGTACAAAGCCTTTTCACATTGCTTTCCACCCGTAAAAGGAAACTAGATCTTATATTCGACCAATGCACACAAAACTCAAACAATAAGACATGTAACTTTTACGCTTAACTCGCTACAAATACATAGGAGTATATTTTTTGGTTATAGATCATTTAATATATATTGAGAGAATGAAACATGGAACATCAACTTGTTTTAATGAGGGAAACTTTGTGCTCGTCCGAGCTTATATAAGCTCTTTACGTTATATGTACCATTTTAGTTAACTGATAATAACACTCACCTAGCCGAAATGATAACAACTAAAATACTATTTCATAATATATGCATCTCAGATATATCTCACATGTCCTAAGCAGAATCAACTTGAACTTACGATCATTCGGTCGAAGAGTTTCTCACATAACATGAGGTACCATTGTGACCCAAGCTTTAGTAACCATACTTGATACTTTGTTAATCCTACCCGTTCGTTGTTATCAAAATATTATACCTAGCCATGATTAAGAAACATATAACATACAAAAAAAGAAAAAAGTAGTATAAAGTTGTGACACGATGCATGGTGCTTATTGGAAGAATCTTCCATGCATAAGGTAGCTAGCCTAAATGGTCTTATTTTTAAGGACGTCTTCCACAAGAGACCAAAGCACGTTAAAACATTAAAAAAAATGATTATCTTTATAGTGTTTGTCACTTTACAATGGTTTTAAGACTTATTTATGATGTAAAAGGATAGCTCTAAAGTAGGGTTTAATTAATTAATCAACTTTATATCTATATATGTAACCATCAAGAGGATAGGGAACGATTTCCTGTTGGATAGGAAGTGGTGTTGTTTTAAAGTGTGGTTCCATTCATATTTTATGCTACTGAAAGCATATAATATGGCTTCATGATAAGTTGTGACAAGAGTTAGAGAGACACATGTTGGAGTAATAATTACATGTAGATTTTGTATTCCCCACCTTTAAACGAAAGTAGCAATTTGAAATATAATTTTATCTTTCTTTTTTGTTTTTTTATTTTTATTTAGAAAGGCTATCATTCTTTTATGTTATCAACTTCACTTGACCAAACTCATTGACATACTATATGCATCAAGATTCAAAGCACTTGACACTTGGAACTCTTCTTATCAAAGTGAGATTTATAATAAGAGAAAGAGAGAGAAGGTGGCAGTGAGATATTTTGCTAGATGTCCAATTAAACTCTATGGTTAAAATAGTTAAGACGTCTTCTACCTTAAGTTAATTATACCATAACTTAGATGCTGCAAGTTTGAAATTGCACACATAGATAGGTATTAGATGAAAGAACTACTTTAAAGGCATAAATAGATACATGGGTTATGCTTCGTTTTTATATGCCTTTATCTATCCAAATAAAGGATTTCAGCGAGTAATATATAATTTACGGAATAAAAGTGCACATGCAACTTGTACATAAAGAATTTCAACGTTTACCCAACGAACCAGCTGGCCTTATTTTTAGAAAGCTCACTTTAACAAAATTTAGGACTTTGTTAGATCATTTACTATAATGGTTAGGAAAAGATTCATAAAAAGATAAAGAAGTTTAAGAATGTTTAACTTTAAGAGTCGAGTTATTTAAAAAACCAAACATTCCTCACATACTAAGGGAATCATCCCCACCATCTATCTAAAAAGAAATCAATCGTTGAGATTAAAAACATTTTAATATTTCACTTATTTTTTATAATTTAAATATCTTTTAAACCGTTAATCGTTAAGCGAAAATAATTACACCATCGCGACGAGCATTTAATTATCTTTCTATAGATAGGTTATTTGATATATTTTCGACATTTTTTTTTTCATTTTTTTCACGTTTTTTTTCGTGGCCGAAAAAATTATATATGATATTACATATCATATCATATATGATACATATCATCATATATGATTTTTTCGGCCACGAAAATAAACGTGAAAAAAATGAAAAAAAAATTGTCGAAAATATATCAAATAGCCTATCTATAGAAAGATAATTAAATGCTCGTCCT
Source organism: Artemisia argyi (assembly GCA_030686995.1). Classification (NCBI taxonomy): domain Eukaryota; kingdom Viridiplantae; phylum Streptophyta; class Magnoliopsida; order Asterales; family Asteraceae; genus Artemisia; species Artemisia argyi. Next base: position 48,681,871 of record CM060694.1, read on the forward strand.
AACGGTATATTTTTTTCGCTTAAGTTTGAAAGATATTAATATTTGAAAAAAAAAAAAAAAAAAAAAAAAAAGATGAAAGTGAGTTTTTTAAATTGTTGGGATTAATCTCATCCATTAGATCAAATAAAGATGGATGGTGGAGATTAGTCCCTTGGTATGTAAAAGAAGTTTGGTCCTCAAATGATCTTTTACCTAACTTTAAACCATTGTACCCACTCATTTTCAGCTTATGTGGAATGAATAAGTTTAAGATTTTGAAAAGGTCCGAGACAAATTCTAGTTTTTTTTTTTTTTTTTTTTTTTTTTTTTTTCCTCGATTAATTATTAAGCTCATTTGAAAGCATGGATTGCAGTTTATGATATGAAAATGTTTACCAATAAGTTTATTTATAGTGAAAATAAATTTATAGTATGAAAAGGTTTATAAATTGATAATATGATAATGATATATACCTTTTAAAATGTTTAACATAGTTGATGCACTTAGCTTTGTAGGGTACGTGCAAATAGGTTTAAATCATAAAGATGTAATATGTCTTCGTTTTAGAACAAAGTTGATCATTAAGTGGCATATTTATTCACTATATCAAGTGAGTTGTATCTAACGTGTGATGTTATAGATAGATAGATGTACATTTTAGAATGAGAAATGGTCGTTCATATATATAAACTTGTGCTTGATTCACTATGGAGTTTGTTTTGTATTGATTATACGTTGATTTCAAACCAGTTTAGATTGGTTAGTTTTCAGTTCCATGATATATTGCTCTTATTGAACTAGGTTCAGTCTTATTACAATCAAAATGAACATCTTAATTATCACGTAAAATCGTCGAGTCAAGTGTGAATAACATTTGTAACTGGTGATGACTTTTTTCGGTTAAAAGGTCAAAGACCCGGTAAATATATTACTCTAAAAAACGTTTAAGTACAAAGGATGTGGGTGAATCCCATATCTCAGCTTGTTACATAGGCGAAAAAACTTACATGACAAGATACTTCCTATTCTCTAAACAAGAAAATAAACCACTACTCACAAGATAACATTAGACTCCTATTAAAACAAAATTACTTCCTACCAAAGCTTTGGATCTTAATACCATACGTGTCATAAAAAGTATCCAAATTTCTTGGAAAATCGTAGACCTGATCCGCATACTCATCATAATTATCTTCACGATCATGACTACCACAAAATAGGTTTATTAACTCATCAAAAGTGTTCACAACCTCATCTTCATCACTGTCGGAATCAATAAGCTCTCCCACCTTAGAGAATGGGTTAACCCTCTTAGTAGAAGAAGTAGACGGATAATCCTTACTATTACCCGGATAATCAACCTTTTTAATAGGAATACAATCATCATCCACAAGAGTAGCTTTCCCATCAATAAGTGGCTTTTCAAGCTCCCCAATTTTCTCAACAATAGCGGTGGAGCCAACCTCGTTAGCTTCCATTGAATCACTCACAAGTGGTTCATGCAATATATTACTAGTCTTTGAGACTCATTCCTCTTTTCTTCCATTGTACTACCATCATCCACATCCTTATTCACTTTCTTAGTAGGAATACTAAAGTCATCAGTATCATCCATACTAAAGGCATCAAACATATTGGATGTAGTAACCTTCATTCCACTCGTACAAGGCACATCAATAGCCTTTGTTTTAGTGACATCCCCTTTCTTGGGTTCAGGAGGAGGCGCTTTGAGTCGATACTAAAATTGCTTACCCACAACAGGCTTAGTATAACCTCCTTTACCCGGATTAGTTTGACCAGCATTCTTCCCCTTCTTCTTGTTATTAGCCGTTTGGAAACCATCACTACTCTTATCCTTACTAGTAGGAACATGTAATGAATTATTCAGTAACGAGTCGGGCGACGGTCGGCCGCGTTGTGGCCTCACAGTTTTTTGAACGTAATTTTTTTGCTATTCTTTTAGGAAATGAGTACTAATACATACGATATATGTTATGAGTGTTGTACACAAACTTTTCTTCTCTTGTTCAAAATCTTGAAACTCATGTGCTGGCAAACGTTCGCAAACCAATAAACAATAGTCAAGCATTCAAGCTCAGATTACATCCCAGACTCAAACTCGGCCAACAGTGCTCGCAAGATGTTAACATTCTCCGTTGCATCTTACTGTTTTCGTCATTTGTTGCTGCAGTTGCAACTGAATAAAAATTAATACAGTATCATGTTAAAAGCAAACAGAAACAAATGGAGGAAGTAATTAACCTGGAATTATACAACACAATCAGAAACCTTAACATTTAAGATGCAAATAGGATAACTTCGTCACGTCATCAATTTGTAAATGGGTTTGAATCATTTTCCTTTGCATAATGTGCTATTCGATTTATACTATTGCACGCACGGGGTTTTTCTAAAATTTTCAATAAAAAAACCACTTCTAGAACATCAATGTAAACAAACACTTACCTTATTAGATGAGTAAGAAAAGTCACCATTGCTACTTAGATTCATGAATATGTTTCTTTTCAGCAAAGGCACCTTTCTTGGCCGGAACCGCAATCTTTTTATTTCATCCAACAACACAAATTGTTATATAAACATCCAACATCACAAATTGTGTTGAACCCATGCAATTTCCAACTTCATACAGTAATACAAAGTATTATCATCAAATAAAACAATAATTGTTTTTAACTTCAAATTTCTCATAATAGTTGCACATATTATATATAAATATTCATGCTAGAGCCTTTACTCCTCAAACTATAAGCCTCGACATTCCAAGGTTAAGTTTTATAGAAATATTGAAAGTTTTTGCAATGATTCATATTTTGGAAAATCAACTGTCTATACAGCCCGTTGGTGGCATTACTCATATTATGCAATACAACAGTAACCTACAAACGGATAAAACATAAAAATGTTACTGTAGAAATGTTGTACCTTCTATTAAGGAAAATGATGGAAAAGCCAAAAAATATGGTAGTATATGGAAGAGCCAGAAGAACTTAGTGACTGTCCATTCGAATGACACCGTGGCGTACACAATGACAGTGTAATATGTGCATTGACCAGATGCGTATTGTATCTATACAATTACCTGAATGAATAAAAAGAATTTGTTAATAGCATAGTACATGGCCTGAATGACAACAATCGAATCCCTGAAATTGTTAAAATTAAGTATGCATTATCTTTTAAGAAAGACCTATTTTACAAATAAAAAAAATCCAACAACAACTAACTATTTTGAACAACATTACTAATTGAAATATATAAGTCACAACTTGAAAATATAAGTAATGTCAAGAATAAAGTAAGAAATGTACCATTATGGTTGCGTTTGAGTCTTAATATAGTTTATAATATAATAAATAAGTACATCTGATAAGAACTAAGTAGCTTGTGTCTACATAACAGAAGAAGAAAGAAAAAAAAATGTAAATCGAAAAAGCTCTAAACTGCTTATCAATAAGCACCATCAGGCTGAAAATTGGCATTGTCTTTGGTTAGCCTAGTAGCAATATGCTCACCACACCATTGCTGCAATATAACACAATGGGTAATAAATTAAAACATTTTTTGAGTCAAAATAGGTTAATTTTGTTAATGCAATCAAATACTGAGTAAGCAAGAGAGAGAGCATACAGTCTTGCATAATAAAGATATTAAGGCCAGTAACAATAGACTGACTCATACCAACGCTATTTTTCACATTTATGAGCCCTATTTTTCATCGCCATACCCTTCTTACCATCTGCAGTCGTAATCTAGATATACCCTTATTGGTTGCTGCATTCAAAATACTCCAAACTAAATCACAAAAAAAGAGTACACACCTTTCTTTATCTAGGTTGAAACAGAATATAGTTTTATCAAATGAGTACATACCTTCAAAACAACCCAAACTAAATCACAAATTGTCCGGAACACACGTTCATGTAATGAAAGCTGGTATCATGCCAAACGAAATTAGTTGCAATAATAATACCAGCAAACGCACCAATATCAGTTATTGTGGAAACTAATCAAGAAGTGCAAATTGTATAAAAAGAAATGAAACAAATATGTTAAATCTGTTTCAGAGACATGTTCGCTTAAGAAATTACTTGCAACTGTTTGCACGACTCCGTGTAATGTAGGCTGCTGAGCAACTGAATTGCCACCACTGTGTATATGGATACCTATACAGTTAACAGAGTATGCAATATCTCATTAGCAAATACAAAGATGCACAACACATATATGCAACAAACCCAAAACTTATGAAAGGTTAGCCGCAATCTTAAAAAAGAAAAATCACCACCTCTGGTTGACCCGATACCAGGTATGTAACAATGAATGGCGGTATTCAAAATAGTTCGTTTAACATGGCTGGTACCTGTCCAAAAAAAAAGATGAAAACCTATTAGGATGACTTTAGTTTGCAGACCTAATAACACTCGCTAAGCAGCAAAGGTAAACGAACACAGAAATTGAGACCGCATACAAAAATGTTAACCTAAGAAATAAATATTAGAACTTACAAACACGGCCTAGGTCTACCTACACATACCTTTTCGCTGCTACTTGCTACACGTTGAAATAAGGAGCATGTATGCACCTCCTATCCCATGAATCTTGAATGAAAATACAAACCGATCACATCTTGTGGTAAAATGAAGATGAATCCAAACAGTCCCTAAATCATCATCAGATTTGTGAGACATGCCATTTAAACACAATAAAAGCATTCCTACTAAATACAGCTACACCAACCTTGTTCTTTAAATTCTGACAATAAGCACATTAACTTACGCACACTACTGGAACACACATCACTTGCAGGCTTGCAGTCTTTATAAACCAAATATTTAAACACAATAAAAAATAAATAAATAAATAATTAAAATCAATTAGTCCTAAACAGCCCTAATACCAAGTTAAATCAAGTCAACATCTACGAATGTAACATAAAGTAAATATAAACAAACCTTTTAAGAAGATGAGTGTTTTTTCATGCGGATAGAGTCATCAACAACATAAATCAACAAAACGCCCAAAAATTTTAAAACCTATTGATACATGCCACGATAAATCACATCTTGCATCCTTTACATATTAATCTAAAAAAATGGTCTACCAAAAACAGATATCACCAAGAAAAACCAACCGCGAATTTGATTATGAGGTGTCTGTTGATACAAAAGTTGGGTGTTCCTTGTTTGGGTTCCTGTTCTCGTACCAATCAGATCTTAATGCTTGAGACCTGCGCACTAAGAAAGCAAAAAAACACCGTTAGGTTTATCGTGGGATTGTCTCCCACGATTATCCTCCGGCGTGAGAGTAAGTAATCGGTTTTAGGGTTGTATAGAAGAGTTAGGTTTTGTGATCGTACCTTTAATGAGAATTATGATATTCTTTAATAGGCACGAAATCCTTGTAGATTTCGTGTTCCTCACTCTTCAGCGTATAATGCTTATCCGGTCTATGGATCTTTATCCCATAAATAAGAGATCCTTATCTAGACCATAAATAATGTATTTGGGTTTGGGCTTTCGTGAGCCCAAACCGTTAGCATGGTAGCCCAATTTATTGTTATGATAGCCCACTTCGTGGTAGGCTTGGGTATTAGTAATGTTTATTAATCGGGTTCGTGACCCGAATATAGACTATACGTCATCATGTCCCCCCAGTCTAGTGTGCGCGGGTTGTAGCTGCGTATACTAGACTAATACTGTCAGCGGTAAGCGTGGCGGGAAAAAATTCAAATATTTACCGCTAAAATTTTGGACCATGTATCTAGTTCAAAAAAGTCTCAAAAATACCTCGGTAAATGGGGAGGTTGTCCACGTGTCCCTTGGAAAACGTGAAAAAGTTCTTGTACCCCATGGTATTCTAGCCACACGATTAAGTTAGTGGGATCCACGTGGCATTCATCCAAGGCAAGGGGAAACCCTATATAAAGGGTTCCCATTTTCACTGTGTTTATCACAGTAAAAACGCCACTTTCTCCATTTTAAGAGTCATCGATCAAGAAAAAATTAGTGTCTGTTAAGGTAATTGCGCGTGTGCACCTTAGTCAAAGCTTGTATAAAAGATGGTTCGTCAATTGAATGAGTTCGTGTCTAAGATTGATGAGGATGAACTCCGTCAGTTCACCTCCGATTATTTCATCCCCCTCGCGGTGCATCCGGAAGTACCGGAGGCAGACGCATGTATCGCAGACTTCCCTGACGGAAAGATAGGGGTATACACGCGCTTTTTCGAGTTTGCGAATCAGCGCGTGCCCATATCCCTATTCCTGAGTGACGTACTCAACTTCTATCGTCTGCACATATCTCAGATGCACTGTATAGGTGCGGCAAAAATAACAAATTTTGAAGTAAACTGTCGTTTACTTGCTATCAACCCGACCATCAATCTCTTCTGCGCGTTTTACCACACGACATGGTCAAACGGGTGGGTATCTTTTTCTAAGCGCCCAGGGCGCTATCAATGTTATACTGAGAAAGTAGACGCCCTTAGGAGTTAGAGGGAAATGTTTTTTTGGGTAGATGATACGGTGTTTCCTTCGCTCTTTGAGTTTTACACTCAAGGGACACTGCCAAAGGATGAGCGCCCAGGTCCTGGTACGTATAACACAGAGGATGCGGAGACCATTAATGCTAACTGCATCCCCATCAACTCCTATCCTGAGGAGTTTTTGGTTCATATGGGAATTAGTCGCAACTATTTCCATGGTTTTGACGAGGTGCCTACATTTCTGGATGAACGCGGCCGGGGTGGGTGCTTGTCCTTTCTTTCCTTCGCATCTGTAGTGTAAGCGCTCTTTTATATTGTAATTTTGATAACTAAATTGTTCTTTGTTGGTTGTTCATGTGTTGCGCAGAGATGGACTTGTTTGGCGTAGTGAAGTTGACAAAGCCCTCACAAGTGACTGTGTGTGCGCGCCCACTGAGGGGAGGTGAGGTACCTATTTTGGAAGCCACAGCCGGACGTCTTCTGGAGCCTATGCAAGAGGAATCATCTGATGTTGCGCAGCCTTTAGTGAATGCAACTCCGGTGCAAACTGTTCCTGCGCAGGGGGTGCCAGCTCTTGAGCCTGCACGCACTAAGTCGTCGGAAGGTACTGGGATCCTCAAGGTTGATACTGATTCTGTAGAGGAGCGCCAGGGTGCCAAGCGAAAGGCCTCTAATGATGGTGGTGAGGGTACTTCCAAGCGCAGGCGCCACGTTATCACTATGGATGAGTCCACAGATGAGGAGGCGTCACCATTTGTGGATTCACATGATACTGTTGAGACCTCCTCGCTTATGTAAGTGACAATGGTTTTGTTTTCCTGTTTTCCTTATTTTCATTTTTTCTATACAATGCTCTAACTCCTTGTTGTTTGCGTGTAGTGACAAAGCTGTAGGGGATGATGCAGCGTGCACTGAGCAGTCGCCACCTAAGGTGAGTCACTCTCAGGTGGGAGAGCCTTCTAAGGCTGATGAGGAGATGTATGCTGAGGCGCTGATGAAGGAGTTGAGCGCGGCTGCTGCGCATCAGGCCAAGTTAGTTGCTCATCTCAAGGCCCGATATGCTGAGGAGGGTAGCAGCAGCACGCAGAAAGATGAGGAGATTGCGCTGTTGAGGGCACAGTTGTTGAGTGCACAGGCGGAAGTAGTGTCAACCACTGCGTACTCCCGGAGGCTTGCGGATGAGAGATTGGCCTTGATGGCTAAGGTGAAGTGCGAGCGTGCTGCAGCTGAGCAGTACAGGTCTAACTGCGCATGGGGGCTGAAGTATTTGCAAGAAAATAGAGGCAAGCATTTCGCCCAGCTTGATGAGTTCCGCAAGTTTGTGGAGAATGCTCTGGAGACGCAGGAAAGCAAGCTGCGCAAGTTGAGCATTGAGTATGATGAGGAGCTGTACCCTCATCTAGTGTCCGCTATTGCTGAGCGCAGGTAGTTATTTTTTCTTTCCTATTTTGCCAGTTTGTTTGCGCTTAATGCCTTTAAAGTTGTTATCTTCTAACGCGTATGTTGTTGCGTTGTTAGGTGGTCGATTAGCCAAGGTCTTCGCTTGGCTGCCATGGGTACGCTGGAGTCCCAAGAGGTTGTGGGGGCCTTTGGGAAGGTTGTGGAGTGTGCCATGGCACGTGGCAAGGCTGAGGCCATAGAAGAGCTGCACAAGGGGAAGATGCTGACTGTTTCTCCCGCAGAGGTGCCAGGGTATACTGGGGATGGTTATGTAGAATTGGTTGCAGCCATGGAGAAGATGAAAGTCTTCGATTTCCCCTACATCACCCAGCTGGAGCGCGACCAGGAGTACCCAATCAGCGTGATTATGCAAGGGTTAACCCTAGCGAGGCACATAGCTAATGATGTTGAGGTGCAGCCTGACTTCTTTTTGAAGCCGGATGAGTCACAGCTGCGGTTACCCATCTTTTCGCGCCCACGTGATATGCCGAATCCCTTTGCCCTTGAGAAGGAAGTATCCTTGAAAAAGTCTTTAGAAGCCCATGCTACAAGGCTTGCATGGAAGAAGAGCGTGAAAGGGAAAGTCATCTTGTGTGGCGTTGGTGCGGCCCATCTGCCCAGGTCTGATGGAATTCCTGTCATCGTTTCGACTGTGTCGCAGGAGGATAGCAGCTTGCTGAGAAGGCTTGATGAGGCTGGGCAAGTAGCGTCTACAGCTAGTAGCTCAGGGCATAGGCGCGCTCGCAGTATGTAGATAGCATTATCTTTTTTGTATATGTTTGATGAGGCAAAAAGTGAACCACTTTTAAGGGGTCATTTAAGCCCAGATTCGTGATTATTTGATCAAATATTGCCCTAAATAGTTTCTTTTGTCATTTTAGGTACTTTTGGAGAGAAATCTGGAAAAAGAAGCATTTTGGACGTTTTTGGAGCATAAAAGTGAAGAAAACGGCAAAGTCTCAATTTTCCTTACTGGGAACAGTACCTGACGGCGTCAAGAGTCTCCAAGTGACGGCGTCAAGAGTTACAAAAGAGGTGGAAGTGGAAGATACACGTGACGGTCCAGAGTGTTTTCAAGCATAGGAGATGACGGTGTCACCCAAGGCCGTCATGGTCCAAGTATTAGTGACGGCCCAGAAGAAATTTACACATGACGGCGTCAAAATCAGATCTAGGCAATACGATTTCTATTATGGCGGCGAGTTGACGGCGTCACAAATTCCTTCTTGACACCGTCACCCTGTAGAATATATATATATATATTTTTTCAAATTTCATTCATTAGTGTGTAACTTTGGAGGGTGCAACTTTGAGGAAAACCCTAGGTCGAATTTTCCAGCTTTTTCAAGGGTTTCAACCCTTTGAATCTTTCATGTTTAATTAAAGATAAGTACTCTTTCAATTCTTTCAATATGTCTATGTGTTGTTTGAATATATCTTACGCTTGTCTTCAATTTAACATGCTAGGCTAGATTTCCTTTGTGTTTGCTTAGATGTAGTGAAACCTAGATGTTAATTATGGGTTGATTGTTTGTTTATAGTTGTTACGGATGATTGTATTCGATGTTAGGCTTAAGAAAATTGGCAGACTTCCATTGGTAACTTGCTTGAACGTCTTAAGAAACATGATCGGAGGTGTACTACGATATTTGGTTGTATTTAATGCGTAGGAGAATTCTAATGATCCCATGTTAGGAGCTTCTAACGGCTCGACATAGGAGTGAAGTAGGATCCTATAGAGTTAGGGAATATTGTACACGACCCTACGACTAGTATTAAGGAATATGACCCGTCATCCATGCAATTGTAACAAGCTATCAACCTGTAAAAGATATCTAGGGAGTAATGAAACCTAAGTAAACACAACTTTCCTCATTATTGTTACACCACACTAGTATCATTAGCTTTATTTTCATTTCTGTCATTTTATTTTGATTGCATCTTAGTTATTTGGGTTAGTTGGCTAGCAACTAATTCCAACCACTCTTCCAAAACCCGAGATTTTAATTGCTTTTATAAAAATATAAAAATACAAAAAGAATCATCCCTCACCTTTAGACCTAGTTTTTAGGCTTTCTAATCCTAGCGACACTATTCCTGAGTTGAACGATCAATCCTCCGGTACTTGTCACTATACTATACTACAACGATCAGGTACACTGCCTGGTGGGGGTTGTAAGCTTCTCGAGATCCCTCGAGAGGTAAAGCCTGGTGCGATTCCCACTCACCAATGTTGATTTTGTAACTTGTATAAACTCGTGGTTTTGGTGAATAATAATATTTAACCTTTGTACGTCTTGTTTGTATCATTTTGTACTTAGATTATTTGTCTTTTCGTGAAAGACTTTGGTATGTGTTAATTCACATACCATTTCATGGCCAAATACCGACCCAAATTGACTAAATGTACTAACAATTGCTAAAGAAATATGTGTTTTATGTTTGTGAATATGCAGGTACGGATTTATCACAAAAAGACGTATAATCAAGCAAAAAGCAGAAATACGTGCACGAGAGTGGAAGATGGTCAAGAAGTCAAAGCTGTGATATAAAAAGTCAACAATGGTCCGCCAATTATCAAAGTTTGACAAGTCAAGCCCTTCATGAATCAGAAATACACAACAATGGCCCTTGGAAAATATTTTGAAAGTTTGGCAGAAGTGGTCCTTGAGGAATTTAGATTTACACATTTGGTCCTTTGATTTATTAAATCCTAAAACCATAAATCCAACAACACAAATCCAATACCCAAAAGCCCATTCATCTCATTACCCAAGCCCAGTTACCCACGGTTAAATTATTTACCAACGGGTCAAAGGTCAAACAAAAGTCAACACAAGTAATAAAATATTACCCCTTATCCTTTCCCGCCCCCCAATTCACTCAATCCCCAGAAATTACTATTCACCGTAGAACCCTAAAAACACCCATACCCTTAATTACCACAATTAAGGGTAATTCAATCAAATCAATCAAGTTTCTGGAAGATTTTGTGATGTCAGGAATGTGTCAGAGGCTAAGAAGCACACAGGGGTACACATGGCAGTCATTGATTGGGTGAGACGCGTCATAAACTCTGATCCAAGAGCTATTATCTATTCAGTAGTGATTGAAGATTGATCAAGCGGCTTAGAGGTGATCAAAAGAAACACAAGCTCACACGGATTGCCAGCTTGGCAATCCATGACCCCTAACCCTCATTTCTCCTATAAATAGATGTGATGTATAGCTTAGTTAGTGTGGAGTTTTGAGTAGCAAAACTCTGCCGAATTTTCTTCTCAGTTTATAGTGTAATGTTTACTTTTCAATTGTAACAATTTTATTTTAATACAATCAATTTTCTTTCAACCAATTTAGTTTAAGCTTTACTTTCTGCTTATTATTTTAGTATTAGTTTCATCAGCGTAATTCAGTTTTACATTTTTACTTTTCATTGAAAATTTAGTTTTCATCTTATTCTATTGTTTCATTAAATCAGAAAAGTAAAAAATAAGCTTCTAATTTTGAATAAGCTTTTAAATAAGCTCATTTGGTTTCTAAACAGTCCATATAAGTTCTTTCACTTTTGTTGGAACTGTTTTCATTTCAATATAATAAATGTTCATAGGCAGTCAATAAAAGTCAACAACATTATTTGATCATTAGTTCCTGTGGTAATTTGGATAAGTTTGGTCAGACAAGGAAGGACCTGCCTATCCTAGAGATAGGCAAGCTCAGTGAGCTCCCTCTGTTTAGCTGAGGGAGAATTGATTTGGTAGCTTTTTGATTTGATATTTCTCATTGTTAGTATCTGATTTGGATCTGTAGTAGTTATAGTTGAACTGTTTTATTGATTTTACCAGTGATATTGTTGTTTTCTGTTATTCAGTAAGTTTGCTTGATTAGTTGTGATCATTTGATAGCTAGTTTTAATAATTTCCTTTGATTCCTAGATAGAACTGCTCTAGTTTATTTGATTTGTGAATTTGAGTGATTGTTGTTAATAGCTGTTTTTTTCATTGTTGATTTTGCTCAAATGATGGATCTGTGATTTAGTGTAGTGATATTTGATGAAAATTGTAGTTTGAATCATAGTTGTAGTGTAAGAGTGATTCTGCAGGGGTGTTTGGATCAATAATTTTTTGTTAGTATTAAAGGTTTTATAGCTTGTTTTCTATCTCAATAGGTTCTTATAGATTAATAATAGTGTTTAAATTCATAAAAACAGTAAGTCATAACTTTAAATAGTCAAAGTAGGATTCTAATTAGCTTTGAAATTAGTTTAGAGAGATAACAGTTAGTATAGTGTAAGTTTTAGTTGCTTAATCAAACAATTTAGCATAAATCAGTTGAGTATTAGCTTATAGTAACTTACAAGAGTAGTTTTGATAGATTGAATTTGGATTAAGTCAAAGTAGAGTGGCAATATAATAGTCAACTGTCATGGAATTTGGTCATCTGTAGGCTTCTGAATTGGAGTAGATTTAGGGTAGAATTAGAGTATTTGTGATAGGGCTTTTGTGTTTTATTAATAGCCAGTAGTACAACCTAGCATTTGCCCCCATAATTTCCTAGTTTAGAGCTTATTTGATCCAACTTATTGGATCTGATAATGAGTTGAATGAACCTGTTTTCTGATTTTAGCTCATAGGGCTGCTAGGGTGTTATTGAGGTTTTGCTTGTGATTTGTTGTCACTTTTGTATTGTCTTAGCTGTGATTTAGTTATTCAATCATCTCTTAGTGCTTGCTTATTCTGATTCATATTCTGTTTTTGCTTGTGCTTATTGGTTAAGTTTGTGCTAAACTGCTTATAGCTTTATTCTCTGATTTCTATGTTATCTCTGTTCTTATTTGAGCATATCTGAGCTTAATAGAGTATATTAATACTGTGTTTCAAGTTTCACTTTGTTTTATCACAAGTGCTTATTAATAAGCACTTGTGATAAGCTGTTTTATAAGTAAATAAGCACTTCTGCTTATCTTTTCCTTTTCAAAATTTTTCTGCAAGCTTTTCAATTTATTTTAGATTTTCTGTAATTTTTCCAGATTTTTCTGGATTGTTTTACTATTTTTCTTAATAATTTTTCATTATTAATCATTTTTAAATCCTTTTTAATAAACAAAAACCCATAAAAATTCAGAAAAAGCTTTTAAAAATACAAAAATATTTTAAGAAATTCTTTTATAATATTTTAGAATTTTCAGATTAGATTTTATATTTTTCCCAATATTTTTTACATTTTATTTTATTTTTAATCAATTTTTAATTCAATAAATAGAAAATAAATCATAGAAAATAATAGAAAAGTCAAAAAATATTTTTCTTTTTCTTAAAATTCTTTTTATTAGTTTAAGATTTTTAGAAAATTGTTTTACATTTGTAGGATCATTTTTAGAATAAAAGTCGCGTTTTATTTCGTACGTTACGTTTTAAAATTACATTTGCATTTCCGTTTTCACGTTTTAAACTTTTGTGCATATATATCTTGTATCTTATGCATAATTCACTATTTCTTTTCACAATTTGAATTTCACAATCACTTTTCACTTTACACTACACGATTCCCAATTCGATTATTCGAAATTCCATTGGAACCTTCGTTGGGAGAACGACCCGGGAAATACTTTCCTAAGTATTTCTTCTGAAAATAAATATATACTATAATTGACACACATCAGTCTTTCCAAGAGTCAAATTGAAACCAAAACGTACTTAGAAAAATTTGTATTAAGTCCATAACTGTCACAACTCGTAAATTCCGGTCATTTTCCAAACCTCGACAATTTACTATTCACAAGTTACTATTCATCGATCACTATTCATCGTTTTCGAGGTCAATTCGACATTCTGAGAAGCGTTCAGAAATTTTACTATTCACTTGACACTATTCATTTCCGGAAGAAATATCACTATTCACGTGCATTACTCATGTCATCGTAAAATTTAGTTTACGAGTGTTTAAATTCGCGTAACCGTATTGGTTCATGTGCGAATTCATGCATTATCATTGGGACATCTCATACAGACTAGAAATAGTCTGCATATCATCATTATGGCACTTGCATACTATTCCACTCGTAGGATAATTAAACTAATACTTTTGGTATAAGTAACTTTTACGCATAATTATTTCTACATAAACGTTAACAAACGATTAATAATGTGGCTAACACGTCCGACACTCCCGACTATGATCCTAATATATTTTTATATTCATTTTAATAATATAAAAATTATTATATTAATTTACCCGGTATTTTGGAAATTTACTTAAATTAATATCGTACGTCTAATTTAAACTACGACGGTTTTCGTGGAAACTAAACAATAATCACCCAAACTCTCCATACTTGTACCCAACATATTTTTACAACTTTTACGACTTTATTATGTTCCGAAAAACTTTGATAAAATTTATTTCTAACAAACCCGGTACCCGATTACATCTAAAATTAACCAAATACTACACAATATTACCACTAACTTTCTAATTAAATCACCCAACATCCCCCCTCTTTCCCTCCTTTGTGAACCGCCCCCCCCCCCCCCCCCCTCCAAAGCCATTTCATGTGCTTAACCACACCAACCCCATTTAATGCCCAACTAACAATTGTCCCTAACTATATATATTAACCATTTCATCCCATTTTTTTTCACAATAATTATCCAAGATCAAGAAAACTTTCCTCTCATCTTTTCTCTCTAGTATGTTTCGGCCTAGGGGTATTTGAAGAAGCAAGAACATTAATTTTTCCAAGATCATGGTGTAAACTTATTCACTTAGTCATCCTTGTTGGAGTTTTGAAATAGAAACTCAAGGATTAGTAGGTTTTTCATCATCTAAACTCCCTAAACCTTCAAGTAAGTTAACAAACTCAATTTTATAATTTTTACAAGTTATTACTATGATTATATACTTTTCTTACAAGAACTCATGCATATAATAGCTTATACCACTTTATTTTATAAACTTTTAACTTTTGAACCTTAGGAAGTGATTATTGTTAGATCTTTGTTAGATCTACTTGGTTATGATGTTTAGGAACCCATGACACCCTAAGAAGGTGTATGGTAGGATTAGACTAGTTTTGTGGTGATTGAAAGTGGTTTGATTGAAGATGGAACTAGATTAGAACCCTAGAAATGGTTTTTGAAACTACATATTGACCTACTGTCCCTATTTTTATTTCGTGGGAAAATCAGTAATTGATGGCTAATTTTTGACCAAAGATTTAGAAAATACTTTCAAAAACGAAACTTTAGGCGAAAGAACGGATTAAAACGAGCTTATAACGAAGGAGATATGATTTTTGCAAATTTAACGACGAAAACTATTTTTATAAAAACTGCTTGCTGTTTGGCAGATTTCGACGGGTAAATAGAGGCATTTAACGTAACCTAGAGGAGCCGAGTTATCAAAAATATATTAGTACTTACTAAAACGAATCCGTGGACATAAAGAACGAGGAAAATGAACCCAAAACGACCAAGTTATACGCGTTTTAAGATCACCAAAACTATATATATATATATTTGGTCACAAATAAAAATAATAAGTTACGCACTAAATGGTATATTTTCTAGAAACGTTACTAAGGACTATATTCTTAACAAATGAATACGTACGACCCAAGAGAATATTTATACGACTTAACGACGTTATTTTAAGGTTTTCGATACGAGGAATATAACGCTAACATTTTCATACGAGATAATACGACAAGTTATATACTTCTATATTTGGACTTATTTTTCCTAAGTATGGAAACTATTTTACTATGACGATAACTAGTATTTCCAAATTACGAGTGGTATAGGTATCATGTGCATGTGCATTCATTACATCACGGCATGATCTAAATTAGATCACGATTATTCATTTAGGTTGCGGCTAGTGTTCGCGCCTCATTGTCCCGATTACTTTACCATCGTTGTACCATCTTTGTACTATCACTCCAGGTGAGTTCTCATAGCCCCGTTTTAATTACTTATTTGATTTTAAATCCCACGGGGGAGAATACATTGCACAATTATTTTTGTACATGCCCAAGTATATCAAATTCCATACATTGCTTAAGTTGCCTTACTACCAAGTTAAGTCCCCTTATATATATCATGGACCGTTAATTATAGCTAAGCGAGAGTGAGTGGATAGATCTATCGAGGGTGATGCCTCCATTCGTGTTTGGGTTGCTCCAAACGGACGAATGCATTTCATGTCTTAACGAATTGAGTGTCTGGTAAACACTCTGGTGGGGCCATTACTAAGTCTAGCTTCGGGGTCATGAGCTTAAGAGTCAATGTAGCATTTTTGACATTCGTGTTGGTTTACTTATTACTTGTGGCTTATGTACTTACGATTTACTTATAAACCTATGATTATTCACCAACATTCGTGTTGACCGTTTTTCGCAATGTATTTCTCAGGTTATTAAGGTAGCTCATGTTGCATACATTTGGACCTTCATGGAGTCGCGGAGTCGACGCGTCTCATCATATTTTCTGCACTTATGAAATGTTTGATCTTGTTGAACTTATTTTAACTATATTGGCAAACTCTGTTGGGACCTAAGCTTTGTAAACTCTGAATGTTTTAATGATCAAACGCTGTATTTTCCAAACGACACTTTAGGTCGTTCAATATAACTGTAACTATGGTGCTATGACAGTCACCCCCAGGTATTCCATTCCGCTGCCATTCAGGTATTTTGGGGGTGTGACAGATTGGTACCAGAGCTAAGGTTATAGCGAACTAGGATGTATCTTGGACCCTAGACTATAACCACATCATCATAGCATCTCATCATTTCATCATAGGTGCATATTCACTATACATGTTGTTTTACGCACACACTGTGCGAGTTATTTATACCCATACTCATATATATATATATATGATTATATTGACCTGGTTCACTAGTGACATGTCTTCAGATACTCACCCTATTATCCTTTTATCGGATTTCGACATTGAAGATGCCTTGTCATCTTCCACTACCATTGTACTACCGGTTACACTTACACCACTATGAGCACTATTGAATTGTCATAAGAGCAAGGTTCTCATTCAGCTTATACATAGAATGCCGTTTGGTAGAGTATTCAGACTTAATGGATTTATTAGGATGCTTATTACAAGGGAGATTGTATGTTTTCTTTCCTCCACTAGTAGGACGCTTACTACTCAGGTACTACCACCACCGTTGGTTACTTATTACACTATTAGTCGTCCCATAGTGCGTACTTCAGCTTTACCTCTTAGATGTCGCGAGATAGCGCGAAAGAGGGTGGTATTCCATTCACTATTATCACCATTATCTCCTAACTCATCACTGGGATTTTATCGTCATCAATGTTATTCTCATCCTTTAGAATACCACCATTGTCAGTTCCTTTTCCATTTTCACTTGCCATGAGTTAGATAACACTTTTTGGATAATACCAAGATTACGGACTCAACAGGAACATCTGCAGGTTCCTCAAGAATGGCTTAGAATCTACACTATCTAGGACTTGATTGATGCACAACTTCAGACACCAGTTCAGGACTATCTCGACCTTATGATGCCATAAACCTGATTTCACCTAGAAGGACTACAGGAAATCTTTAGACTAGACTTATATCTTTACTAGCTTTTACTATTATCCTAGCCACGGGAGATGTGGCATAGTTCGAAGAAACTTGTAGTATTTTGATTGATGTACAAACGGAATCACCAAGTATTGACTCTACTATAGGGGAATGGTTGTGCTATCTATGATATTGGCCCATATAGATCGAAACCTTCATGTATTATATTCATGTGTTACGAATAGGATGATCCTTATTACCTATAGATTCTCATGGACTCTTATGATTTGATGAAAATAGATTCAAGTAAACCACTCCAAGCATGACGCAAGCTGCTGTTGGACAATCCATTGCCAGGAACGTAACCACCGCCCTCACCAAGGAACTTACCCACGTGGAATTTATGGGTTGTAATCCCTCCTCCTTTAGCGGAAATATAGACACAAAGGAATTTCTCAAATGGTTCGAAGAATTAGAAACAATCTTTCAATATGGTGACTGCCGTAAGGAAGACAAAGTTAAGTTCGCCACTTGCACTTTTCAGGAGCATGCCCAGAAATGGTGGACTAAGTATGTCCAGGTAGTAGGAGTTGATGCTGCTTACTCACACTCTTGGGAGAAACTAAAAAGGATGATGAGTTTGAAGTTCTGTGTGAAAAGCGAATTACAAGCAATTGAACAGGAAACACTAAACCTTACCATGGTAGGAGATGATGTTGTCAAGTATACTGCTTATTTTTATGATTTAGCCCGACTAGGCTCTGCAATGGATGAGCCGGAAAGCAAGAAACTTGAAAGGTACATAGGAGGACTTTCTCCTGAAATTCGTATGTTAGTCATCTCATTGGAACCCGATACCATGCCTAAAGCTATCAGAATGGCAATCGAAGCAAAGGAACGCATAGCTCACACCAAGATTTTAGGAGGCAATGGTAGCAACAAGAGAAAGTGGGTCGGTAATCTGAATGCTAATGCTTCTCAACAACCGTTTAAGATACAACAAGTGGTGGAGACCTGTACTGCTGGGTCAAGCCAAAAGAAAAGGTATGTTGGTAAATTACCCGAGTGTAACAAGTGTCAGTTTCATCACAAAGGATCTTGCCCCTCTCAATGTAAGAACTGCCAAAAGATCGGACATGAAGCCAAGGATTGCAAGGCTCCCACCCTCGCAAAGCATCAGAAACTCACGGTAACCTGCCGCGAGTGTGGAGTAGTGGGACACTTCAGGAGTGAATGCCCAGAGTTGGGAAACCAGAATTGGAAGAAGAAGTTTATGTTTTAATTATATAAACCTTAGTTTGAGCCCTCTAGGGTTGTACTTTTCTTTTGGTACTTTCCATAAGTACGTTGGTGTAACCTAGTAGTATTAAGCACTTTCCTATCTAATGTAATGACTATCTTTTGTTACCTCTATGATAACCATAACTTTTGTTTACTCCGTTTTCTATCCCAAACGTTTAATCTTTAATCGTTTCGCAACATTATATCACTGTCTTACTAGAGATTAGGCCGATTTCGTTTTTAACGGATTAGTAGACTATTACCATTCCATAATATTTACCCATGTATCCAATAAACCATTCAACGAGTTTTATTTCAAACTATTTTACTACCTTATGGGGAAATTGTTTTACAAAAATTTCTAAAATAAGTCGTTTTGTTACCGTACTATAAACTGATTTTTCCGATATTACGCCAAATATTTACTATTACTACGCGAACCAATTTTTATATTTCTTTGAAAGGAAATATCAGGATACCATTTTTAATAACAATGCGTTGAACACCATCTAAAGCTTTTGAGAAAAGTAATATTATTTTGACTAAATCAAGCATCGCATCATTAGTCCTCAACTATACATAGCCTGATCACCTATGTATACTTCAGGAAGGATTATGCCATGAAGGAAATAGTTACTTTTTAAAGTATTGCTAATAACAATCTTCATTTAAAAGCGTTTTAAACAAGTAAACTCTTTTATAAATGTCTTTTCCTGACAAACACTCCTTGGATACTTACCCCACCTGTCCCCCACTTAGCCATTAAGTTGGATTGTTCCATTGACTTCTCTAGGAGAGACTTTCCATATCAATTACGAGTAGGATTCCTCAATACCAGAAAAGCAAGGAAAGGATTACAGAACTACTAACCAGGACTAGAAGTATATAACAAGAAAAATTCATAACCCAACAACAATCCTAAGGTACCACGAGACCACCCGACTCACCATCTCTGACCTAGTTGTCCAATTTATTTATTCAAAGGTACTAGCTAGACTGAGCTACAGGATCGAACACATTGTGAAGGTACGCTAAGCAACACCATGGGAATAAACCAAGCCTCCTAACCGATATTGTAGAGCGATTTGATTAAACATGACCTCATCTAAACGCAAACTTCCCTATAATAAGTTTCACCAAGGAAAATTTATTTGAGTTAAGGGTATCGATATAGATTCCCTTAAGGCATTGTGTTCTCAAGAAATTCTAGATAACCTCACCTATACATCAAGAGAGGCATCAGGCCCAAGCATATCTCCCCAGCTACATGTGAAGACAATACGGTAATTCATTGACATAGTATCAATTGAAACCCTCATATTGCCAACATGATGACAATTTCAACGATAAAACCATCTCAAGACTTAAGCTGGTTGAATACCTAGGCTTGTAGTTTTACCAGATACCCACCAATAGGCACCATCCAATATCAAGAAACGAACATTAGACATCTATGCATTATGCAAACATTTCCTATCCTATTATTTTATCCTTGTTAGTATTTTCACTTTAAGTAAAGTCGATTTAAAATTTGTGTTTATACAAATCACATATCTCGTAGAAAATAATTTTTGAATTGCCTATTTTGAACAAATACGATCCTTTTAATCAATATTTAGCTAAACCATTGTACAATGGGAGATATATAAACGTCAAACTTTGTTAAACAGTCCTATTCATAACCTGTTTGAAAACCGCATCACATTTCCTAACTACTGAATTTTGAATCATCAAGAAAGATATTATTTAGTAAACCATTTGCTCTGTTTTCTAAATTCGTTTATTCAAAAAAAAAAAAAAAAAAAAAAAAAAAAAAAAAAAACTCAAAAATCGCGAGATCAATTTTGAAAACCAATCACCATGCTACATCGCTTATGCATTTAGGACTTTGTGATTTGACAATAAGGAATATTGGAATATGTGATGAAGGAAATTAAGAGGAACACCATAGAACGATTACAAACGTCAGTAATGGAGACCAAGCACAGTAGGCAAAGAATGACACATGTCTTAGCAATCCATTAGACCAAAACACAAAGAATCAAACATGGTTACCCATATTCTATCTTCTTCGTATAACGCCGTGTTCGAAAGACGTAACGTTGTGGAATTAGTCACAAGATTTATTGTACCAATTCAATTATTCCTGATAAAGGTAATCGAATCACCTTGGACTTCTAGCAATCATTTTAAGATTACCTTCAGAACCCTATTTAGACATAAACACCGCCTATTATCCTCAGACCGATGGTCGGAACGAGAGAACGATTCAAACATAGGAAAGTTATGCTCAGAGCATAAGTGATTGACTCTAGAAATGGTTGGACTAACCTTTTATCATAAATCAGATTCGTTGGCAACGATAGTTATCGCACGAGCATAGAGACTATACCATTTGAGGCACTTTATGGTCGAAGTACCAATTACCCAGTTACAGACCGAAATCGGAAAGTTAAATTCACTGGTCTAGAACTAAACTATGGAACAACAAAGGGAATTTCACAAGTCAAGAACCAGTTACGAGCAACGAGAAACTGGTAGAAGTTAGGTTGGTACATGACGCACATCATGCGGATTGGGTATCCTTGAACAACAAACTAACCAGGTTCACGTGAGAGAACGAACTAAGTTGAAAGCTTTGCCTTGGAGAGGCATGATACGATTTTGGTAACACGAGAGATTGAACCTTTGGTATACTGGACCAATTAAGATTCATTTTAGAATTGACCAACTGGCATATAAGATTTGAGTTCTGACAGAGTTCAGCAACATATATTACCCATATTACATTATAAACCTGAAGAAGCACTGATCATCTATTGACGAATCAAACTCGGAAAAAGCCAAACTCACTATTCCAATAGGCATTCATGAAATAACCAGAAATTTCCTACAAGTCAAGAATCAATTACAAATTCTACAAGTTGTAAACCATTAAAACTTCAAGTTGATAGCTAGATCACGTTGAAAGTTCTGCCTAGGAAAGGCATGATATTATTCGGAAAGATTTGGAAAGTTAAAACCGATATACACTGGACCACTTAATAGTTCAGACAGAGTAGGCCAGGTGGCCGTCAGACTTGAGCCTTGTTAAGGAACAGCCGGATTACACAACTATGTTTCACCTATTCAAATCCAGGAAATGACTTTCAGAATAGTCAATCATAATCCCATTTGGAAAGGAATCCAACCCGAAGACAAACGTAAAATTTGTAAAAACCAATAGAAATCATGGACTGTTAGCTCGAACGGTTGAAGCAGAGTCGAATTCCTATCGTGGAAGTTCGCTGGAATTCTCAAATATTATCATTTTTTTTTCACCAATACCACTTCAGAGACCAACACAAACTGAACTTCGGGACGAAGTTCCTGTTAGAAGGGAAGACTGTCACAACTCGTAGATTCCGGTCATTTTCCAAACCTCGACAATTTACTATTCACAAGTTACTATTCATCATTTACTATTCATCGATCACTATTCATCGTTTTCGAGGTCAATTCGACATTCTGAGAAGCGTTCAGAAATTTTACTATTCACTTGACACTATTCATTTCCGGAAGAAATATCACTATTCACGTGCATTACTCATGTCATCGTAAAATTTAGTTTACGAGTGTTTAAATTCGCGTAACCGTATTGGTTCATGTGCGAATTCATGCATTATCATTGGGACATCTCATACAGACTAGAAATAGTCTGCATATCATCATTATGGCACTTGCATACTATTCCACTCGTAGGATAATTAAACTAATACTTTTGGTATAAGTAACTTTTACGCATAATTATTTCTACATAAACGTTAACAAACGATTAATAATGTGGCTAACACGTCCGACACTCCCGACTATGATCCTAATATATTTTTATATTCATTTTAATAATATAAAAATTATTATATTAATTTACCCGGTATTTTGGAAATTTACTTAAATTAATATCGTACGTCTAATTTAAACTACGACGGTTTTCGTGGAAACTAAACAATAATCACCCAAACTCTCCATACTTGTACCCAACATATTTTTACAACTTTTACGACTTTATTATGTTCCGAAAAACTTTGATAAAATTTATTTCTAACAAACCCGGTACCCGATTACATCTAAAATTAACCAAATACTACACAATATTACCACTAACTTTCTAATTAAATCACCCAACATCCCCCCTCTTTCCCTCCTTTGTGAACCGCCCCCCCCCCCCTCCAAAGCCATTTCATGTGCTTAACCACACCAACCCCATTTAATGCCCAACTAACAATTGTCCCTAACTATATATATTAACCATTTCATCCCATTTTTTTTCACAATAATTATCCAAGATCAAGAAAACTTTCCTCTCATCTTTTCTCTCTAGTATGTTTCGGCCTAGGGGTGTTTGAAGAAGCAAGAACATCAATTTTTCCAAGATCATGGTGTAAACTTATTCACTTAGTCATCCTTGTTGGAGTTTTGAAATAGAAACTCAAGGATTAGTAGGTTTTTCATCATCTAAACTCCCTAAACCTTCAAGTAAGTTAACAAACTCATTTTTATAATTTTTACAAGTTATTACTATGATTATATACTTTTCTTACAAGAACTCATGCATATAATAGCTTATACCACTTTATTTTATAAACTTTTAACTTTTGAACCTTAGGAAGTGATTATTGTTAGATCTTTGTTAGATCTACTTGGTTATGATGTTTAGGAACCCATGACACCCTAAGAAGGTGTATGGTAGGATTAGACTAGTTTTGTGGTGATTGAAAGTGGTTTGATTGAAGATGGAACTAGATTAGAACCCTAGAAATGGTTTTTGAAACTACATATTGACCTACTGTCCCTATTTTTATTTCGTGGGAAAATCAGTAATTGATGGCTAATTTTTGACCAAAGATTTAGAAAATACTTTCAAAAACGAAACTTTAGGCGAAAGAACGGATTAAAACGAGCTTATAACGAAGGAGATATGATTTTTGTAAATTTAACGACGAAAACTATTTTTATAAAAACTGCTTGCTGTTTGGCAGATTTCGACGGGTAAATAGAGGCATTTAACGTAACCTAGAGGATCCGAGTTATCAAAAATATATTAGTACTTACTAAAACGAATCCGTGGACATAAAGAACGAGGAAAATGAACCCAAAACGACCAAGTTATACGCGTTTTAAGATCACCAAAACTATATATATATATTTGGTCACAAATAAAAATAATAAGTTACGCACTAAATGGTATATTTTCTAGAAACGTTACTAAGGACTATATTCTTAACAAATGAATACGTACGACCCAAGAGAATATTTATACGACTTAACGATGTTATTTTATGGTTTTCGATACGAGGAATATAACGCTAACATTTTCATACGAGATAATACGACAAGTTATATACTTCTATATTTGGACTTATTTTTCCTAAGTATGGAAACTATTTTACTATGACGATAACTAGTATTTCCAAATTACGAGTGGTATAGGTATCATGTGCATGTGCATTCATTACATCACGGCATGATCTAAATTAGATCACGATTATTCATTTAGGTTGCGGCTAGTGTTCGCGCCTCATTGTCCCGATTACTTTACCATCGTTGTACCATCTTTGTACTATCACTCCAGGTGAGTTCTCATAGCCCCGTTTTAATTACTTATTTGATTTTAAATCCCATGGGGGAGAATACATTGCACAATTATTTTTGTACATGCCCAAGTATATCAAATTCCATACATTGCTTAAGTTGCCTTACTACCAAGTTAAGTCCCCTTATATATATCATGGACCGTTAATTATAGCTAAGCGAGAGTGAGTGGATAGATCTATCGAGGGTGACGCCTCCGTTCGTGTTTGGGTTGCTCCAAACGGACGAATGCATTTCATGTCTTAACGAATTGAGTGTCTGGTAAACACTCCAGTGGGGCCATTACTAAGTCTAGCTTCGGGGTCATGAGCTTAAGAGCCAATGTAGCATTTTTGACATTCGTGTCGGTTTACTTATTACTTGTGGCTTATGTACTTACGATTTACTTATAAACCTATGATTATTCACCAACATTCGTGTTGACCATTTTTCGCAATGTATTTCTCAGGTTATTAAGGTAGCTCATGTTGCATACATTTGGACCTTCATGGAGTCGCGGAGTCGACGCGTCTCATCATATTTTCTGCACTTATGAAACGTTTGATCTTGTTGAACTTATTTTAACTATATTGGCAAACTCTGTTGGGACCTAAGCTTTGTAAACTCTGAATGTTTTAATGATCAAACGCTGTATTTTCCAAACGACACTTTAGGTCGTTCAATATAACTGTAACTATGGTGCTATGACAGTCACCCCTAGGTATTCCATTCCGCTGCCATTCAGGTATTTTGGGGGTGTGACAATAACTTAATAGATATATGAATAAAAATTCATAAGTGTATGGATAGACTTGCTGCGTGCTGCAAATACCATATCAAGGAACCAGAAGTCTTGGCTCCTAAATTGCTAAACATGCACAGTGTGCATTGTTGCGTATCCTTCGTGGGATGCGCATTAAACTTACATCAACGTCTTGAAAGTAAGGTGTTTAGCAAGGATGCGTGATCCAATGTTGATGGGTTTGCAACCCTCTTACTCAACGATGTGGAAAACTAGAAGGGGAGTTGAATAGTTTTACGTCTTTTTAATTCGTTATAAAAGATAGTTTTAGAGTTTACTTAGCTTTTGAAAACTTAGATTCGATAATATGTGATCTCAAGTCTTGTACAATATAAATAAATAATACTACACAATATATAACAATGATAAGTAATGAAATAAGTAAGAGATGGAAAGATCGAACCGCGAGACAAGAGATTTATAGTGGTTCGGCTACAAGGACACCTTCCTTGCCCTACTCCACTCCCCGAGCACCTAACTCGAGAGTTTTCTTCACTATATCAACAAGCTCCCTTATGGCGGAGAAAACCGTACACACCAATTTACACACCACTTTTCACACCACAACTTCGTCACACCTAAGTCACAACTTCTACACAACTTCTTCAAATCAATCTACTTCACAACTAACTACTCCACACCTATCTTCTTCACACCAATCTAGTTCCTAACTTTTCTTCTTCACACCAAGCTACTAACTAATCACACAATCTATATCTAGCACAACTATCTACAATCAAATATTCATAACTTTACAAAGAATAATGTAAATGATCTTTGATGATGGACCAACAACTTGGATGTGGAGATCACAACAAGTTGTAATACTTCTCGTCTTGAGGGATAGAAGTATTCTTCTCTTGCACTTGAGAGGATGAAGGTTGGATCACTTTGAAACAAAGAATTATACACTTATGATCAAAGGATAAGAGAATAGAGAATTGGATCTAGATCTGAAAGTTTTGAAGTGCAAAAGGTAAGAAAATTCTGAGGAGGGAACCAGTATTTATAGGGGAGAAAAATACTGTTCTGGAGCGTGGCCGGTCCCCTTAATTAGTGGCCGGTCCCCTTAATGATTAAGGGGGCCGCCCCTTCAGAACGTTGGTTTTTTTTGTCTTTTAGTGGGGAATATTTTTCTGGATAGAATTTGCCATTTTTGGTTGGAAATTTGAAATCATATATTTATAATGAATTAAACATATTCTTTTAATTCCAAAAGTAATTTTGTAAAAGATATAAGATGTTTAGTACATTTTATAAAAATTCTAGTGATTAGAAAAATTTCCTTTGATCATGAAATGTAATAAACCCTTTGTTTATTCATACCTTAAGTGATATGGAAGCAAAGACAAATATTAAGCACTAAAACTTGTTTACGTCATAAGTTTTAGATTAATGAGTTTTTGCTTTGTAATTATCAAAACATAGAGACATTGTTAATATGCTAACAATGTTTTAAGACATTATTTATGTCAACAATCTCCCCCTTTTTGATGATTACAAAACCTTAAACTCATTAGGTCTAAAAAATAATTTTTAGACAAGAATTTAGAGTTTAACATTCTCTTTCTCCCCTTTTTTGTAAAATCAAAAAGGTTATTGCTCCCCCTTGATGTATACTCCCCCTCATTTGAGAGCATCAAGGGAATGAGCTAAGGAAATCTTGGCTACAAAATATTAGAAGAGAGCAAGGCAGATATACATGCAAAGCAATAGTTATAAAAATAGATTCATTCAAGCATCATAGAAAGCATTACAACATTTAATATGCTTAAGGCATATTAATCATAATAAAACAAATGAAAAGACATAGTCCTATATTGCCTAGAAAGAGCACTTGGACTTGCTTGCAACTCATGGTTGATTGTTTTATTTGCTTGAAGGATAACATAAGCATAAAGCTTAGTTGTTAGATGGAGAGGGATATGGAGTGAGGTATGGAGCGGAAGAGGTGGCCCTTACGATATTGTATCGTGTTATGGGTGGAATGGGATGAGGTCGAGTGAGGAGATATTCAATCCAAGAAATATCTTCACTCAAGTAAAGGATTTGTTTTTGGAGAAAGATGCAACAAGGGCAATAGTGAGTGTGGTTTGTAACTTGATCCAAGTTGAGAGAGTGAGGAAGGCATTTGTTGTAGGGTGATGATGGAGGTTGCCCTTTGTTGCGTTGTGCAAGATGCATGGCATTGAGATCACAAAGATCATTGATTTG
This sequence comes from Artemisia argyi, assembly GCA_030686995.1. Lineage (NCBI taxonomy): Eukaryota > Viridiplantae > Streptophyta > Magnoliopsida > Asterales > Asteraceae > Artemisia > Artemisia argyi. The sequence continues at coordinate 48,709,254 of CM060694.1, forward strand.
TGATATTTCAACACGGAACTTTTGCTTTTCTGTGGTAATGTGGAGAAAGTCATTGTGTTGATATGGATGAATTGGGTTTGTGTAGTTGGAGTTGTAGTGGGATGGTTGATCAAACTTGTATGGATCATTACAAGTGATTGGACGAAGAGGTGAGTGAGTTGGCATGAAGGAAGATGTTTGGCCAATGTTGTATGGTTTGTAAGTAGGATCAAATGAATGTCCTTGTGAATTTGGTGGAAAGTTTGGGAAGTACGTGGTTGGTGGTGTTGAATGACTTTCAACTTCATTTGTTATGATGGATTTGTTCCGAGGGCTTTTTCTTCGCCAAACGGGTTTTTCCGTCATTCTTGCAAGCCTTGAGGCTTTTGGTTTGGGTTTGTTTGGAGAAGCCATGAAGGGATGAGTAAAGAGTCTTGAGGATTGGGGGTATTTATAGTGTAAGATTTGTGTGTTTATGGATGGATAAAGTTTTTTTGGTAGATTAGGACAAATTATGTTGGTGAAAATTGGGAAATGTAGGTTGAAATGGGCTAAAAAGCAGAAAAGATTCTGTAAACCCGACCATCAGATGGCCGGTCCCCTTAATTAGGGGGCGGTCCCCTTAATGATTAAGGGGGCCGCCTTACAAAATTAAGGGGGCCGCCCATCTGGTGATTTCCAGGTTGCCAGAATTGGGTTTTTGGCAGAAAATTTGCAGAAAGATTACGTGTTTGGATTAGAATTCAAGCAAGTTCAATTCTCTTAGGCAATATAGAATCTAATCTAATCAAGATATAGCATGCATGTAAAAACACATAGGCAAAGGAGCAAATAATCAACACATAATAATCAGTAGGAGGTAAGTAAAGGCAAGCACACTTAAGCTTCCTAAGGCACCTATCTTAGATTAAAGGCAAAGGCAATTAGTGAGTGAAAAGCTAGTGATGGATCAAGATGACACCATTATTAGGGAATTTGTCCTAGTGAGTGTCTATATGCAACAAATGTGGAGTTGTGATTGTTTCGACTCCTAGATGCAAAAAGAAATAACGATCCTAAGAAACAATCCAAATGATCTCCTTGATTCATTTTTTTTGCTCGATCATGAATGTCAAAGACATATATTAGATTATATACCTTGACAATTTATGTGAGAGTTTATGCATGATTTTGAAAGACAATGTTTTTACAATTAGTCAACAATGCAAGGAAAATGATCTTCATGTGATTCCTAGATTGTGAGAATAATTTCTAGAGAAAATTGATTGAGTTTTACAAAAAGGTTTATGCAAAGAAAATAAATTTTCTCAATCTTTAGTTTTGTGCGAAATAGATTCCTAGACTCAGAAAAGGTAAAATGAAAATAAAAAATAAATTTCATGCAAGTATAAATTTGAATTAATTCAATATAATTTAGTCAACTTGTTCCATCATTCCTAATCCTAAACGCAAGTGGTTGAATAATTCACGCTTAAGGGGTTTTGTGAATATATCCGCAATGTTGTCTTCCGATGCAACCTTTTCTATAGATATATTTCCTTTTTATACATTATCCCTAAGAAAATGGTGACGTATTTCTATGTGTTTAGTCCTAGAGTGTTGAACCGGATTTTTACTTAAATCTATCGCACCTTTATTATCGCACATAATGGAAATATTTTCTAACCTAATGCCATAGTCTACGAGAGCTTGTTTCATCCATAGTGCTTGTTGACATGCCTTTCCGGCGCTTACATATTCGGCTTCGGTGGTAGAAATAGCAAGAGCGGTTTGCTTCTTCGAAAACCAAGACGTTAGACAACATCCCATAAACGTGCAAATACCGCTAGTGCTCTTTCTATCTACGTAGTCTCCCGCATGATCTGAATCCGCATAGACGATGGTTTCTATGCCGGATTCCTTAGGATACCATAATCCTAAGTGTATAGTGTCTTTAACGTATCAGAAGATACGCTTAACCGCTTCTAGGTGAGAGGTTTTGGGATCCTCTTGAAAACGGGCACAAAGGCAGACACTAAACATGATGTCGGGTTTACTTGCCATCAAGTATAGTAAACTACCTATCATTCCTCTATACTTGGTGTTATCTACGGACTCACCTTCATCGTCCTTTGTGAGCTTTACCTCCGTAGACATGGGAGTTTTCATGGGTTTTGAGTCTTCTAGGGCAAATTTCTTAAGCATTTCCTTAATGTACTTAGATTGGTTAAAAAACATTCCATCTTCTAATTGTTTTATTTGTAATCCTAGGAAGAAGTTAAGTTCACCCATCATGCTCATCTCAAACTCATCATGCATGATTTTGGAAAATTCATCACACATGTCTTGACAAGTCGATCCAAATATAATGTCATCAACATATATTTGGACAATGATGAGATTTGGGTCTTTCCTTTTAGTGAAAAGAGTGTTATCTACCATTCCCATGGAATAATCATGTTTAATAAGAAAAGCTTTTAATCGATCATACCAAGCTTTGGGAGCTTGTTTGAGTCCATACAAGGCTTTCTTTAACTTATAAACATAATCAGGTTTTGCGAAGTCAATGAATCCTGGAGGTTGTGCCACATATACCTCCTCATTGATAAAACCGTTAAGGAATGCACTTTTCACACCCATTTGGAATAACTTAAAATCTAGGGCGCAAGCATAGGCAAGTAATATCCTAATCGATTCTAGTCTAGCTACGGGGGCATAAGTTTCGTCATAATCAATTCCTTCTTGTTGATTATAACCTTGGGCAACTAACCTAGCTTTATTCCTAGTAACTATTCCATTCTCGTCTAACTTATTCCTATATACCCATTTGGTTCGTTGATGGTCATATCCTTTGGATTTGGGACCAATTCCCAAACATCATTTGCCTTAAATTGATTTAATTCTTCTTGCATAGCTATAACCCAACTTTCATCCTTTAAAGCCTCGCTAATATTCTTAGGTTCTATTGCTGAGAGGAAATAAAAGAAGTTGTTTTTATCTTGGGCTTGTGACCTAAGGGTTCTTTGGTTAAGATGTCCTATTATGTTATCTAATAGATGTGATCTAAATTCTTTAATATTAACAGTTTCATTATTTTCTAAGTTAATGTCTTCATTATCATTTCCTATGGGTTTTTTTTTACTAACCTCAATAGCTTCATCTTCGACTAAATCATCATCTTCTAAAGGTAGTGTTTTAGGAGGTGGTGGTGTTTCATCAAATGTTACATTTAGTGATTCCTCTACTTTCATGGAGTGTTTGTTAAGTATTATATATGCTTTGCTATTTTGTGAGTATCCTAAAAATATTCCTTCATATGATTTTGGATCAAACTTAGTGAGGTAGTCCTTAGTGTTTAAAATATAGCATTTACTTTCAAATACCCTAAAGTAGCTTAAGTTTGGTTTTCTACCTCTTAATAACTCATAGGGAGTTTTTCCTAGAATTCTTCTAATTGATACCCTATTTAAAATATAAGTTGATGTATCTACGGCGTGACACCAAATTTTTTGTGGAATGGATTGTTCATTTAACTTAGTTCTACTCATTTCTTGTAGTGACCTATTTTTTCTTTTTACTACCCCATTTGATTGAGGGGTACGGGGAGCGGAGAAATTGTGAGATATTCCATTTAACTCACAATATTTTCCGAATTGTACTTCGTTATCAAATTCCCTACCATGGTCCATCCTAATGGCAACTATTGAGCATCCTAATTTATTTTGAATCATTTTACTAAATATTTCGAATTTTTCAAAGGCTTGGGTTTTGTCACTTAAAAACCTAGTCCAAGTGTATCGTGAGTAGTCATCTACTATTACTAAGGTATATTTGTTTCCTCCATAGCTCCGCACAGCGGATGGACCAAAAATATCCATATGTAATAATTCTAGGCACCTAGTAGTGGATACTATATTCTTAGCTTTGTGACTAGCATGAGCTTGTTTTCCAATTTTACATGCATCACAAAAATGCTTGTCATATTTTAGATTAGGCAAATTTCTAACTAATTTCTTAGAGGCCAAAGATTGTATTTGTTGCATGTTAGCATGTCCTAATCTCCTATGCCACAATGTAGAGTTATCATCTAGGGTCGTTAGGCATATCCTATCCTCAGGTTTGTTTCCTAGTTTCATAACATATATGCCGCCTTTCCTAATTCCTCTACCTATAATTTTTCCATTCTTAACTATTTCGCTATCCTCTTTGGTAAATGTGACTCAACATTTATTATCACATATTTGTCCTACACTAAGCAAGTTATATGTTAATTTATCTACATGTTCTACATTTTCAATAGTAAGTGAGTCTTGAGAAATCGTACCTTTGCCAATGATTTTTCCACGTAAGTCACTACCGAAAATAACGTTACCTCCATTGTATGCCTTGTATGTAGAGAATATCTTGCGGTTCCCCGTCATGTGCCTCGAACATCCGCTATCTTTGATCCATTCGTCAGGTTCCAAGTCAATTCCTAAACATATTTCGTCGGTTTCTTTTGCCATAAAACACTTTTCTTCTCTTGGCTTTTCAACCTCTTCTTTGTCACTATCACTCCATGTTCCACTAACAAAAGCACCTTGATTTTCATAACCCGGTGGCTTTAGACATTCGCCAATGAGATGATTTGGACTTCCACATCTAAAGCACTTTCTTTTCCCGTAGTTGTCACTTCTATTCCTTTGGAATGCTTTTCTTTCGTCTCGTGATGATCTAGTGAATCTTCCTCGTCTCTTGAAGAATTTCTTGAATTCTCTTACGGCCATTGCATATTCTTCGTCTTCACTTTCGTCACTTGAATCATCATCATCACTAGGTTCCTTTTTGGCTTTTAGAGCAATGGATTTGGTTTGTTCTTTCTTGACTTTGACCGTTTCCGAATCTCTTCTTATGATTTCTTCATGAACCTTCAAGTTGCCAATTAGTTCATCTAGTGATAGCGTCATCAAGTTCTTTGATTCTTCAATTGCCGTGACCTTAGCTCGCCATTTTGGATGCAATGCCCTAAGAAATTTCCTAACACAATTTTTACTAGAAAATGTCTCATCAAGTGCTTTTAAACTTGTGATGATAGTGTTAAACTTAGCAAAAGCATTATCAATTGATTCCTCTTCCGGAATCGTAAATTGTTCATATTGTTGTACAAGAAGATCTATTTTATTATCTTTGACTTGGCTATTACCTTGGTGAGTAATTAGTAAAGAATCCCAAATTTCTTTGGCGGTTTTACACATAAAAATTCTTTCATATTCTTTGCGTGGTAACGCATTATAAATTACCATTTTAGCCTCATTATTTTTTGCTAATTTCTTTTTCAAATCATCATTTTGTTCTTCAAATGATACAATTTCATTCATTTTAGTTTCAACATTATATTGAATAGGAGGAAAATCACCAAAGGTAATAATATGCCAAAGATCAAGATCTTTTGATTTCACATATGTTTCGAATCTATTTTTCCAATATAAAAATCCATCACTTTCAAATAGTGGTGGTCTTTGCATAGATTGCCCTTCTAAATATTTTTCAGATTCCATAGATCGTTACAAGTTTTAAAATACAATATATTTTAAAAATCTTGCTAGACGTGGCTCTTGATACCAATTGTGGAAAACTAGAAGGGGGGTTGAATAGTTTTACGTCTTTTTAATTCGTTATAAAAGATAGTTTTAGAGTTTACTTAGCTTTTGAAAACTTAGATTCGATAATATGTGATCTCAAGTCTTGTACAATATAAATAAATAATACTACACAATATATAACAATGATAAGTAATGAAATAAGTAAGAGATGGAAAGATCGAACCGCGAGACAAGAGATTTATAGTGGTTCGGCTACAAGGACACCTTCCTTGCCCTACTCCACTCCCCGAGCACCTAACTCGAGAGTTTTCTTCACTATATCAACAAGCTCCCTTATGGCGGAGAAAACCGTACACACCAATTTACACACCACTTTTCACACCACAACTTCGTCACACCTAAGTCACAACTTCTACACAACTTCTTCAAATCAATCTACTTCACAACTAACTACTCCACACCTATCTTCTTCACACCAATCTAGTTCCTAACTTTTCTTCTTCACACCAAGCTACTAACTAATCACACAATCTATATCTAGCACAACTATCTACAATCAAATATTCACAACTTCACAAAGAATAATGTAAATGATCTTTGATGATGGACCAACAACTTGGATGTGGAGATCACAACAAGTTGTAATACTTCTTGTCTTGAGGGATAGAAGTATTCTTCTCTTGCACTTGAGAGGATGAAGGTTGGATCACTTTGAAACAAAGAATTATACACTTATGATCAAAGGATAAGAGAATAGAGAATTGAATCTAGATCTGAAAGTTTTGAAGTGCAAAAGGTAAGAAAATTCTGAGGAGAGAACCAGTATTTATAGGGGAGAAAAATATTGTTCTGGAGCGTGGCCGGTCCCCTTAATTAGTGGCCGGTCCCCTTAATGATTAAGGGGGCCGCCCCTTCAGAACGTTGGTTTTTTTTGTCTTTTAGTGGGGAATATTTTCTGAATAGAATTTGCCATTTTTGGTTGGAAATTTGAAATCATATATTTATAATGAATTAAACATATTCTTTTAATTCCAAAAGTAATTTTGTAAAAGATATAAGATATTTAATACATTTTATAAAAATTCTAGTGATTAGAAAATTTTCCTTTGATCATGAAATGTAATAAACCCTTTGTTTATTCATACCTTAAGTGATATGGAAGCAAAGACAAATATTAAGCACTAAAACTTGTTTACGTCATAAGTTTTAGATTAATGAGTTTATGCTTTATAATTATCAAAACATAGAGACATTGTTAATATGCTAACAATGTTTTAAGACATTATTTATGTCAAAAAACGAGTTATTTAGTAGGTTTACTCATCCTTTCTGCCATCGTGGGTCTTAATAAGTGCATGCATGCCATGTAGGCAAAAATATAAAGTAACAATATTGAGACATAAATAAAAAATATAAGCAATAAAGTTAAATGTGTTGTGGAGTTAGCTAGAAACCACAACATTTTATTAATACTTGCAAGTTTTTGAAAATAAAAGACAATTCCCTAAAAAAAGGAAAATTCAAATACATGGACATTTATTAGGCACTTACTAAAGTGCAGATTGTTTGTGCGTGGGCCGTAGCCTTTCCTAAATATAGCATCTCTTGAGATTGCAGATATTCCAAGTGCGCGCTAGCTCATGGCCATCCATATCACGCAGCTTGTATGTGCCATTGCCTAATGCTTCAGTGACCTCGTAGGGTCCTTCCCATTTTGGTCCAAGCTTTCCCATATCTTCTGCGTGGCTTGCATCATTGGCACTGATAAGGCGAAAAATGAACCGTTTTTAGGGGGTCATTTTAGCCCGAATTCGAATTTATTTGATCAAATATTGCCCTAAATCGTTCCTTTTGTGATTTTATGTACTTTGGGAGTGAATTCTGGAAAAGGAAGCATTTTGGACGTTTTTTGAGCATAAAAGTGAAGAAAACGGCAAAGTCTTAATTTTCCTTGCTGGGAACAGTACCTGACGGCGTCAAGAAGACTTTCCTGACGGCGTCAAGAGTAAAAGTGGTGACGGTCCAGAAGGAACGTGAAGGCGTCACCCAAGGCCGTCATGTGTTAACTTGTCAAAACTTGCGCACGGAGTAGCTGATATTGTTTTGGTCATAACTTTTGCATACGAACTCGGATTGAGGTGATTCAAAAGCCCACGCGAAGAGGACGAAAAGATCTACAATTTGGTGAAAAAATGGTCATGACGGCGTCAAGAGAACAGGCTAACGCCATCAAGCCTTGCCGACAGAAAACATGCCTATAAATATAACATCATAACTTCACTTTTTAAAAGCCCTAAACCCTAAAGTCGATTCCTGGGTTTAGGTGGGTGTTTTTCCAGCAACTTAGAGGGTTTCAATCAATCCATAAACATCATGTATTGGTTTGATGATTCTATCTCAACTATGTCTTTCATTATTCTTGTTTGCTTTTCTTTGATTATGTTTTGCTAATTCACCTTGTGTCTACTTATGATTATGTGAAACTTGTATATAATTGATTAGATCTCATTGATTTCTTGTTGATGTTGTGTCTATCTTCATCAATGAGGGGCTTGTTGATGTGTGTGTCTATCTCCATCAATTAAGTCGTGACAACTTCAATAGATCTAGTTGGTTTAGTTTATAATTCTTGTTTCCTATTGATTCTTGTTTTGAATGAATGAATTTATATGTTAGGCTTAAGAAAACAGGCAGATCTCCAAATGGTAACATGCTTGAACGTCTTAGGAAACATGAACCGATGTGCACTAGGTCTTTATTGGTTGTATTTAATGCATGAGCCACTGTTTATAATCCCTATGGTTGTGCTGGGCATGGCATAGGAGGAGATAAGAGCTCATAGGATTGAGGAGTTAAGTGCGCCACCCCATGAATGGTATTAAGGAATACAACCCGTTAATTAAAACAAGGTTACAATTCAAAAGGTAGGATTGGATAGCTAGCAAGGAGTAACATATCATGGGTAGACATGCTTCACTTATCTTGTAGAACCTTAGTTTATTTTCTTGTTTATTAGTTTAATTAGTAGCATTTGGGTTAGTTGATTAGCAACTAATTCCGCCCACTCTCCCAATACCCGAGATTTTTACTTGCTTTTCATAAAATATAAGAACATAAAAAGAATCATCCTTCACCTTTAGACCTAGTTAGATTAATTTCAATCCTAACGACACTATTCCTAGCTGAACGATCAATCCCCCGGTACTTGTCACTATACTATACTACGACGATAAGGTACACTGCCTGGTGGGGGTTGTAAGCTTCTCAAGATCCCTTGAGAGGTAAAGCCTGGTGCGATTCCCACGTATCAAGTTTTTGGCGCCGCAGCCCCGGGAATAGTTATTGTTTAGGTTGAATTTGATTTTTATTAGGTCTACTCATTAGATTCCTTTTTAGTGAGATTTTTATTTTCTTTTTATTAGCTTTCTTGTAGTCTATCTTTTCTTTGTGCATTTGTTCGTAGAAACCTTTCCATTGACTCTTCCGTTCACCATTATGGAGAATGCGAATCCACCATACTACCGACCACGAAACCCATTCTACCCTAATGACATCTTGATGTTCAAACAATATCGAGATGAACCCATATATGATGCATGGACTCGTTTTAAAATTTTACTTCGAATAGTCCCTCATTATAGTTTCGCTTTAGCATCCATAACCCAGACCTTTTACTATCGTGTTAACCGATATGACTAAATGTGCATTGAGGATTTTGCCAATGGGGACTTTAGGGAATTAAATGCTGAAGAAGCATGGGATGCCATAGAAGATTGTGCCCAATATTATTATAGATTAGACAACCCGACAAACAACATAACAAATCATTTGACAACAAATTTGAAGGATCATGAAACAAGTTTTTTGGGAGATGAATATACTCATGTTGAGATACCTAGTTGGATGGCACCTAATATCATAGTACAAAATAAACATATAGGTAATCTAGGTACAATGGAGGATGAGGTGGATAATCCAAGCCCACAAAGTACCCCACAAGTCCTACCATCATTTGAGGCACATACAACGCCCGTGACTTACCCGGAAGAAGTAGAAGAGACTATAGGAACCCCAATTAAGGTAGAACCCTTGGACCAAGCACCACTAGAGGATATAGGTTTGAATACTTGTAGTGATAACCTTACTCCTAGTTCTAGGGAATTTCCTAATGTTGATGAACCGAAACCTCAACCTTTACACAACTTCCCATCCTTAGATTTATTTCTAGGAGACAAAAGAGGAACCGACCCACCCATCAACCTATATTATCCAGGTAGTTTTAGGATGAAGGAAGCCATTCACTCACCCCCTTCACCTCACGTGGCATATTTCCACCCTAAGGGTGTGTATCACTACTTCCACCCACACTTAATCCTAAGTGTAGGGAAAACCTCCCCTATTTCCGTTAAATAAGGGTAGAGTCAGGCTCGTGACTCGAACAAAAACAAGCACTTGTTGGGAGGCAACCCAACCCATGTTTTTAATTGTTTGATGTTTTTATTTTATTTGTTTGTTTGTGTCATATATGCTTAATCATAGTTGTTTAATTTTCATGTTTCGAATAATTTGTGAAAATGCTTTATTTTGTTTTTAACCTCGTCTTAATTGCATATAAAGGTATTTTACAAAAAGATAAGTGTAGGGAAATTTATATCTTGTTAAAAAGAACTAAATTCGAACATGAAAACGTCACAATTCATGATTAGCATATATTCTATCTTGTTTGTGTGTCAATAATTGTGGATATGTTTTATGAGTTCCTATTTGTGATTCATTCCACAAGTATCCTATCCTTTTGTTGCTTTGTCTTGTTTCTATTTCTAAGTCTGGAATTACATATAGTTGTGATCTTTGTTCGGTTTGATGCTTGGGTTTTTGTGTTTGTTGATTACAGGACAAGAAGATGATTTATATTTCTGGAGGGAAGCTTTCAACGCTCATCTTCTTGGTGGTAGATTTAACCATGTTGTCACGTTATTCACGGTGAACGAATCAGGGGAGTATTAGTTTCTTTCATTCTTATTTATTTTTACTTTTACATCTTTTATCTAGAACATTGGGGACAATGTTCGGTTTAAGTGTAGGGAAGGTATATTAGAAACTATTACTCCACTTGGTTTTTGTTTTGTTTAATAGTGAATGTGTAATAAAACTGAGAGAAATATTTGTTAGGGCAATTTTAGCACCAAATTTAAAATTTTTTGCAACATGTAGGAGTGAAACTTTAGTCTTAATAAGCGTCTCATGGATAGGAGTTGTATGACTAGCACAAAAACCATACCACTCAAAAAAATTTCCACCCCAAATATGTGAGGTTCGCCCTTAGATCTTTAGGAAAAAGCATTAATTGTTGGTGCTTATGAGTGTACCGGTAGTATTTAGATTCTAGAACTTGTGATAGCGATGCATCCCGAGACCGCTAGTGAGACTACATTCGTGTAGTTAGGATTTACTACATGATAAGAGGCATTAGGATAACCCTTGTTCTACACCTGTAATATAATTACATTGACTTCATAGGTCAAGTAATTCTCCCACACCTTTATGTTGTACTCATTTTTAGTACACGATACCCCTAGTACACCCTTCCGAGCCTATCTTTTCGTTTCTAACTTTAAGCATTTTACTTAAAGGAAGAATTTGTTTACAATCCACCCCAAATGTGCAACCAAATCGCCTTAGCCTTCCTTGTATGCACTCATCTTTAGTGCGTTATTGTTAATTGTTTAAACCCTTTGTTAGTTGTCTAATTGATTACATGGTTGCTAAGTCGAGTCATATCTTGTACATATTGTTTTGGGACGATTGGGACTCATGGGTAAAGTACTATTGTAATGGAGTAATGGGGATGATGTCAATTATTACCCCCATATGTGCGTTAATATTTAAAAGTACTCCAAGTGTTTTGATTATCTTGATTTAAGTCATTAGAATAGTTGATTGTAAAGTATGTAAAAGCTCAAGTGTAGGGAGGAAACGAGCTCCCTTTGATGTATTGTTTTGGATGGTAGAGTAAGAGTATATGCAAAAAAAAAAAAAAAAATCGATAAGTAAAAAGAAAGAGAAAAAAAAAATAGAAAAAGAAAAGAGAAAAACATACGGGCTACCATCCGTTTCTTTTATTTATGTTTAAGTCAAATAGTGTCTTGAAAAAAAAATCCAAAAAGAGTCGTAGTTAGTTTAAATTGAGTCGAGTCGTGGCTTAGCAACGCCTGATTGTACATGTAGTTAACTAAGACAATCGACTTGCCACCAGTAAAATATCCGTTTATCCAACAAAACCGTGTTTTCCATATCCCCTACACCTAACGTTATAACCCTTTAAAAGACCTCTTTGATAGTTTATCCTAGGTGCTTACGCCAAGTGGTGGAGGTTTGATCCTTTCCCAAGCCTATGGTAATCTATTTGCTATGACAGGTAAAGAGTGACATTTCTCCATTTCCAATTATGACATATAAATTTACAACACCCGAGAGATGAGAGTATCCAAATACTTAATGTGAGGTGCTAGTGTATAATTTCCGTGCTTGTTTTGACTAAGGTGGAACGATCATTTGTTGTAATTACTTTTATATTAGTGTTAGATGACCCCTAACTTGTATTTTTATTAGTAGAAAAGCTCATTTGCTTGAGGACAAGCAAATCCCAAGTGTAGGGATATATGATAAGGCAAAAAATGAACCGTTTTTAGGGGGTCATTTTAGCCCGAATTCAAATTTATTTGATCAAATATTTCCCTTAATCGTTCCTTTTGTGATTTTAGGTACTTTGGGAGTGAATTCTGGAAAAGGAAGCATTTTGGACGTTTTTGGAGCATAAAAGTGAAGAAAACGGCAAAGTCTTAATTTTTCTTGCAGGGAACAGTACCTGACGGCGTCAAGAAGACTTTCCTGACGGCGTCAAGAGTAAAAGTGGTGACGGCCCAGAAGGAACGTGAAGGCATCACCCAAGGCCGTCAAGTGTTAACTTGTCAAAACTTGCGCGCGGAGTAGCTGATATTGTTTTGGTCATAACTTTTGCATACGAACTCGGATTGAGGTGATTCAAAAGCCCACGCGAAAAGGACGAAGAGATCTACAATTTGGTGAAAAAAAGGTCATGACGGCATCAAGTGAACGGGCTGACGCCATCAAGCCTTGCCGACAGAAAACATGCCTATAAATATAACATCATAACTTCACTTTTTAAAAGCCCTAAACCCTAAAGTCGATTCCTGGGTTTAGGTGGGTGTTTTTCCAGCAACTTAGAGGGTTTCAATCACTCCATAAACATCATGTATTGGTTTGATGATTCTATCTCAACTATGTCTTTCATTATTCTTGTTTGCTTTTCTTTGATTATGTTTTGCTAATTCACCTTGTGTCTACTTATGATTATGTGAAACTTGTATATAATTGATTAGATCTCATTGATTTCTTGTTGATGTTGTGTCTATCTTCATCAATGAGGGGCTTGTTGATGTGTGTGTCAATCTCCATCAATTAAGTCGTGACAACTTCAATAGATCTAGTTGGTTTAGTTTATAATTCTTGTTTCCTATTGATTCTTGTTTTGAATGAATGAATTTATATGTTAGGCTTAAGAAAACTGGCAGATCTCCAAATGGTAACATGCTTGAACGTCTTAGGAAACATGAACCGATGTGCACTAGGTCTTTATTGGTTGTATTTAATGCATGAGCCACTGTTTATAATCCCTATGGTTGTGCTGGGCATGGCATAGGAGGAGATAAGAGCTCATAGGATTGGGGAGTTAAGTGCGCCACCCCATGAATGGTATTAAGGAATACAACCCGTCAATTAAAACAAGGTTGCAATTCAATAGGTAGGATTGGATAGGTAGCAAGGAGTAACATATCATGGGTAGACATGCTTCACTTATCTTGCAGAACCTTAGTTTATTTTCTTGTTTATTAGTTTAATTAGTAGCATTTGGGTTAGTTGATTAGCAACTAATTCCGCCCACTCTCCCGATACCCGAGATTTTTACTTGCTTTTCATAAAATATAAAAACATAAAAAGAATCATTCTTCACCTTTAGACCTAGTTAGATTAATTTCAATCCTAACGACACTATTCCTAGCTGAACGATCAATCCCCCGGTACTTGTCACTATACTATACTACAACGATCAGGTACACTGCCTGGTGGGGGTTGTAAGCTTCTCAAGATCCCTTGAGAGGTAAAGCCTGGTGCGATTCCCACGTATCAGGCACGGTACATGAAATCTCCTGGCCTAAAAGAAGTGTTCCTGAATTTTGCATCGTAATACTTTTTCATCTTTGACTTGGCCCTTGCTTCGCGTATAGCTGCGCGTTCGCGTCTTTCTTCTAGCAGATCCAAGTCTATGCGTCGCTCGTCATCATTTGTTGCAACATTGACTTCCGCCGTGCGGATGGTTGGCATTTCAATTTCGGCTGGTATGACGGCTTCTGTCCCATAGACAAGAGATAATGGTGTATCTCCAGTGCTAGTTTTTATCGGCTTCTGTCCCATAGACAAGAGAGAATGGTGTATCTCCAGTGCTAGTTTTTATTGTCGTGTGGTGCGCCCATAAAACATGCGACAATTCATCCAAGCTGCCGTAGAGTGCTGCTCGTTACCAATGACCACAAGTAAGCGCAATTGCCCCATGGGCCATATCTTCTCTCCTGTGAAGCCTGTCAGCAACGTCATGGCCTGAATTAACTGACTTCGTATATCAGGTCGCAGCCTATTGAAACAATGTTCGTACATAATATCTGTTGATGCTCCTGCATCGACATACATGCGGTGGATATCGTGACCCCCCGTATGTATTTCAATGGTGAGCGGCTCCACTACTGCGTTGTCTGCAGCGAGAGTGGGGAAGGAGATTTCATTCCCAAAGGAAAACTTTTGGCTGACTTTTGCCTCGTCTTTCACTGCCATGACTGTATCATGTAGATGGTGTCGGCCTTGTCTTTGGGTGTCTCCTTCTTACCTCCATTCTTCTGTTTAACCTTTCCTTCTTTGATGTTCTTAACGAGGTGATCCATTCTACCCTCTTTTACTAACTTGTCAATTAGTTGTCGTAGTTGGACACACTCGTTGGTAGTATGGCCCTTTTGTCCATGGTATTCGCAGTATCCATTCCCTACGCGCCGATCCTCTGGAGTGCGCATTGGTGGAGGTTTCGAGAAGTTTGCACCTTCTGTCACAAATATCTTCCTCGGGGTCTTCGTGAGGGGAGTGTATTTGTCATTGTCTCGTTCGCTTCCCTGACTGTGATAATTTTTGCTATGATTGCTATTCTGGTCATTGGATTATCTCCTGGGCTGTTCTTGTGTCCTATAATTTGAGTAACCTTTTTTGCTATCCGCAGCATCTGCTTCTCCTTGGATAAAAGATCTTGTGCGCTTCATCAGTTCATCAAAGGTTTGGGGAACCTTATCATTCAGTTTCCTAATGAGCTCTGGGTTGTTGATCCCATTCATGAACCCTGAGATTTTTAGCACTTCAGGACACGCTTTGACGTGTATACATTCATCCTTAAAGCGCTCCACATAAGCACTTGTGGATTCCCTTTGGTGCTGTTTTACTCTGGCTAGTTCAACAGGGTTCTTGGCGCACTTCTTTCTTTGAGTGAAGTTCAAACGGAATGCTTTCCGCAACTCTTCAAACCCGTTTATGCTTTTTCGTGGAAGCTTGCTAAACCAGGTTCGCGCATTCCCTACCAAGGTGGAATTAAACATATGGCACCACACAGTTTGTGGCAATTTTCGATAGTAGCGACTGATTCAAAAATTTTTAGGTGATCATCAGAATCACCCATCCCATCATACGTTTTAACATTGGCGGGCATGCGTTTTCTTTTATCATCCGAATAATCGCTGATGCGTCGCATGAATGCGTCAACCTTTTGGCAGCGCCAAGGAAGGGATATATCTTTGTCTTCTTCCTCGCGATGTCTTCCTCTGGACTTCCAGTGTCCTGTTTCCTTGTCCTCGTTGTCCGGGGATTCGCTTGAGGAGGAGTTGTCCCTTTTGCGGCGCTTGCGCCGTTTCTCCTCGGAGTCCGAGCTTGAGGGACTTTCACTTGGGGAAGCTCGTCTCCCAAGCCTATCATGAATTCTTCTACTACCAGACCTTGAAGAGCTATCACTCGGTGAGAGTTGCCGTCCAAGTCTATCTTGCATCCTGCGGTTACCAAGTCTAGCGTGGACATTGGTACGCCTTCCATTATCTTCATACTCCTCTGAGTACTGCGAATCAGATGCTTCATCCTCCACAGCTTTCCTTCTGATTCCGGTGAACACTGGGGGTCGGCAGGTATCCTTTTCGCGCGTCTCATTATGATATCGCGATGGGGATGCTTCGCACTCAGAGCCAAAGTTGAGCCGGGCTTGCAAGCTCATACTTGACCTTCTTCTTGCTTCCTCTTGCATAAGGGCAGTTAGGGTTTCGTAATTTTGAGATACAAAATTACTGAGCGTGAATTCAGGAGCATCCCTCTCTACCGCGAGGACATCTGTTTCCACGTTAGGTCCCCTATCTCGATTAGGCACGCATGGTGGCACAGTGTTGTCCACAGTGGGTGCCGTTTGATGGGGAGTAGTGAAGAGAGTGCGCTGAAGATCTTCAGCGCTTGGATCCACCGTGGTGGCCTGGGTAGTCCCTGTGGGCAATTCTACCGTTAGGAGAATTAGAGTCGGGCCCGTTTCTTGGTGACTAGGTGTACTAGTTGTTCCAGCGGCCTGCCTAGGGGTCAAATCTTGATGCTTCCTCCTCTAGGGGTCACCATGTGTTAGGAATACGTTTATTCACATTCAAGACTCGGTCACCCCGAGTATAGATTAGCATTATCTAGCTCGTAGTATTTATCGTATTAGCTAGTAGATTACTAGTTAGTTAATATGTAAATAGTATCTGTGGAGTGAGTCGGGTCTTCACCCACTGTGCTCGCTCTACAGCCTGTTTCATGAGGCACCAAGTAGTTTGTATAAATACCCTCTCCCACCCAAGGGAGAGGGTTGGAACTCTCATTAATCTAATATTCCACATTTTTCTTTCTCTCTCTAAGTTCCCAATTCTCTCTACTCTTTCTCTCTAAAACTTCTTCTTCTACTCTTCTATTATTCTTTCTTACTTCTTCATTTGATCCAAGAACACTAGAACCATATATATTTCGATTATGAATATATTATAATTGGTATCAAGAGCCATGGTTACATCTCGGGTCTAGGCATTCTCGTATCTTCAGTTGGTTGTGTGGTTTTTATTGATTCGAATTGCTCTCTTTGATATTCACATGTTTGAGCTCATTTCGTTGTTATATTTGCTTTTAGTTTGTGATATCATGTTTTGGTGCTTGGAATGGTTGTCTTATCTTGCTATTGAATGTTTTTTGAGCATATTCAAGTTTTTGTTGTAGTGATTCTTATCAGCGACTTGTGCTTTCTTTGGGTTGTGTTTTTGGAGTTTTGCATTTAAAAGGGAAAGAAGACATTCTGGCTGGAAAGTGACTATTTTGTTTTTATTGATAGCGATTTGGCATCATACCTTTATTCAGCGAGTTGTCTATATTGTTATTAGCGAGTTCTCAGTTTCATTGGTTAGTGATTTGTCGTGTTATTTTGGTGATAGTGAGTTGCCAAGTGTACTGCATTTTGGTTTACTAACAGATCGGGAAAAAGACAGAAATCTTGAAAGCGACTTTTGTGTCCTATTCTTGATAGCGAGTTGTGCTCATTCTCAGTAGCGTGTTGTGCTCATTTTTAGTAGCGAGTTGAAATCAGTTCAGCGATCTGTCTTGGTAGTGATTTGTTAAAGTGGCAATTAGTCAAGAGCAGTCTCATTACTACAACAACAAATCAATAATCACTACTTACCCTTTACTCCAAACCCACGGTTATCATTATCCCACAGCCAACAACAAGAAATGAAAAGGAAATCAAGGATAACAAAACTTGTAAATTGAAATCTAAACTGAAACGGATATTGATAAGTGTTTGACCTCAGTTTGTTCACTAATTCTTACAAATCCTTAAAGATCTCTTGTGAACACAACCATCATAGATCTTATCGATGCACTTACTACTTCCTTTAATTTTTGAATATTATAAAGATGGAACAAAAACAAAATGGTTTTCATTCAATCTTTGGTTCGGTTTAAAAGAAAACAAAAGCAAGAAAAGGAATCCTATGATTTCAGATAATCTCTTCATGTTATAATCGTTTTGTTTATAAACAGAACCATTAGAGATTTTTTTTTTCTTTCATCAATCTTTAAAACATTTTCTTATCCAAATCATCCAAAGCAAATAACAGAACAATAGTGTTTATTCTTTCACTCTCTTTCGGTTAATTTGATACAACAAACAAAGACACAAAACGAAAAGAAGCCTACCTAGAATCTTGTAGCCACAAAGAAAGTAACCACAAAGTGTATTGTGTTGGTGTTCGGATCTGATTTAGCAAAGAGACGAATTATTTGTTGTGGCTGCGTTGGTTTTTCTTAGGGATTAGGGTTTGTGTTACTAAAAATTAGGGGAAAGTGGGATTATTTGTGTTAAGTAGGGTAACTTTGGATTACAGTTGGGTTTTGACTTGTTGGGCTTCGTGGTAGGTTGATTGGGCCTCATCAGTTCTATTATTGTAGTGTGGTTGGGCCTTATATAACTTAAGGTGGGTGTGGGTCTGATCCAGACCTTTGTTGGCCTACGGGTGCCTATTTTTTTGTTGCTATTGGACTTTCGTGATTTCTTGGATATACATAAGTTCAAGATTATTAAATTGCAACACACAACGATCATCAACTTTGGACCACAGTTTGTGTTAAACCAAATTTCAGTGATATAATGGTATTTTTGTGGTGATTTTCTCTGGGATATAATTTTGGACCACGGGTTTTGGTTGAGCCTTAAGAATCCGAGATTGAGTATTTGCTTGGGTTGTGATATTTTCGGGCTTATTGGATATATCTACGGTGGTTTTCTTCGGACTTCGATACACGAACTTTTTCTGAAATTCATTGTGACTTGTCGAATTCATCACTCATACTCACTTCAACCAACCAAATCAATTCTTCGAAGTCTCACGGTTTATTCTTGATTTTGTAAAATCCCGCGAAAGAATCTATTTCTCGGTTTAAATCATAGAATTGTAAAATCCCGTGAATGATCACAACATGTCAAAATCTTCCAACCTTGTACAACAAATAAAGGTGTTTGATTCTAATATTGCTAATATGGAATCTTTGTGCTCTAGTTCGCAAGGGAAAGAGTTGCTTCAGCCACAACAAGTGCTTCACAATGCAAATGAAAGCTGCATAGAATGTTTTCGAAAACTTCATTCACATCTCTCGGTACTTTTAGAGGGAACTGGATTCAAGATGGGATTTGAACGTCCATATGCAATACTCTTTGGTCAAGATGTTCAGACTTTCACATGCACAATGATTCTTAACTTAGATCAACTACAACAACAACTTGACCAAGGAGAATTTTCCAAAATGGGATCCATGGCTGCCCTTTGTGTCATCAACAAACAACTCCAAGTGTTCGTTGATTCGAAATTCACTCTGGAGTATGACCATTATAGTGAGATGACAAAAAAGTGCTTTGCTGATCACACGGGAATTGAGGTTGACACGTTCAGAAACACACTTGTCCAGCTTATGGATAAAGTGAAAAGATTCATTAACGAAAAGGCACAGCATATACCTGCATATGATGACAAGGTGAAGGCATGTAGGGTACAATCATGTGATGGTGTTGGTGACTCGGGTATAGCATCGGATGTTGGGTCAGGTCTCACGATATGCAAAGAATCAGAGACTGATAAGCTTGACATACCATGCAACTCAGTGACTAGTGATACTCCAGACATGGGCACTGAATTAAGACCAGTAAAAGAACAAGTGTCATTTGCAGAGGTACCCCTAACTAAACATCATAATGTGCTTTTTGATGAACGACTGCATACTGATCAAGTTATGCCCACTTATGACACATATTTGTTGAAAAAGACTGATAGTAATACCATTTCTGACTTAACAAATATGAATCATAAAGGGGGAGAAAGTGATCAAGATGCTGAACGTGATGATGAGTCAAGTTCTTGTTTACAGCTGAGTCTTTTAAATCAAATGATATGGTTGATGTAAATGTATTTAATGAACTTTCACACAGATTTTTACAACTTGAAAAACACTGTATTTCACTTGAAATCGCAATGCAACAAAAGGAAGAAAGTTTTCAAACTAACCAACCATGTAAAGATCCGGAACTTCCTGATTTCCGTGAATTCTTTATGATTAATGATTTGAAAGCTCAGCTAGAAACCAAGGACGCGACAATCAATGACCTGAAAATACGTATTACTGAGATATGTGATATGTGTAATGAAGTTACGGCTAAACATGACAGTAATGTTATTGCAACTAGAAATTTTGAGCAAAAAGTGGCTGAATTACTTTCAGAAAATGAGTATTTGAAAAAGCACTGTAACAATAATCAAAGAAACGAGAATTAAGATGATTGAGCAAACAACGTCTTTGATTGCCAAAAATGATGAACTCAAAGCTCAACTTCAGGATAAGGGTTTCACAATAACAGCATTAAAGAACGAGCTAAGAAAAGCTACAGGGAATAGTGTGAACACTAAGTTTGCAAAACCATCAATCTTGGGGAAACCAGTTTTTCAATCGAATAGAAATCGATAAGTTGTTAGACAACCGACTGCGTTTATATCTGAACGACCAAAACTTTCAAAAACAGGGTTTGCCTCCCAAGTTGATGCGGAACAAGTTTTGTCAAAACCAGTCACTCCACATTATTTGCCTAAGACTGTTGCTTCTAGTTCTGGTAAACCTCAACAAGTAGTTATTCCTACACCCAACTCTTCTAGGATTAGTTCTAAAATAGTGTCGAAACCGAGCATTAAAGTTCAAAATTTATATGACACTAATGATCTGTACAAGAATTATGATTTAGAAAAGGCTAGGAAAAGAGCACTACTTTATAAGGATGGTATCTTAGGTTCACAACCTCGGTTGATGCCTCATAGTTTATTGAGGAATACTGCTAAGGTTCAACCTGTTAAGTCTAGGATTTACAGTAAGTCATCCACAATGCATAAGAGGCAAAACAAACCTAAAACTTCTCCTAGGTGGATACAAACTGCTAATTCTTTGGAGACTAGGAATATCGATAAGCCTTCCACTATGCATAAGAAGCTTAGTAATCCTAGACCTTGCCATAAGTGGATACCGACTGGTAGAATTTTTAAGAATGTTGGACTTAAGTGGATACCTACCAGAAAGCTTCTTGCCGATGGCAATACCATGGTTGAATGTGAAACCCCTAAGGGTTTGGATACTGTTGTCACTAACCCATATATATGCAATCAAACATGTAATGTTACTGCAGGTAGTCCTTACTCAGTTGCAGGTACATTGATCATTCACTACATGAGAAGACTCAAAGTCTGGAGGCCTAAAGCAAGCATATCTCCTACTTCAGGAGGTATAAAAAGTCAATGTTGATGTATGTGTGCATAATGACATCTATTCACATCAGTTCAGACCTCGCTCTTCATCATTATGACGTTTGAACAATTCAGTTCAAGCCTCATTCCTCAATGTCATCATTATGGCGTCGGCTGACAACACTTCAGGCTCCGTTTATCAAAGAAAAGAAAGGTGTACGATTCAGTGCGCCTTATCTTCAGAAGAAGAGAAATCTTCTTGTTTTGACCATTCTCAACAATATGCTTCATGCTTTCTCCATGTTCGTTCAGTCATCAAGTGGATCTACTCATCTTTGCTTGAATTCATATTTACTTACTCATTCAAAAATGGCAAACTTCGTATGCAATTTTTGAGGGGGAGAAGAGTGAATAAACTACATGATTGAGTGTATTCTTATTCACTTGCTCAATCAAAAAGTGCAAACCTCGTATGCAATTTTTGAGGGGGGGGGGGGAAGTGTGAATAAAATACATGATTGATTGTATTCTTATTCACTTGCTCAATCAAAAAGTGCAAACCTCGCTTGCAATTTTTGAGGGGGAGAAGTGTGAATATACCACATGGTGATTGATGCTTGAAGAATGGTCATACGACTCTCCTCCAACACCTAATGTTCTACTTACTAAGGATGACTGGGATTTATGTTTGATGATTACTTCCAAGCTTCAACGAATGATGATCGATCAAGATGCACCATCTAGAAGTATTATGAATGATGATTGATCACTTGCTCAAGTAATCCAATCTCCAGTTACTCCTCAAGGTGTTGATGATGACTATCATGATTGTGAAGTTGCACACATGAATAATGATCCGTCCTCTTGTCCTATTTCATCACAGATTGTTGTTCCTCCAATTGTGCACTTTGTAAATCAACCACAAAAACATATTGAAAAATGTCAATTATAATGTCAAAACGGTTAAGAATTTGGACATGGAATGTCAAGTAATCACGGAGTTTATTTGGTATCCCTTATTTGAGATTGAAGTTTAGTTTCACAAAGGCGTGATCTTATGTTATCTTGAAGTCGGGGTTGGTTGGATGAAGATTCTTCGAGATCCTTGCTTGAGCTTTTACCTTTATAATGACGAAGACTTGGATATCTAGTTATTTTGGTGATTCTTCTTTTTATTACCACAAAATAACTATCACTTTAAGGAGTGTCACAACTTACATGAAGTTGTCGGTAGTCAAGAGGTGATGTACGTCTTATACTTGATGGTTGGTTGGTTGAAGAGTATAGAGTACTTAGGGATTCGATGTTGTACGAACTCTCTACACCGCTCTTAGTCACACATTAGTGCAAGCTTAAGTCACAAGAACGGGGAATTCTTCCTCAGTTTCGAGTTTGGTTTATTGGATTTGCTTCATCAGTGGTTACTTCAAACAGTCTACACAAGGGTTGATAATGATAGTCAGAGCGTTTCTATAGCAGTTGATTCTCACTAGATACATTTTAGCTTATTTGGTTCTTCTCAATATTTCAAGTAGATGTGCGTAAAAGTTGTTGCTGATTCTGATGTATCAAAACCAGCAAGGGGGAAGGAGACATACATCCGAATGCATAACAAGTACACGTGATGAACATAATACTTCTTCTTAATTGAAGTTATCCCGGGTAGACATATGTCATAACCGTAGAGAAACTCAGTGTCTTAACTCGCAGCGTTTGGTGTATTATTCCAACTACGTGGGGGAAGTGGTCTTCTGATACTTGTGGTATGTATTACTTCAGCTTTCAGTGGGAAGAAATATGAGAAGAACAATTGGAGAGTGAGATGATATTACTTATCAACATCTTCATATGAGTTGTTATGATTAATGGTATAGTGCTTCTGTTTAATGCTTCATGTACACAATGTTATGCTGGTTCTGATGAGATCGCAACCATCAGGGGAGAGATATATGTGTACATCAGGGACGCACAACAGGTTCACGTGATCGAGCTTAATGATTTATTTCCGGTGATGATAACCGTAGAAATGATCAATGCTTCAACCTGTTACTTTGGTGTCATCGTTTCAACTTCTGTTGGGTACATGTGTACTTTATGGGATGATTTGTAAGATAACTAGAATGCATTTGGTGAAATGAAGATGCTGGTATACTATTCCTCCGAATAGACAATTGCTCAAAACCACAGAGAAATGTGTACATCGGGGACGCACAACAAGGTCATGTGATCGGGCTTAATCATTTATTCCAGGATTGATAACCGCAGAGATGACCAGTGGTTCACCTTGTTACTTCGGTGTTAACGCTTTCTTCGGGTTTCTGAGCTTCATACAATGAGAATTTTTGCATCACTTCAACGACTTGGGGGAAGTGGTCTCATGTAGGTGATTGTCGGTTTGGGGGGAAGCTACCAAAGCTTCACAATGAGGAGGCTAAAATTCAGCTATTGGATGGTGTCCAGCGATTAACTCAGTTATGAGATTCTAGTGATTTGTTAACTACTTGTGTTTGGTGAATTGTTGTGACTTAAGTCGTTTCGATTAGTCTGATTGTAATTTGACGTTGTGAGTTAATCTTTACGACTTGACTTATTACCAAGACAAACCGTAGCGAGATGTATGAGAACTTAAATGAACACCATGGGGAGCTACACTTGCGGGGCAATTAGCTTAGCACCACTGATAGACTACTTAAGATTCAATTCAAAAGGCCCGCGATCGGATCTATTGTAACTTGACTTGTCACGACTTGACACTTAGTGCTAATTGTGACTTATCCAAGATCTCACTCTAAGTCTAACTCGCATATTACATCTTTCGGTTTCTTTTGTTGACTTTAGTAAAATCCCGAGAAAGAATCGATCTCTCGGTTTAAGTCACAAGAGTTGTAAAATCCCGTTTAAGATTACATCATGGCAACCACAAGTTCAGACGATTATTCGTGAGCCTCGAAAGCTTTGGTGGTGAAAGTTTAAGAGATGTTGACTACAGACTTCTACAACGAGCTGAATGATATTCTCATTTCGGTACTCATGTCAACATCTTCTTAAACGAATTAGTATCCTTTGTACATATATTAAAACCAAAAAGAAAAATAGAAAATTATAAAACCCACAAAAACCTATAAAAATCAAAAAAAAAAAAAAAAAAAAAAAAAAAAAAAAAAAACCAAAGTTTTTCATGGCATGTCTTCTGGCATCGATAACATTTACGGACCTAGAAATGTCATTCAATAATGACACAGATCTTTAAATGAAGTTCAAACAGAAGTTCAAAATGTTTTCAAAACATGCCTAAATGGCTTGCAGTTATTTCAGACTGTAACCCGTTCGTAAAATTATGGTTTGCTATTATTTCAGATAGCAACCCAGTTTTCAAAATTAGGAAAACACGTCGCCAAAAAGACGGTTGTTCCTATCAACGGATGAAGTTCATCCGGGCATGTATTACTTTACATCCGTGCACTCCCGAAATATTGTACGCTTCAGTGCATTATTTCTGGTTAAAGAAGAGAAGTCTTCTTTTATCGCAAATATTTTTCCTTTTATGATTTTTCTGGAAAGTATTTGTGAAAAACTTGGTGGTACCATGAGTTTTTGTAAATCAATCATAACTTAATCGTTTCTTAAAATCACTCAATCAATGACAAAATTTTTCCAAAATTTTAAATGGTTCATTGATTGAAGGGGAGAGTGATTTCAAAAATCTTATAAACAACCACAACAAGCTTTTGTGTGCCAAATCAGCAGTATATAATAAAGTGATTTTCATGATATGTGTCAACATATGAATTTTTCATGAGTTTCTCGTAAATCTCTAAATCATTTCAAAACTCATCATTCTTGACACATAACGAGTAAATGTTTCGTGTCTTTTTCAGAAAATACTCAAATCATTCCATATTTTTCTCCCAAACTTGTTTTTAACTTATTTAAATCAATTGGGATCACAAAATCTCAACTAACTTGGAATTTGTGATCGGGGGAGAGAATGTGATTTATGTAAAGAAATCTGATAAAAATGTGATGTTTCGGAAACAAATGTATGCTCTCCCATATGTGCCAAACTCCTTTATATATGAATGCACATATTGAGGGGGAGCAAAATGGTTTTCGGTGACAAAAGGATGTGGCATCTCATGTGAAATGTATGCTCTCCCATATGTGCCAAACTCCTTTATATATGAATGCACATATTGAGGGGGAGCAAAATGGTTTTCGGTGACAAAAGGATTTGGCATCTCATGTGAGCGTGACTCAGATTTAACAATCGAATTGACAAAACACAAATGTTAGTATTCGAAAGGATTTATCCAAGTAGAATGTACCGTTTCGAGAAACTCTTTTTAGATATGTACTTTGACGGGTCTAACTTCCTTTTTAAGGAATGTTAACAACTTCAAGTTAGTTTTTAGGGCTAGTTATCACCTAAAAGTTGATAATGGATCCCTTTAACTAAGCAATGTAAACGTGTCCCTAGGGTATGTGTCTATTAAGAGTGGATCAATTTAAAAAGTGTAACTCACCCCGACATGTGCAAATTACTAACAAAAACCTATGAGCACATGTTAAGAGGGAGCATTTGAAAATTATAAAACTTTCAAAGTGTTAGCAAAAATGTGTTTCTTAATCATGAACACTTTGAGAGAATTTTCGATGATTTGGTCGATGGCAACATAGGATAGTCATGAAGTTATAAGGTGGCTAAGGTTAGGAAAACCGTCCTATGATCCGCCAGAACCGGAGGGATCTACCCAAGGACAATACCAAATAGATAGTATTAGAAAGTCCTTAGGTATGGTTTGAAAAAAAAGGAGATAAATGAGAAAGGAGAAAGAAGGGGTTGAAAAATTAAACAGAAATGAAATGAGAAAGTGTGAAAAGAAATAGCCCTCCATTTATTCAACCTTAGGGCAGAAACCGGGTTCAATTCATATGCTACTGATTGTTACTAAGGTAATGTCGGTATTGAAGACAAGACGTCATGGACCCAGTGACGCACTACACTAAACCTTCTAACCACTCAAGTTCTCTCAAAAGAGCTTGTTTCATTCTCACGGGGAACCCTGCATAATCTATCGACCGCTCATTACGAGCTATGTTGATATTGAAATAGGAGACACCGCTCCAGTCTCTGACGACCAAATAATGCACTTATCGAGTCTAGAGCCACGAGATGCATCAAAAGATCTCATAGGGACACATGCTACTTCTACCTTGGTTGGTCAACATTAAGGACACCAATGGTAACTTTATGAGTCCTACGCAGATCTTAGCAATCTGCCATGAACACTTATGAGGGAATATACTTATGTAATTTCCAGTGATTAAGTGGAAATTCCTACCAGGGTCAACATCAAACAGCCCTGAAAGAAGGTCACTTCGGTAATCCCTTGTGGGTTACGCTTAGTGATCGCGGCGGTTTCAAAATGGTCTACAGTCGTGGAGTGATCTCCAGCGACTCACCTAATCGTTGATCTACTTCGGTAGGTCTTGTAAGCCCTTTCGAGGGTATCCAATTTAGGAATGGCCTTGGTAAGGTTTAGAGAAAGTTTTCACACTATGTTGTTAACAATCTCTAAGTCCGAACTTGTAAGTGCCGGACGTATTATTGCTAACTGTCTTATGCAGGAATTCTTGGCGAATGTTGCTGATTGCTGAAAAGATGCTGATCCATCACCTCATGCTCACACCTTAACATCACAACTTATGAAATCATGATCATTTGATGGGCCTCAACAATGCTTCTACAACTCTGATGTTGAAGATCATGTTTATTAAAAGGTGTGAGCATGCCAATGCTAAGATATCTACATCACATGTAGACGTAACCAGATCTTAGCAATCTGCCATGAACACTTATGAGGGAATATACTTATGTAATTTCCAGTGATTAAGTGGAAATTCCTGCCAGGGTCAACATCAAACAGCCCTGAAAGCAGGTCACTTCGGTAATTAACTTTATGAGTCCTACGCAGATCTTAGCAATCTGCCATGAACACTTATGAGGGAATATACTTGTGTAATTTCTAGTGATTAAGTGGAAATTCCTACCAGGGTCAACATCAAACAGCCCTGAAAGCAGGTCACTTCGGTAATCCCTTGTGGGTTACGCTTAGTGATCGCGGCGGTTTCAAAATGGTCTTTAGTCGTGGAGTGATCTCCAGCGACTCACCTAATCGTTGATCTACTTCGGTAGGTCTTGTAAGCCCTTTCGAGGGTATCCGATTTAGGAACGGCCTTCGTAAGGTTTAGAGAAAGTTTTCACACTATGCTGTTAACAATCTCTAAGTCCGAACTTGTAAGTACCGGACGTATTATTGCTATCTGTCTTATGCAGGAATTCTTGGCGAATGTTGCTGATTGCTGAAAAGATTCTGATCCATCACCTCATGCTCACACCTTAACATCATAACTTATGAAATCATGATCATTTGATGGGCCTCAACAATGCTTCTACAACTCTGATGTTGAAGATCATGTTTATTAAAAGGTGTGAGCATGCCAATGCTAAGATATCTACATCACATGTAGACGTAACCAGATCTTAGCAATCTGCCATGAACACTTATGAGAGAATATACTTATGTAATTTCCAGTGATTAAGTGGAAATTCCTGCCAGGGTCAACATCAAACAGCCCTGAAAGCAGGTCACTTCGGTAATTAACTTTATGAGTCCTACGCAGATCTTAGCAATCTGCCATGAACACTTATGAGGGAATATACTTATGTAATTTCCAGTGATTAAGTGGAAATTCCTACCAGGGTCAACATCAAACAGCCCTGAAAGCAGGTCACTTCGGTAATCCCTTGTGGGTTACGCTTAGTGATTGCGGCGGTTTCAAAATGGTCTACAGTCGTGGAGTGATCTCCAGCGACTCACCTAATCGTTGATCTACTTCGGTAGGTCTTGTAAGCCCTTTCGAGGGTATCCAATTTAGGAACGGCCTTGGTAAGGTTTAGAGAAAGTTTTCACACTATGCTGTTAACAATCTCTAAGTCCGAACTTGTAAGTGCCGGATGTATTATTGCTAACTGTCTTATGCAGGAATTCTTGGCGAATGTTGCTGATTGCTGAAAAGATTTTGATCCATCACCTCATGCTCACACCTTAACATCACAACTTATGAAATCATGATCATTTGATGGGCCTCAACAATGCTTCTACAACTCTGATGCTGAAGATCATGTTTATTAAAAGGTGTGAGCATGC